>OU343216.1:164609115-164701489 GCA_910596185.1 Chrysanthemum makinoi | reverse complement strand
GGTTAGGATTTGGAAAATCCAGTAGTTAAAGTGTCGGTCACCTCAAGTATATGTAATCGTTAGAAAGCTCGTAGTCGTAGTTATTTGATGTTAAGTAGTATTTAGTTAAGTAACACTGTGGAGGACGGACGGGTCTTTACCCACTGTATGCCTGATCCACAGCCCGTCAGGTGGCGTTTTATTGTAAGACTATAAATACTCTCTACCTCCCAAGGTAGAGAGTTGGAGCTCATAATAAGATTTTTCTTTTCTCACTAAAGTTGCCAAATCTCTAACTTTTTCTCTCTAAACTCATCTTATACGCCTACTTTGTTGATGTTATGATGTGTATGTGAAATCCAATATGTTACAAATGGTATCAAGAGCCATGGTTTGATCACTCATCTTTCATGCTCTTGTTTTTGGTGGATTTCATAAGGTTTTTGGGGTATTAAGTTTAGTGGTTTTGCATCATTTGGACAAATTATAGTGTTAAAGTTTGAATTTTGCTTGTACTTTTGTGTTTAGGATCATCATATGTTTTTATGTTTTGAATTGGAAGGCTTAAATCATTGTGGTTTGGTTGTTTTTGATTGATAAAGTGGTTATTTTTGTTTTTGTACAAAGCGAGTTGAGTCTCGGATAGTGGTTTCTTCGCGAGTTGCTTCAAGTATGGATGCGAGTTGGTACATGCGACTTGGCTATTTAGCGAGTTGACCTTTAAGCGACTTGAGTTCTAAAGCGACTTGGCTATTAAGTGAGTTGTATAGCTAAGCGAGTTAGTTTGCTTAATTTGGTGGTTGGTTTGTTGTGTAAGTTTGCTTAATTTTGCTATTAGCGAGTTGTGTCTTTATGCGACTTGGCTATTAAGCGAGTTGACTCCTTATGCGACTTGTCTCTTTGCGAAAGTTGCTAGTTTAGCGAGTTGATAGTTAAGCGTGTTGAGTGTTTAGCCACTTGTCGCATTGAGATCTGTTACCTGCTACATTTTTACGGTTGTTCTTTGATTTAGTAAAATCCCGTGAAAGAATCAATTTTCCGGTTTAATCAAAGAATAGTAAAATCTCGTAGAACTTGTAATCATGTCAAACACGTTCTACATTGTTTCTTCTATAGTCGAGGACGTTCAAGGATCGATAATTCACCCATGCTTGACAGAACTGATTATGACTCATGGGCTCAACGAATCGATTGTACTGTTCGGGAAAGGAAAATGGGGTTAACATTCTCAAATCCATTGATGAAGGACCTTATCAGATTGAGACTAAAGAGACTTAATTGATACAGCTGCAGATGGAACAATGATCTATAGGATAGACAGACCAAAGACATATGATGAGCTCAATGATAAGGAGAAAAAGAGATTCGATGCTGATATCAGGGCTTCTAACATCATACTTCAAGGTCTTCCAAAGAGATATCTACAAGCTTATCAATCACAACCGGCCAAGGCAAGCAGTGGGATAATGTCAAGATGCTTCTTTCGTTCGAATTAACTATGGAAGACAGAGAATCACAACTCTATGATGAATTTGAGCACTTCAAGATGAAACCAGATGAGAGTGTCTATGAGTATTACGTGAGATTCCACAAGCTTGTTAATGACATGAGGAACATCAGAATGACTATGCCAAACATTCAGCTGAACTCAAAGTTTGTGAACAACATGAATCCCGAATGGCACAAGTTTGTCACCTCTGTGAAGCTAACCAAAGGATTGAAGAATACAAACTATGAGCAACTCTATGCCTTCCTTCTTCAGAATGAGAGACATGCTATGTTTGAAAAGAGGATTCTTGAACAATTCAAAACAAATCCAGGAGAAACAAGTTCATCAAATGATTCAACTGCCTTTTACACCAATGTTGGGATTACCACCAAAGCTTCACAAGTTATACCCATGGGTGATGGTAATCACAAACTCATTCCCGATCCAAGATTCAAACAAGCTGATGCTGATGCAGCCGTGGGACACTTCATTAATCAACTGGCTCTTATGGTTAAACAAAACTTGACCCTAGTCCACACACCAAAAGTCTTCACACTAACAATGAGATCAGAACTGCATCCAATCTTCACAATCATGCTCTTGTCGAGATGGAAAGTTATGGTGCAACCAGTTCAAGAAAGGCAATATGAACAGGGAAGAGGTGGAGCTGGTAGAGGTTATGCTGCAAATCAGAATAGGGAAGGAATGGAATCAGGACAAGCAAAGCCAATCAAGTGTTACAACTGTGGAGGTGAGGGACACATTGCAAGGAACTGCACATCGCCAAAACGCCTCGAATGCGAGTACTTCAGGATAAGATGTTGCTTGTGCAAGCTCAGGATAATGGTGCAGCTTTGGATGAAGAGAAGTTGTTGTTTCTTGCTGAGGGAAATGCCAAGACATATGATGCAGATGTGGATGAGAAGCCAATTCAGGAGATAGGCCACAATCATCAGAATGCCTTTCAAGTCAGTGATGCATACGACTCGACGTTGATGATGAACCTATGCACAAAAATTTTCATGGCTAGAAATTCTCCAATGGTCCCTCCTAAAGTCTCTTCATCACCACAAGCTGGTCCATCCAAAGACAAACTCATTTATGAGGTATTAAAACTATATGATGATGCTGATGTGCAAAAGATGCATGACAAAGTACAATCAATGAAATTATTGAGTCATATATTGAAAATATGGGTAATATCAATGTTGTCCCATATGATCAATATGTGAAACAAAGTGAAAGTGAGATTGTACCAAGTGATGCATCTTCGGCAGTCAATGATGACTATGTTTTTGATGAATACACTGCATGTGCCCCTGATGATTCTGTTATCTCGAACTGAATGCCTATAAAGAACGTGTTGCTATTTATGAACAACGAGCTAAGTTTGAATTAACCACCCGTGAGCAGGAGATGGATGACCAAATGCGTACAATTATTAGAAAAAGTAACTTTAGAGAAGAAGTTAAAAGAAGAGTTAAACTCCTTACACGAAAAGCTTTCTAAAACTGCTAAGCAAAAACAAGAACTTCAAGAAAATGTTAAAATGCTTAAGCAAGAATTCAATGCTAAGGAATCAAAACTTTTGAATGATTTTT
This sequence comes from Chrysanthemum makinoi, assembly GCA_910596185.1. Classification (NCBI taxonomy): domain Eukaryota; kingdom Viridiplantae; phylum Streptophyta; class Magnoliopsida; order Asterales; family Asteraceae; genus Chrysanthemum; species Chrysanthemum makinoi. The sequence continues at coordinate 164,698,420 of OU343216.1, read as the reverse complement.
CCAATCTAAAAACTTTGAAAACAAGCTTGAAAATAAGTTGTACGTACAAAGGAATACCATTCAGACTGCCACTGATCACTAAGCATAGAGTCCTAAGCGATAAGCATAGCATTCCCTTGTTGAGGAACCAAATCCAGAGGTCATTAAAAAGGCTAGAGCTGCATAAGGTAATCTATGATGGTAATGAGATTCTTAAACCTAGACAGAAACCTAGTTGCGTTGAGTGCACTGAGGAAGATAGAAAATTAGATTATGCATCTAGGGAGAAAATGAATAAGAAGCTAGAAGATCCTGAATGTAAAAAGAATAACATAACGATCAAACCCCATGATTACAAGAAGGAAAACTGGATTTCCTTAAAATGTTTAAGCCTCAAACATTGTTAACACCTGAACAAGTGTTCTGGAAAAAGGACTTAGATAAGCAAAAAGCAGAGAATCTTGTTGTTACAAACCCTCCCCTTAGGAAAATGCCTGCAGCGACTGTGTATCCTCCAAATACACCAATGCATTTAGTTCCTAGAACTATTGCCACTAAGAGCAAGACCTTAATCAGTCAATATGTTATTTTTCAACTATTTGTCGATTTTGAGAAAACTTGTAAGAAAAGGATCACACCCACTGGGATAACTGAAGGGGAAAAGGGTTTTGAGCAAACAAAAGAATGCTATTTAACTGAGATCATGCCTTTCTTCAAACAACTAAAAGATCATTTTGAGAGTCTTAAAAAGGGGATAGATTCAGATATTAAAGGAATGGAAAAGGAATTTGATGCAATGATAGTTGAGGTTAGTGACTATGAGCGAGCATTAAAATATAATGAGATTGAGAGGAAGAACTTGCATACCTTGAATGAGAATCTTATTTCTGAATGTATTTCTCAAGATGTGTTTTATACTGCTACGAATTGTTCCATTAATGCTTCTCAATTTCATGAATTATCTGTTGCTTTGAAAGTCTCCCATGATCGTGTCATTGAGCTTGAAAAAAAAAACTCTAAACTAAGTGAGAAAATTGAACATGATGATCATGATAATTTGGTAAAACATTTTTCTAAACTAGAAGTTGAACATTTTGATTTACAACTAAAATATCAACATCTCAAAGAAAATGTTAAAACCTCAAATATCAAGATATCCTCAGATGTTCCAGAGTTTGATGCAGTTTTTGAAATAAACAAACGTGATGAACAGATTCAAGCTCATTGTAACACGATCAGAAAATTGAAAGCCCAAATTTCTCAATTAAAGGGTGAAAAGAACAATGTGACTGGCTCCCAAATGCCTCCTCCTTTAGATTCTCGGAATTTCAAAATTTCATCTTCAAAACATGATTAATGCTTTACAAAAGGAAAATGAGAGTTTTCTAGAAGAAAATGAAAAGGTTAAACGACATTTCAATGAGTTATATGATTCAATAAAAGTCACTCGTAACAAAAATAATGAAAAAATAACTTACAAAAGGAAATTGAGAATCTGAAAAGTCAGGAAAAGGGAAATGCCAATGACCAATGGGGAGAATGGTGCTTCAAAGGTGCATGTCTGTAATAAATATGCTTTGTCTGTGAAATATGTTCCTCCTCATCTTAGGAATAACAAACTTGCTATTCAAAAATATTTCTCATACCTTAAGGATAGTCTAGAATGTCTTCGTGAGATTGTAGAAGAGGATAATTAAGAAACCACTTGATAATGCAATTAGCCATGCATGCTTATATGCCAAACGATCTCAAGAACTTCTAGAATGTTAATTACAACATGCCCTAAAACCTTAGGTGAGCAAGTCAATCCCTTGATACCCCCTGCTCTATGCCTAGTGCCAGCAAATGTACAACTCATTCACAGCACATTCAAACAGGAAATGCAAAGAGTAGCAAAACCAACTAATGTTCCCATTCCCTCTACAGGAGTAATCAGTGACATTAAAGCAAGCGGGTCAAAGTCTCAAGGCAATACAAGGAATGATAGGACCTTGCAAGCTAAGAATGTGCATTGGAAAAGAGTAGAAGATCACCCTAGGAACACTAAGTTTGAGTTGAATAAAACGAATCGTGTTGATTCTAGTATTAGCTATAAGCGTACTGTAATTAATTCGAATTCTGCTACTATTTGCAAAACATGTAATGAATGCTTGAATTCTGTTACTAATCATGAATGTGGTGTGAATGCTTTGTCTAATGCTGTCAAATGCCCAGTTAAAATTGTTAATGCTAAAAATCATGCTAAGAAGGCTAAAAGGCAAAGACGAAAGAAAGTTAGAAAACAGTGGAAACCCACAGGAAGAACATTTAGAAAGATAGGTTATCAATGGATACCTTTTTCTGCTAAGACAATGCCCACTAGAAAATGGATGCCTACTGGTAGAACTATTCCTTTAAGAAGTGAACATACTTTGAATAGGTCAAATACAGATACCAGCACTGCATCTATTCCTAATGATTCCATTGCTTCTATTTCTGATATGGGTGTTTCTATTTCTGATGTGGGTGTTCCAATCACTGTTACTAACCAAGTGGAACCCATTCTTGCATGGGGATCCCAATTATCCAGTTATCCATTCTTGTCTGTGTTCAACTGCAGATCGTTCAAATCGTTCTGTGGTACTTGGACTCAGGCTGTTCCAAGCATATGACTGGAGACCGGTCGCGGCTCATGAACTTCGTGAGTAAATTCATCGGGACTGTTAGATTCAGGAACGACCATTTTGGAGCAATTATGGGTTATGGTGATGATGTAGTTGGCAAAAGTGTAATCTCCGGGTATATTATGTGGAAGGTCTTGGTCATAATTTGTTCTCTGTTGGTCAATTCTGTGATTCGATCTAGAGGTGGCATTTAAAAAACATACTTGCTTCGTTAGAGAACTTGATGGTGTGGAATTATTAAGAGGTACTCGTGGTTCTAACCTATACACCATCTCTATCGAAGACATGATGAAGTCTTCCCAATCTGCTGCTGTCAAAGGCTTCTAAAACAAAGTCATGGTTATGGCATCGTCGTCTCAATCACCTGAACTTCGGCACCATTAATAACCTTTCCAGAAAGGATCTTGTCAGAGGCTTACCCAGATTAAAATATGAAAAGATCATCTTTGTTCAGCTTGCCAATTGGGTAAAAGCACGAAATATGCCCACAAACCAAAGCCCACAAATTCAGTAATGGAAGTTCTTCATACCCTTCATATGGATCTGTGCGGACCAATGAGAGTGCAAACGATAAATGAGAAGAAATACATTCTAGTAGTTGTTGATGACTACTCGATTTACTTAAAGTTTTGAGGACAAAGGATGAAACTCCAGATGTCATCATCAAACTAATCAAAAGCTTCAGTTCGACTCAACAATACAATTAGAATTGTTCGAACAGACAATGGCACAGAGTTTGTTAACAAAGACTTAATTCAGTTTTATGAAAGTGGTGGAATCAGTCATCAAAGAAGTGTTCCACGAACTCCTCAACAGAACGGGGTAGTTGAAAGACGAAATCGAACTCTTGTAGAAGCCGCAAGAACAATGCTAATTTATTCAAAGGTTCCAATGTTTCTACGGGCTGAAGCCATTACTACTGCTTGCTACACCCAAAATCGTTCCCTTATACACACCTCTCATGGAAAACTCCATATGAACTTGTCCATAAACGAAAACCTGATCTCTCCTACCTTCGTGTGTTTGGTGCTTTGTGCTATCCAACTAATGACGGTCAAGACTTAGGTAAATTAAGAGCAAAGGCAGATATTGGAGTTTTGTTGGTTATGCACCAAACAAGAAGGGTTACCGAATCTACAACAAGAGAACCCGAATATCATGGAAACAATTCACGTTACGTTCGATGAGCTGACCGGTCAAATGGCTCCTGGACAATCCAGTTCTGGACCCGAACTTCAAAACAGTCCCATTGGTTCATCCCTTGTACCAAACTCATTTCCAGCAACTCCATATGTACCTCCATCTGAAGATGATTTAAAGAAATTGTTTGATCCAATGTTTGATGAACACTATGAACCAAATGCTGATGAAATGTCAATTCCATCAACAGAGGCTGCTCCTATTCTTGTGAATGAAGTCAACCCTTCAGTCTCAATATCATTAAGTCAAGAAGCGCCGGCTGCTGATCACTCTGTCTCATCAACAAATCATCAATCATCAAATGTACATCATGGAATTGTTTCTGGCATCAATGATGAAGTTAATCCCTTTGCTACTCCTGAAGATGCTCCATTTGAAAACATATTTGCTCCTGAATCATCATCGAACCATCTTCATCAGAGATATCGACTCGCTACTTCGTTCCACAACAACAACAGCCACATGAACACCTTAGAAAATGGACACATGATCACCCATTGGACAACATCATTGGAAACCCCTCTCGTCCAGTATCCACACGGAAACAACTTGCAACCGATGTGCTTCTTCAACTCCGTATTCTCTAAGGTCGAACCAAAAGACATTAAAACCGCCATGAATGAAGACTGCTGGTTCAATGCCATGCAAGAAGAAATTCATGAGTTTGATCGACTTGATGTATGGGAATTAGTACCTGCTCCAGATTGTGCTATGATCATTGCTCTAAAATGGATCTTCAAAGTGAAACTTGATGAGCATGGTGATGTCTTAAAGAACAAGGCTCGATTGGTTGCAAAAGGATACCGTCAAGAGGAGGGTATTGACTTTGAAGAATCATTTGCTCCTGTTGCTCGTATCGAGGCAATCAGAATCTTCTTAGCTAATGCTGCAAGTAAGAACATGGTATTCTATCAAATGGATGTAAAGACGGCGTTTCTTAACGGAGATCTTAAAGAAGTCGTATACGTCAGCCAACCTGAAGGTTTTGTGAATCCAGAGCATCCTACTCATGTCTATCGTTTGAAGAAGGCTCTTTACGGTTTAAAGCAAGCTCCAAGGGCATGGTATGATACGCTATCAAAGTTTCTTCTATCCACTGGATTCATCAAAGGAGCAGTTGATCCGACATTGTTCACCAGGAAGTCAGGCAAACATTTAATTCACGTTCAAATTTATGTTGATGATATTATCTTTGCCTCGACTGACCCCAATGAATGTGATCGTTTTTCAAATGAAATGGGTTCCAAATTTCAAATGTCAATGATGGGACAAATGTCATTTTTCTTGGGATTACAAATTTCACAAAGTCCCGGAGGCATTTTTATAAATCAATCTAAATATGCAAATGAGATTTTAAAGAAATTTGGATTTGTTTTATGTGACACCGTTGACACTCCCATGATTGAACGTACTAAGCTGGATGAGGACCACTGAGGGATCATGGTAGATCAAACGAAATATCGTAGTATGATTGGATCCCTGATGTACCTCACGCTAGAACCGACATCTTGTTCGCTTTGTGCATGTGTGCTAGATATCAGGCTAAGCCTACTAAAAAGCACCTTGAAGCGGTTAAACGGGTCTTTCGGTATCTCCAAGGAACCATCAATATGGGACTATGGTACCCGGAGGACACCGGTATGTCACTAACGGCCTATGCAGATGCTGATCATGCAGATGTCAAGAAGATACACGCGAGAATGCGTCAGGAGGTGCTCAAGTTTTGGGTGATAAGCTTGTGAGCTGGTCTTCAAAGAAGCAAATGAGTACTTCTATTTCTACAGAGGTGAATACATAGCCATTTCATCTTGTTGTGCTCAAATCCTTTGGATGAGATCCCAATTATCTGACTATGGCTTTGAATTCAACAAAATTCCTCAATACTGTGATAATAAAAGTGCTATTGCTCTCTCATGCAACAACGTTCAACACTCAAGAACAAAGCACATCGACATTCGACTTCATTTCATCAGGGAGCAAGTGGAAAACGGTGTGGTGGAACTCTATTTTGTGAAGTCAGAATACCAGTTAGCAAACATCTTCACCAAAGCTCTTCCAAGAGAACGTTTTGAGTTTATTCTTCCATGACTTGGCTTGAAAAGCCTTCAACCAGGAACACTCAAACGTCTTCAGGAGGAAGACGAGGAGTAAAGATCTTTCTTCATCCATCTTTTGTATATATTTATTTAAAAAAAAAAAATATTAAACTCTCAAAAAATCTATAAAATTTGAAAATCTCGGAAAAATTTCAAAAAATATTGTCTTTTTGTCATGTCTTTTTTCTTTCTCGATTCGATAATATCTACGGTCTTTGTGCTGTCATTCAAAGAATGACACGGGACTTTAGATGTTGTTCGAATGTTTTAAAAAAATAATTTTGGGATAAAGTAAAACAATGGCTTATTGTCATTTCAGGCAGTAACCCGCTTTTCAAAGAAAGAATAGAGCCATGTTTTATCTCATGTTTCAAACCTAATGCTCTGATTCTAATAAAAAAAAACAAATGTTTGTCATTAACAAGACAAATGTTTAATTTTAAATGTTTGCAATCTTATGAAAACTCAATTGTTTTTAAAACACTTTGGACTCTATTATTGAAAATCAAAAGAACTTATCAAGTGTCAAAATCTCAATCCATCAATCAATAACTTTCGTCATTGATTGAGGGGGAGAATGATTTTTCAATTAAAACAAAAAGTGTTCTTTTGAAACAATTTGCACTTAAATGAGCAAGGTCTACTCTAAAATGTTTTACAATATTTTACACAATTGGTTCAAGACCTTGATTGTTATTATGTTTTCAAAAGATAATTATGCATGTTTAATCAATGGAGTTTAAAGTCTCAAAATCCAATCCTTATCACTTAAAACGTTTCCATAATCAAGTCACAATTCTCATTAAAAAGCTTTCAAAATCAATTTAAATCTACAAGAGATCACAAATCTCAAATGATTTGATAATTGTGATCGGGGGAGAATTTGTGATTTAAATTGGATTTAAACTGATAATTCGATAAATGGTTTCATAAGTGTTTAGCATGTTTTCCTCCTCGCATGTGACAAACGATTTCAAATTTTCCATGCACATGTTGAGGGGGAGCATCTACTTTAAACCTCAAATTATTGAAACGTGATTGAATTGTCTCTAAGTGCAGGTTCCTCTAATATGTGCAAAACTCTTTCAAACTTCGAGGCACATATTGAGGGGGGCAAACTTTTGAAAACCTCATCCTTCCTCAAAATGTTTTATCTACTCAAATTGATTGGGAAGTGATGATGATCATTTTAGAAAATGTTAATCAAAAGATTGACCTTTCATTCTCAATCTAACGATTTCAAAGATCTCTTGCCTCCATGTGCTAAACAAATTCTGAATTTTCATGCATATGTTGAGGGGAAGCATTTCTAAAATATCAAAACAATTAAGATACAAAATGCTTTGATTCTATATCACAAGTATCTTGATTGATTTTCAAATGGTTTTTAATTGGTTTCAAGGCGGAAGAACTACACCAAAAGACCAACCAACTCTACTTTATGCATGGTGATATAAGGATGATAAGGTTAGGTTGAGTTCCCATGATCCGCTGACCGAGGGATCTACCCAGGGACAATTCACTAGATAGTGTAGAAGTCCTTAGGTATGATGGAAAAAAGGAGAAAAGTGAGATATGGGAAGAGTGCGGATTGAGACTAAGCTAGTACTGGAATAAACCCAACAAGGTTCTAGTAATGAAGTCTCGGTAAGCACTGAAGGGGTTGAAGAATGAAAAAGAATTGAATGTGAAAAAGGGTGAAAAGAAATAGCCCTCCATTTATTCAAACCTTAGGCGTAAAGACCGGTTCAATTCATATACTATTGGTGGTTACCAAGGTAACATCAGTATTGAAGACAAGACGTCATGGACCCAGGACGACCGCACTTCAACTTTCCAAACCACTCAAGTTCCTCTTAAAAGGGCTTGTTTCATTCTCACGGGGGAACCGACATAATCTATCGACTCTCTATTAGAGATTGTTGATATTGAAGAAGGAGACCCTCTCCCTAGTCTCCGGCATAGGAACCAAATATGCACAATTGAGTCTAGAGCCACGAGATCATCTATAAATCTCATTAGGACACTTTCAATGAAGACTCTCCACACAATGTGGAAAGAGAGATTATATCTTATGAGTCCTACGCATTATCCTTGTGGTATTGCCATAACATCTAAGTGATATGCATACATATTCACAATGAAGATGGAAAGCCTTCTGGAGCCAACATCAAACAAGCTCCAGGTAGGTGGCATGTGAGATCTATCCAATAGATCAACCATGTGACAACTGAACAGAAACAATGGAGCGATTCCATCTTTTGAATCAATCCTGGTTTAGGTTATGGATTGACGGATACCTTTGAAAACCGGTCTTTGTGCTTAAAAACTCTTTTCTTTAGCACATCGACTGTGTACTTATTTCTCAAAATAAAAGGTGTTTATGATTGATAATTGATTTTCATTAAAACCTTCGTGTATTGCAAAACAAATTTCTATTGAGCAATACACGATTGTTTTTCAAATCTCTTTTCATCAATCGATGAATCTTATTTCACGGTTCACTCACTCCGTGTTGTCTTCTTTGAGACGTTCCCGGTTTGAGAACAGCTAGAGCATGCGAAAACCTTGTCAAGGAAATTCTTCGAATTATAATGATCACAGGCAGTCCATGTACTGATCAACGGGGAACCGTGGGCCGTGTACCTCAATTCAACGAAAGTGATCAAAGACACTTTCGTGCGCTTTATTGCTAACTGTTGTATGCATGTACACCCCGACGTTTGCAGTTGATCAGAATGAAGCGGTCAATCCATAGCCGCATGCTCACACAACACATTCAGTTCCAAAGAAATCATGATTAGTGCATCAATGACTCTGATATTTTCACTCCATGCTTCTGCTACGCTGCTGCCAATATCATGAATCAACGAAAGCTTCCGCTACTCTAATAAGAATATATCATGATCTAGAATATGAGCATGTCGGTCCAAATGTCACAACATCACATAATACCAACACCACAATGGACGAGTCAGAGATTAATGTGGTTGATGATCTCAAAGCTGGCTCAAAACTCATTATCACGTGGATCAGTTAAAGACCTCCACTCAGATTATCCAAACATGCGAAAATGAAGATTCAAAGACTACGAGCTACAGAACAAAGAACATGAACAAGAATCCAAGAACAATCTCAATGTAATATCTGTTTGTATTCTATGTAATTTTAATGTGTGTTTGAGGTGACCTCCCTTAGGGGGAGATTATTAGGATTTGGAAAATCCTGTAGTTAAAGTGTCGGTCAGCTCAAGTATATGTAATCGTTAGAAAGCTCATAGTCGTAGTTATTTGATGTTAAGTAGTCTTTAGTTTAGTAACACCATGGAGGGCGGACGGGTCTTTACCCACTGTATGCCTGATCCACAGCCCGTCGGGTGGCGTTTTATTGTAAGACTATAAATACTCTCTACCTCCCAAGGTAGAGAGTTGGAGCTCATAATAAGATTTTTCTTTCTCTCACTAAAGTTCCCAAACCTCTAACTTTCTCTCTCTAAACTCATCTTATACGCCCACTTGGTTTATGGTATGTTGTGTATGTGAAATTCAATATGTTACAGGATTCGTTCGATGATTTGTCATGGGAAAGAGCATTTGGCACCAATGAAGAGGTCTATCGAGAGTGGTGTATGGAGTTCTTTTCAACCATGTATTTGGAGAGAAAGGTGAATGTTAGGAACTTGATGGAGGAAGTTTGTGTTTGGTTTAGGCTTTGTGGACGGGATCATGCCTACACATTTTCGAATTTCGCTGTGGCCCTTGGCTTGTATGAACCACATGAGGGTAAGCATCGATTATTTGAAGCTCACTTTTCGATGCTTCGGAGGTTTGAAAAAGACTTTCCTAGTGTACCCACCTATTGGAATCGAGTGGGAGATCCTTCTTGTACTAGGAGGAATGCTGCAACCATCAGAACTGCTAATGAGGATACTTTACAAATTGATAGTGATCGGGCCGTTTCATACGATGGGAGCAAAGGACAAATGTCAAACCGGACTTATGGGTTGTGATGTTACTGGAAGAAACTAAGGACGGTAATGCGGTTTGGCAGATAGCCGAGTATTTGTCTAGGAGGGCCCCGTGAATCAAAAGAAATAGCAACATTTGTGGAGGACATTTCGTGACAAAGTTGGCAAAGAACCTTGGGTATTATGATGATAATGAGTTGGCTAAGTGTGGAGAGCCAAAGTTTAGTGAGATGTGGAGTGCAAATGGTTTTGGAAATGCTTTGAATAGGAAATTGAAAACCTTAGGGTTATGGATTGAACCACAACAACAACAACTACCACCACAACAGCAGGGAAATATACCAATGGGGAACGTGCACGGGTGCCTCATTTTGATTCAGGTTGAGGAGAGTGGAACCAACATTTAGATGAGATTCTATGTAGGGATGTGTGGAGAGACTCGATGATGTTGAGAAACAACTACATCAATGATTATTCAATGCCTATCTTTCAACACATGGCTCGAGAAGCCAATTACGAGTTACCACCCTACAATCCACCAAATGTTCCACCATATCCTTTCCCCTACACTTATCCCCGGACCCTATCCGTATCCATATCCCGATACACCATTTCCTGATCCAAAGGCCCGATATGGTGGATTACCCGAGGTTGGTGGAGCAAGCTATGATGTTGGAGGATCATCATCGGTTGGAGAAAAGAAGAAGAAGAGGAGAGTTCGTTCGAGATTGTGGACGAAAACTATAACGAGAGTGATGATGATAATGAGTATGAAGATGAAGAAGGTGACGACATGAGCGAGGACGACGAGTGATCATGGATCATTCGTTATTTTTGGTTTCAAAAACAATGGTTATGATGTGTTAAACAATATTATTTCTATCTCGTTAACTATTTCTTCAGGATGATTATCATACTTGGTTTTATTTTGTTTTTAGTAGCATTTGTTTTGTTTTGTTTTGTTTGTGTATTGTGTATTGCAGTTTTGTTTGCAGGATGATGTGTCGGAAGCTTATTGATGGTCAAATATTTGGAGTTGGATAACTCACATGCTTTCTTATGACCCAATATGCGTATTGCATATTCTATCCTGTGGTATCTTTTAACTATTTCTTTTTCCCATTTTCTTTACTTTGAAGTTCATTTTTATTACATTGAGGACAATGCAAAATTTAAGTATGGGGGAGGGAAGAAAATAGGAAAAATGATACGCATTTTTAATTTTTTTTATTATTTATTTTATTTTAATTTTCTTAGATAACTTTTGGATGCAAGTAATTAGAAGGAATTCACCCTTGATGGTCTAGTTGTTTTCATACATTATTGATAAATATTAAAAACAACTTGGGTATTTCAATGGTAAAATAAGGTTTTGAAAATTTTGATTTGAACAAAATTACAGAAGTAATTCATTTTGGATTCGATAGCATTTTCTAGCGCGCATTATAGCCTTTTTCCACTTAATTGTGAGGTTTCTTTTTGTATAAAACACATCTTTTGTTTTATATTTGCTATGAGTGTGCCGGTGATTATGTCGTTTCTAGAACTTGTACTAGTTATGCATTACGGTTAAAATCACTCTCGAATGATAAAAAATATGTTCAAGATAAGAGGCATCGAGATTTAACCCAAATTGCCTTCCATTTTACATCTAATGTTATATTAGCTAACCACATTGGTTAGTTAACCCCTTATATGGACCCATTTTTTAGTGCTCATCTTTAGCACTAGATACCCTTAGTTACACCCTCTGAGCCAATCTTTTCATTTGTTAAATCCAGAAAAATACAAAAAGATTTTACACTTTAAACTTTAGCCAACCCTTGTCATGTCTATTGGTTTGTTGCTAGTTGTTTGGAATGTTGGATTGTTTTTGATGATTATGAAGAAGCTACACTTTGTTTATAGTGTGTACCATTCTCCAACAAAGATTAAGGAGACGTCTTTCTCAATTGTTTTTTTTTGTGGTGTATGCTTACGCTAAGTGTGGGGGAACTTTGTTCTAAAAAAAATGGTTATAGCCAATGAGCTATATGAAGGATATTGATTAGCCAATGAGCTAAATTGAGTTATATATATTTGCGGAGATCGATATTGGAAGAGGAGAAATAATCATTTACGGGATTGTGGTTTGTATAATGGCTAGCAACATGGAGGTTTAGACTTGACTTTATTTTCTTTTAACACCAATTTCATAAACCATCCAATGCCTTATCCATACCTTTTATAAACCCATAGCCTTAACGATATAACCCGAATAAAAGCCCTCTTTGATGAATTTATTTTCTTTGTTTTGATACTTGTACAAGCCTATGGTAAAAAGCATTGATAATGACTAGGCATTGAGTGATTTACATATACCCACCAATAATAAAAGCCCTCTTTGATGAATTTATTTTCTTTGTTTTGATACTTGTACAAGCTTATGGTAAAAAGCATTGATCATGACTAGGCATTGAGTGATTTACATATACCCACCAATATATGAGTGTTGAGAGAATTCTTAAAATCATTCGTGAGGTGTTCTAGTTATGTTATCTGAAGTGTTTGGTTCATTTTTAACAGTTTTTCACATATTAAAAGCAAACCAATGATTATCTCTTTTGGGATGATTGTTACCTTTTAGGAACCACGGTGTCAAGACCATTGAAATCAATCTTTGCAAATGTTAGACTTACTCGAGGGCGAGTAGAACTTAAGTGTGGGGGAATTTGATAACGCCTAAAATGAACATGTTTTTAGTAGCGTTATTGTTGGTTTTGTGTATGATAATCGGCTATATTTACTCATAATTGTTGCAAAAGTACAAAGGATGCGTATTGTGTATGTATATGTAGCCAGGTATCACGAATGATGAAGAAATGAAGTTTTTACGCACATTTGGAAGATTCCCGAGGAAGGAAGTCGAGCAAGGAAGCTTTTGGACTCAATGATTGGGAAGCACAATGATTTCTAAGTATCTACAGCAAGGAGAGATCAAGTTTTTCCTTGGAAATCATCAGCGAGAGCAAAGAATGAGGCGTATAAGAAGAAAGTCAACAAAAGTCAAATCAACAACAACCCACCGGTCGATTGTCGTAACCGTAACCGAACTCCGGCTGGGCAAATGTCAACGGCAACCGATCCGGTTGCCAGCGCAACCGATCCGGTTCAGGGGCTGCAGTTACACAAAGTTGCATTTATTGTTGCCTTAACTCCCCATAATCATTGGAGGCCGATCATTTCTTGCTATTAACTTCTTGGGAACGTTTTTGGCCAGTTGAGCAAGTTTATTTGGCTATATATTGAACCTAGTCTTAGTTTACTAGGTGTGACACAACCAAAAGTGTATTAGTTTACATCAAAACTAATACCAACCATTTTATTCATCCCAAAAGTTTAGTTCTTACTGTAAAACGTCCAGGAGCAAGGAGAGAACAATTCTCTTCATAGTTTTGGTAATTTGGAGTTATACGGTGAATCTAGGTGATTGGAGGCGCGTGGTTGCTACAAGCCACGAATTCTAGTTCTTGTAATCGCAAAAGTGTAGGTATTATATGAACTTTGTTATGGATTTCTATTCTCTTGAGTTATTGGAATTACTTTGTTATTTCTTGTGTTTTGTTATTATTATCATGGAGTAGTTTTGGGATATACTTGTGTGTTGGGATGTAGATAATCATACTAATGTTCTCATATGTGATGCATGTATATATGATCTTGTTTAAATGAGTTTGTAGGAAAAATACTAGTCTTGGTTTGATTTGTTGGTAAAACATGTTTTAAGAAAAAGGACCGAAAGGATTTCTCTTGTGTTTTATTCCAAAAAGTTGAGTGACAAACTAGTATGGGGATATGGTGATTGACAACCACCATGTTCACTTATTAAAACAAGACTAGAAACATTTTCATCACGAAAGGGTCGAAAGATTCGTAAGAACAAGTTTAATAAGAACATGTTGCAAACAAATGGATTTTCTAAAGGATAATCATTAGGATAAGGACCGAAAGGATTACCTATATGTTTTTGTTCTTAGAATGATTTTTACAAACATATACCATGGTTGGAGATTATTTGCTTATGATTTATGCATCACATCAAGATTTTACACCAAGCCTTCATGAACACTATTTATGATTGACTATAGACTACACACAAGTATATATATTTCTTATTATTGAATTTCACTATAAAACATCACTTTTAAATTTGAGGAAGCCTTGACAAAGCTTTCTTGTTGCAATATTTTCAAGAAACAATTTCGAACACAAAATCCCTTGGGACGATCTCGACTTACCCAACTTTGCTATCGCGAACGAGTATACTTGCTCGTATGTGTTAATAGAATTAGACGGTTAAATCGTGTTTATAAATTTTTAAAACTTGCACCACGTGTAACACATCAACGTCCTTATTCTTAATCGCGTTGTGTTTCTAAGGTCGTAGGGTATGCATTTATCCCTAACTCTTTGAAGCTACCAAAGGTTAATGACTACAAAATCTCTAAGATTTATAAACTTTAACTCTAAGGTATTCTTTGGATGTATAGCCTACAATTACTCTAGGTGATTATAAACTAAGGTTCAACAAAGATTAATCAAGCATTATTAGCACAACGAATGACCTATCGAGATACTAGGTCATTAACAATTAAGATAAGAGACAACCAATCAATATTCAATAACTAAGTTTCATACTACCTAAGCAAACACACAAGTAAATTAAACGGAAATAGGGAACATGCAAGCATACACACAATCAATTGAAGACATAATTAAATTAATGAAGTAAAACACTTATCTTGATGTAAGATAGGGTATGGAACCCTAAAATACTGTACAAGACAGCCTTGGTTCGGTTTAGGTTTTTACTCCAAAAGACTACACACTCAAAACTGAAAAATTCGGATTCTATATATAAGATTACAAATGCGGCGGCGTCACCCTTTAGTTTGTGGCCGCCGGGTCGCCGTTATTAGGGTTTCGTCTTGGCCACGTTAGAATTGCGATGGCGTCACCTTATGCTTGGACGCCGTCCTCTTGATCTCCGCCGCTGGATCAAATCTTGGCGTCTGAGCTGCAAGCGCCCTACTCTTTTAAAACCTGAAGCCGCACTTGTAGAACCTTGGACCGCCCCTTCAGTTCCGCTTTTGAGTTTCTCGATTCTTGACTTTGGCCATTTTCTTTGTATATTCGTGCCTTTTCGTCCGAATAAGTGTCATTCCAGCAATTTGCCTTCAAGATACCAAAAAAGTGAAAAGGAACGATATTAAGTAATAACGGATACAAAAGTGATCAAATAAGGGCTTAAACGACCCCTCAAAAAGGTACATTTTAAAACCTTATCAAATATCCCTACACTTGGTATTTGCTTGTCCTCAAGTAAATGTGCTTTTAGCCAATTAATTTATAAGTTAGAGGTCTTGAAGCATTAGTTTAGAACGATTCACAACACATATAAGCCCCGCAAAAGTCATAACAAGCACGGAAATTACATAATAGCACCTCACATGGGGTGTTTGGGTACTCACATCTCTCGGGTGTATATGAAATATAACAAGTTGGAAATGGAAGATAAACACTCATTAACCGGTCCTAGTACATAGATTACCATAGGCTTGAGACTAGATCAAACCTCCATCGCTTTGGCGTAAGCACCTAGGAAAGACTATCCAAGAGGTCTTTTAAAGGGTTGTAATGTTAGGCTTACGGTAGGGAAATAAAGGGTTTGGTGGGATAGGCTATTTAGTGGTGGCAAGTCAAAAATCTTTATGTTACAAGCATGCGAAGAATTGCGTTGCTAAGCCAAGACTCGACACTCTAAACTCTAGATAACTGAAACAAACAAACATAAATTGAAAGATAGATGTAGGATGGTAGCCCGTATGGTTTTTTTTTTTTTTTCATTTTCTCTTTTTTTTCTATTTTTTTTCGATTTTTTTTTCACACTCTATTTTTTTTTCATTTTCTCTTTTTTCTATTTTTTTTTTTCGATTATTTTTTTTTTCATACACTTTTACTCTAGCATCCTCTACGATAAAATCAAAATGATAGGGATTTATAGGCACATCCCTACACTTGAGTTTTTATTACTCTAAAACTAATTTGACCCGAATTGAAAAGATCAAAACACTTGGAGTACATTATTATGCAAATAAAGGGAATTTGAATTTAACGTTCCCTTCCCGTCATTTCATAAAGTTTAACTTTTCCCATGAGTCCCAATCGTCCCAAACTGTGTACAAAGGATATGACTCGACTTAGCAACTTATGCAAGCAACTAGATAATTGAACTAAGGGTTTAGTGTGATAACAATAATGCACTAAAAGTGAGTGCATACAAGGTAGGCTAAGGCGATTTGGGTGTACATTTGGGGTGGATTGTAAACAATGCTCTTCATTGATATTCGGAAAACCGAAACATCACGAGAACCGCGAAAAGGTTAGGCTCTGAGGGGTTAACTAGGGGTATCGTGTACTAAAGATGAGTACAACGCAAAGGTGTGGGGGAATTACTCAACCGATGTGGAAGAAGTAATTATATTACAGGTATCAAACAAGGGTTATCCTAATGCCTCTTATCATTTAGTTATTTCTAACTACACAAGTGTAGTCTTACTAGCGATCTCGGAATGCATCACAAAACAAGTTCTAGAATCTATTATACTACCGGTTCACACTCTAAGCATCAAAGATGAATGCTTTAATTCCTACAAAACTAAGGGTGATCCTCACATTTTGGGTGAAATTTAAGTGGTAAAGGGTTTTTTTGTGCTAGTCATATAATTTCCGATCCATGAGACGCTTTATTAAGACTAATGGCCCATTCCTATATGACATGAAAAATTTTAAATTCGGTGCCAAAATTACCCTAACCGACATTTTCTCATGGTTTATTACACAAATGCAATTGGACATAGCAAATAATCAAGGATAAGCATAGTTTCAAAGTTCCCGTTTTATTTTCCCTCCCTACACTTAAACTGAACATTGTCCCCAATGTTCCCCGAAAGTATCAAAGTTATGATAATGGAAGGTAATTAAAAACGAAAGAAACTAATACTCCCCTGATTAGCTCGGTAGGATCCGTATAAAGTGGTGGTTACATCTTTCTTCAAGAAGAACATCTGCGTTAAAAGCTTCTTCTCATCTTATGTATTTTCTTCTTGGTAAATTAAACCTGCACACTTGAAGAAAACAAACGAAACCTTCGCGTAAAATCGGCGGTAAAAATATATATAAGACTCTACTAAACTAGGATATAATGCTTTTGGAATGGATGTTTACAGATTTTCTGGAAAATTCCAAAAATTTATAAGTAGCTCAAAAAACGAGAAAAAGTAATCAGTTGTTTCTGCTCCTTCACGGCCGTCAGTTGCGATCTGAAGCCGTCAGGTTATCCTGACAGAAACTGGTCTGCGATTTTCTGGAAAAAATTCTGGAAAATTTTTATCTTTAGAACCTGGAAAAATTTCCTGCAAAACATCCATTATGACTCGATACAAGCATTTGACTCGAACAAACACACATGTATATCTTTTAATTAGCTATAATTCTCATGTTTAGGTTTCTTTTGAAAACGTGTGTAATCCTCCCTACACTTGTCCCTTATGTAAAATACCTTTATATGTAATTAAGACGAGGTTAAAGACAAAATAAAGCATTTTTACAAATTTAAACATGAGAATAAACAATAAATAAAAGATACACGACACACAAACAAGCAAACAATTAAGCATGGGTTGCCTCCCACGAAGCGCTTTTCTTTATTTATGAGTCTTGTAGCTAGACTCGAAGTCGTGCCCCTACGTTGTCCTAATCTTAGAGGCCCATTCGATCTCTTTAACCCTTCTCTCATCACGGATATATTCAGGGCCTAACTCAAGACAAGCAGTGTAGTAAACCGTGTTCTTCCAATCTACTTCAAATGCCGGAATGTTGTCTACATCTAAATTATCAATACCCTCAAACTTCTTATTTTTGTAGGGCATTATATATTTAACACTCTCGGCTCCATTTGAGAATTTGACTATTCCTTCTTCTCGATCATAAATCATCATAGACTCCTCTATAAATGGTCTCCCAAGTATCACATCCCCTAAAAACCCATCAATGATGCCCTTAACATTTTCCAAGATCATGAAATCACACCTATATGTGAAGTTACCTACGAAGACATGCAATCCTTTAACCCTCCCAACATAGTTACTCTCTTTCTTAGGGCGAAAGGGGTCCCTCATAGGTTCTAGATTTTTGCTCATGATCCAATTGTAGTAGAGCCTAGACATTATATTCATGGGTGCCTTATAGTCAATATAAGTGTGATCCCTATATAAGTATCCAATCATGCACGGTATCTTGATGTTTTTAGGGTTACCCCTTCTTATGTGAGGTTCGAAAGGTGGTCTCGGGAAGTTGACTACGTTATAGTGATAAGTGGTTTCCTTCCCTTTAGGGTATGAATCGAAATACTCCCTAAGTTTCTCCTCCTCCTTACTATCCTCCATAATTTCTAACACCATATAGTCTCCATCTTCCAAGTCATCATCCGAATCACTTAAGGTCGAATCACTATCTAGAGCGCTAGTAGATTCTTTAATTGCTTCCTCAAGTGCATTTTCAATTATCCTATTCAGTTTCCTAAGCTCTCCAATTTCACTAATAATACGAGCTCGAAGTTGGTTGGCAAAGGCTGGATCAAATGGTGGGTATTTGTTTGGTGGTAAAGTGTTGTTTGGTGGGTTATCACCTTCCATGATGAAAAGTGATGGGATTACTAACAAAGTTCACGAAGAAGGAGGATAGACTACGAGGAAGCTAAAAATGGAAAAAAGCTTACTTGATAGGAATCAAGCAAGGAAACCTAAACGAGGTGGACTCCTTACTAGCTATTCTATTCCCCGGCAGCGGCGCCAAAAACTTGATAACGCTACACGCGTCGTTCGGGGTCAAAGAAACTTCCTTTTCATCGAGCAAGTTTTTCAACACCCTAGGCAGTGAACCTAATCGTTGTAGTGTAGTATTAGGGTAAGCCACGGGAATTGATATCGTTCTCTAGGGAATAGGAATGCTAGTGAGAAGTTACTACGCTAAGGTTGGGGTTGAGGAAGATTATTTTTATCTTTTTTATGTTTTTAGGAAATGGAAAGGTACGAATCTCGGGGTTTGGATTTGGGGGTTGGTATTTCTACCGATTACTTCTACTTATCTAATTATCTAAACTAAGGTGAGGGTAGTCTATGTCTATTGTTGTGTGCTCGTATGATAGTTAAAAATGTATTTTCTTAGGCTTTATTACTCCCTAGTTATCTTCTATTGGTGGTTGAATTGTCACGTCCTTATTCTTAATCGCGTTGTGTTTCTAAGGTCGTAGGGTATGCGTTTATCCCTAACTCTTTGAAGCTACCAAAGGTTAATGACTACAAAATCTCTAGGAATTATAAACTTTAACTCTAAGGTATTCTTTGGATGTATAGCCTACAATTACTCTAGGTGATTATAAACTAAGGTTCAACAAAGATTAATCAAGCATTATTAGCACAACGAATGACCTATCGCAATACTAGGTCATTAACAATTAAGATAAGAGACAACCAATCAATATTCAATAACTAAGTTTCATACTACCTAAGCAAACACACAAGTAAATTAGCCGGACATGGGGAACATGCAAGCATACACGCAATCAATTGAAGACATAATTATATTAATGAAGTAAAACACTTATCTTGATGTAAGATAGGGTATGGAACCCTAAAATACTGTACAAGACAGCCTTGGTTCGGTTTAGGTTTTTACTCCAAAAGACTACACACTCAAAACTGAAAAATTCGGATTCTATATATAAGATTACAAATGCGATGGCGTCACCCTTTAGTTTGTGACGCCGTCGGGTCGCCGTTATTAGGGTTTGTCTTGGCCACGTTAGTATTGCGACGACGTCACCTTATGCTTGTGACGTCGTCCTCTTTAGTATCTGACGTCGTCTGGAACAAATCTAGGCCGTCTGAGCTGCGACGCCCTTATCTTTTAAAACCTGAAGCCGTCACTTGTAGAACCTGACGCCGTCCCCTTCAGTTCTAGCAGCCTGAGTGTCTCGATTCTTGACTTTGGCCATTTTCTTCGTATATTCGCGCCTTTTCGTCCGAATAAGTGTCATTCCAGCAATTTGCCTTCAAGATACCTAAAAAGTGAAAAGGAACGATATTAAGTAATAACGGATACAAAAGTGATCAAATAAGGGCTTAAACGACCCCTCAAAAAGGTACATTTTAAAACCTTATCAACTAGAAAGTCTATTTCTTGATTCTATGTGTTTTTTGCCAACTCACTTATTTCATGGAAAAGTAAGAAACATGCAACTAGGGGTGTAAATGAGACGAGACAGCTCGTTAGCTATTCGAGATCGACTTATAAACTACTCGAAATTGACTAGATATAACGATTCGAGCTCGAGCTTAAGCTACTCGAGTACACTTTCGAATTCGAGCTCGAAAATACTTGGCTCGTAAGGCTCGTAAGGCTCGCGAGCCCTTATCGAGCTTAAATGATATTACACTTTTACCCTTATATATATATATATACATATATATATATATATATATATATATACATATATATATATACGTATATATATATATACTAGTGTCAAAACCCGTCCGATGGACGGGTATGACTTGTGGCTTTTATTTTTAGGTTTTATTAGAAAAAATATATGGTAAAAAGTAATTAAAAGTTAAATTAAACATGGCATAAAATATCAGTTTGTAGCAACGTAAAACAAAAAAAAATGTGTGTAGATAACAAACCATGATCCATCCTCATTCGTTTTAAGACAAAGTCCCTTCACCATTTCTAAATAGCAGCTTCATTCCTCTGAACCAGCCTGACATGTAGACACATAAGGTTTGATGTGACATGTTTAGTTGATGTACCGATATAAAGTAAGGTTATTAAAATAATTTTTAATTCAATTAAAGATGCCAATTTTGCAGCCAAGTGCATAAGCTGATTCACTGAACCATCCGAGTTAAGTCTAGGATAATCACTACGCCTAATCCAGTGACACAAATAGTTTTATTTTTTTCCTCAACATTTTAATATTGGTAACTGGAAAAAATCATGCCCCCCATTTCATTCGTACACATGTGGGCGTATTCGGAACCACACATAATCTGAAAAACCACCTCGCAAGCATCCACACGTACAGCCTCTAGAATTGGTTTGCCATAAAGCTCGTTTTAATTAAAAATTCAAACATTCTTGTTCAATTCATTACATATCAGGTTAATTTCTTTTATAGTCTTATTTTTTCTTCTCAATGCGCTTGATTAGAAGCCTTGCAATTAAGACAATTAAGTTGCATAAGTATTTTATGAGAAAAACAATAAATAATTCAAACTTTTGATTAAATTTTTAAAAAGCAAGTAGGAACACCATGTGGACGACCACATTGAAAGCATCAGTATCAAAATCACGCACAACAGAAAAACTGGTCGTTACCTCTTCGTTATGGATGACATGAAGCTTCCAAATTTTGAAACCGAACCTCGTGGCTCAATTTCCCATAAATAAACTCCGGGTTGCTTTGGTACTTCTAGGCAACCCCACGTAACCTGAGGGTATGGTAGACATTTAAAATCACGTCAAAGTAGTATTTTAGTCACATGGTAAATAGACTAAACACTAACAAAAAAAGGACAGCCGAATAAGCGAAACTCCGTCATCTCAAATGGCTAATAGTATTATGTATAATTACAAATTTGAATTAATAAATGTATTATGCATAATTTACTATACCTGAGAAGTTTTCTTTTCAATTGCAGGGTCAAACAGGCGAACATGTAAAACCTGTCAATATTTATCATAAGAAAACTTTAGGTTGACAAAGTAGTTTTTTTAGCCATTCGACCACCTCTGCATTTGGAAACTATAGTTGATAATTGTTGAAATTACATATTGCAGTAGAGACGAGCGCAATAATTCAATCCATAAGGATCACAACGGAAACTTTCAAACAACTGATTTAGAAAAATATCCCAATGCTCACAGTTTTTCCTTCCAAGCTCATGCTTAATATTGTTATCTTGATAAAAATAAGTCAATCCAATATGGACCCATTGCAGACCCTGTTGACTTGATTCTACCCGAAACCACTTATAGCCCCAAAAGAGGGGCAAAGACGGAGAAAGCCAATATCTAATAGACCCACATATGAATTGTACCAAAAACAACCCATTGCAACAGTAAAAGGAAAGATCACGAAAGTCTAATATTTCATATCATAAAAGTCAAATACTGTTTGTACCCAGAACAAACACAATCTCCAACTACATCACTTGTATCTCTTTTGACTTAAAAGGGGTTCAAACGTAAAAATAAATGTGTACTGTAGCCTAAAATAATTATAACTCCTCTTTTGGTTTATACTTCATTCTCACTCGAAAAACAAGTACTTTTCAGAATACTCATCTTCGTTCATATGTATCCACGATTTCTTTACTTGATTCGATTATCTATCGAGCAAAAATGACTGACACGCCGCTGCAAAATCAATCACTTTAAGATTAGAACATTACCATCACAATTAACACACAAATAATACAATCTAAATCATACTTATTTCGTTATCCTAAAGTAATTATTTCTTATTTCGCCATCTTAAAGCTACTATTTGTAAACCAAATACTCATAAGCTACTTTTTATATATGTCGTTTTTCCATTGGTTTCCAAAACATCTGATATTACATAGAATTAACATCAACACATATAAGTAAACAGTATTTTATTGGAAACCTTTTAATGAATTTGCGAGGTGCCAAAGATTTATCATGTCAAACATTCTAAAAAGGACCAACTTATAGTTGTTCTGGAAAGATTTTCATCGCAATTTCACAGTTCTAACAGTAATGTTAACTATAGAAACATGAGTCGTGTACCTTATAAGTGAAATCTTTTAGAACCATCAGCAACATTCTATCCCCAATTACTTTTCTAATTCTTCTAATCATATCAAGTCGAGAGATCTTATGTTCCTGTCAAACAATTACAAACACCATTAGGATAATAATAGTAAATCAAATCCACCTAGATGCATAACATAACGTACAATTTGCTCACACTTACAATGTAACTGTGATGATATTAGCATCACATAAATCAAACATTCAATTCAGAAAAATATTTACCAGTGGCGCTGTCGGATGGAATGGAGACCAAGCTTATCGGTAATTTCAGCAGCATTCATTGCGTTCGAAAGATCTTGTTGTTAGCAAATACAAGCAAGGCATCAGCTAGATCTCCTGCAGATAAAATTGTATGAGTAAATCTAGAATTCTAGTCGTTATACAACTACTTATATATCCATATTTACTCATGAATGGGTTGATTCGGATTTGATCTCGAACGGGTCAAATAAGCATGTCAAATGAGCCAAAAATGTTAAAAACAGCCCCAATTTTATTCAAATACTTGGATTATTATTGTAAACAATATTGATTTTGTAAGCATACAAGTATATCCTTGCCGCAATTCTTCTAAGCTCCAACCTTTTTGTACACGTATCTTTTGGCACAAACTGGAGGTACTTTACTCTTTGTAATAAGGGTTGTGTTTTGTCTAAAAAGGTTTGCTAAAAAGCTCATCTAAAAGGAGGATGGGTCAAATTAATACTTAAATTTCGATAAATTAATGTTGTGGTTCGCGGTTTGTAATAAGTTAGAAAGTTTGTACGTCGTGTGAAATGTGCAGCCCTTAATTCAATTTATGGGTACTTTTTTAAATGTACCTATCATGAGTTTCACTCACATAATATTATAAAGTTAAGCTTTAACCAAACAACCCGTTACTAATGTTTGAAGGCAAGTGTGGGCGACATGTGATTCTAGGGTTTTTGTACTCGGTTTAAATTTGTTTTTTGGCATACAATATGCTTTTTTCAAGGCCAGAGATGTAAAGGCTATGGAGGACTTAACTTGTGTTAATAAGTATGAGCCACAACCACTAATTAGTGTTAAGGTTGAGCAAGGCTGAAATTGGTGAAGAAAATAATGGTCATGAGCTTTTTAAAACTGACAATGAGGCTTCACTGTAAGTATTTATCATTATGTCCGCCCGAAATAAAAGCGATATTTGTTTGTTTGATTTCGAAGACTTTTTGCTATTAGTATGAGAAATACCTCTTGTAACTAAAAGCAATTTTTCTTGTAGTGGAATGAACTTCTCAATCTCGCTTATATTGTCAATCTTTGCATACGCATAAATAAGCTTAGTGTCCACTTTAGGTTCTTTGGTATTTTGACTAACCATCAACAAATACTTAACCAAGTCATGATAACATTCATTATCCTCAGCAACACGAATAACATCCAAGAAATGAGTAGCATCTTCAGCATGCATGAATGACTATTTCATCCCTCACTAATCCATCCCTAAGCCGAGCTTTCGCCACCTGGCTCCATACAGTATTTTCCTCAACATGGTATGTAAACTCCACAGCCCGTGGAGTACTTTGGATATTATCCAACAATAAATGGACTGCTTGAACAT
Organism: Chrysanthemum makinoi; assembly: GCA_910596185.1. Classification (NCBI taxonomy): domain Eukaryota; kingdom Viridiplantae; phylum Streptophyta; class Magnoliopsida; order Asterales; family Asteraceae; genus Chrysanthemum; species Chrysanthemum makinoi. The sequence goes on along the minus strand of OU343216.1, from coordinate 164,673,988 downwards.
GTAAGTTAAATTTCATAAATATAGAATATGCTTCTTCATACAATTGTGCTTCTACTGTAACCACTCCAACAGCAGGCATGTCAAAATAATCTAATCTGTTAATGTAATCCATAATTGGGGATGGATCAACCTTAATGGCTGTCAATATAAGTAGGTTTTGCAGATTAAAGTTACCGCCAAAAGCATATTTTGAAGAAAAATCTATTCTAGAAGCTCGATTAGTTCATGGGGAAGATCAGCAGTCATAAAAGCTTTAACAGCAGCAGAAACCTGTCAAGGACTTTTGATAACAGGTAAAGTAGTTGAGCCAACTTAATCAATGAGTTGTCTTCTGTATTTATTCTCGGGGTTAAGAACCTTCTCCCAGAGATCACCATCCATTCTCTCAACAACATATCTAGATAAAACTTAAATATTAGTAAAAAAATATTTAACAACGTTATGTTTAAGAGATTGAATATTTAATTAGTGTGGAAAGGGTTATATCCATCATCTCTCCAAGCCCCGTGCTATCGATGTAAGGGAGGTGGGGTCCCTAGTTTGAGCTCAGTGTAAGGTTTCCATCCAAAGCGAAGGCACTTGTGGTTTCTGCTGCTGTATAAGGTCCTTAGTTTGAGCCCCGTGCTATTTCAATGTCATCCATCTCAGTAGTTTTGTGTGTGACACTTGTTTCATGTATTATTTACTTTGGGGCTGTTATTTCTTCCTTAAGCATAGGCACTTACATATTTTGTGTGGCAGTGCGAACCAAGTTTCCATTTATATTTGGATTTATCATATGTGTCAGGCTGCAAGAGCAATGAAGTCAGTGCTTCAAGGAATTTTGTTATCATCAGAAGGGTATAACCTCTTTGAACTACTATTTGATTCATAATGTTAACTTTACATTCCACTTTGAACTACTATTTGAGTCATTATGTTAACTTTACATTCCAGTGTCGGTAACATGGATGCTAATGATACTTGCCTACTGAGTGCTCAGGAGAAAATGAACCTCTAAAAGTGGGGAGGGGGAATGCAAGATGCTCATCAAGTAAAAATGACCAAGTTGTTTATAAATCATATAGTGTGCAAAAACAGAAAAATGTAGTGGGTGAATTCAGATCCAGCAGCCCTGCAAGTTCTTATCAAGTGTCAGAGTGCTAATGAGGGCATAAAATATATTTTGATGAAAGCTGATATGAAACCAAAAATAATATAAATCTGAACACACACAGCAGAAGAAGCTGAAAGTCGATGGGCTTACAGAATATCAGAAGGATCTTACCAAGTTATAAACCCTAATAGTACTTGAAATAAAGACAAAGCAACAACAAAGAAAGAAGCAAAAGCATAAATTTGATGAAGTCAGTTTCCTTTCCTTTTTCTCCATGTCAGACTTATATATCCATTCGGCTTACAAAAGCTTTGGAAAAATCAACAACAAAGAGAAATAATAGCATACATTTGATGAAGGTGTAGCATCAACGTCGCAAACGCAGTTTCCTTTCCTTCTTCTCCAACTCAGACTTAAATGCGTCGACCGTAAATTCTTCAGTTAACTTATAGGCGCCCTCCATGATTAGCTCGTGTCGTAGCCTGTTAGTATCCTTATCCGTTGGAAGGAAGCTACCACGATTACGATTTTGCTGGAAACTAAATGATTCAATATGATAAAAGGATTCAGGTTTCGGTAGTGTTACTTCAAATTCAACGAATGGAATAGCATCAGAGCGGGATGAGAATCCTAGTTGTTCCATCTTTTTGGTAAGAATGTTATTGAATTTCCCATGGGCCTTTAATTTCTAAAGCAGGCTCGTCCCTTAGGCAGCTAAGAAAAGGAATTCCAATGTGTTGCGTCTGATATTTATATCTGTAAGGGAAGTATTGCAAGTCTTCTTTTTCCAAAAGAGCTCTCCAAAATTCCACAGCGGCAGCCAATTCAACGCTTGACATAATCTCCTGCGTGTATTAGAGTGAATGTCTCTTGGAAAACCGTATGCAAGATCCAAATTACAAAGGACTTGAAAATGTATGAAGAATTTCGAACCTGAATAATAGTGCATATCTCGCTTTTTTCCCCACCATATGTGATTGAGTGTAACCCATATGATGCGAGGTGCTTGCTAACCTGTTGCGACAAAATATGGTGTTAAACATATGCTTATATAGTATGGCACCTCACCGATTAGAAATAAAATTCTCTCTTTTTCACCATTTAGTGCAAATATAAAGAATTTGTGATCCCTGAAACAATATAACAGCATAAAAGTGCATCATGGGATGATGTCTTATTCAAAGAGCCACACACGAAACATTTTCATACTTCCAGAGTATAAAAATTTGACGAAAAATGAAAAATAAATGAATCGTAACCTCTGCTAGTGTAAATGAGGACTATCTCCAAAGTAAACAACAGTTCCAGCTGTAACCAAAAGTGCTCGCCTAAAAATAAAAACGATGCCGTAAGTAACACGAACCGAAACTATGAAGGAAAAAAAATAAACGCACTAAATTACCAAATGAAGCACATGAGGTAATTGCTTCAAGTCGCTCTTTCCAAGCAGCACTCTTCAAGTGGGTAATAGTATCTTCTTGAATGAGAGATCCTAGTCGGCTTTCAATCTCTTCAAGGGTCATCTCAGCTGGCTTAACATCTCCAGGTTCAACTTTTTTGTTGCTTAATTCCAAAAAAATGCAAGCATGTGAATTTTGAATGATAAACCTACCTCATTCTACTTTAGATGTGAGCTCCCATGGATAAGTATTGTACCTGATTGAAAAATAAAAAGCAATATATTCTCATAAACAACAACGATGATACCTTGGGCGGGCATATCTAGAACCGCTCTTAGTACGTTATTCATAGTGGAAAAAGCGCGTTGGAATGTTCACAGGCGTTTCCTTTTTCTTGATTGTTTATCCTGACTCTACATGTTTATAAAACTTCGCGTCATCATTAGTTATTGGAAATTAAAATAAATCAATTAAAACACATCTCAGGATACTTCTTTATCTACATGGTATTTGAATCCAATCCAGATGTTCTAGCATTCTGAGCAACTGCTTTACTTTCATGAACATCCCTAACAGTATAAGTTTGAGCTATCTCTGTCCTATGTTCTTGAATCTGCAGACCATTGGATGGACCTTCGTTTCCATTGAGAGTTAATGTGTTCACTCCTTCCAAAGGTAAGATGATAGATATTCCCTTGTTCTGGTCACCATCTCTGTCATGTGCATCTGGAGATTCTTGTACTTTAACATCAGCCTCCTGCATAATTAATTCTAATATACTACATTTAAATCTCACTTACATGTAACAACCGGTACATGCATAAAAACATGACACCAAAACAAAAGAAGGATGACAAGTTTACTAAAACTTGTTCGATGCCGGATTCTTGAGCAATTAGTGGCTCCTGCAATGAACAACCTACACAAACCATATACAAGATGCAGGTTTACTATTAAAGTTCAAGCAGGCACTTCAAACAACATACGTGAGTTTCAGGAACTTCATATAATTCCAATTAGTAGTTGTCCAAGATAAGGTGTTGTCCCATCACGAACAACAGCTTCCGTAAAATCAAACACCGTTGGTCCAGATTGTGAGCCTACAAGAATGCATAATTTTTTTTTGGGTAAACTGCCATTAACATGTGATCTTGAAAAATATGTCCATTAAGGCCTGGTTGAACCATGAACATATTTTGTCCCTATTTTAGTGTGATTATGAATGTTAATTGCGTTAATGATGATTAAATACAATATCTAAATATTCAATAAGACCAATTCTCCCTTGAAGCTGTTTTCTTATTTGACCCGAGACTTATTCATAAGTAAGTGGATCGAAAATGCCACGAATAGCGTGATCATGGATCTTTACCTGAACGAAATTGGCAAACTCATTGATAATGTCAGGTATTGCTGCACGTAGTTGCTATTTGTTAAGTGTTTGAAACCCAACAGAAAGTTCATTTTGTCCGATATCCATTGTAATCAAGACCTTTGAGAAGTCAGCAGCCTGCCTCCGGCTGGCTTATATGCGGTGGGATGACGTGAACTCCGTAGATCAATTGTCTTAGCTTTAAACTGAGTGATCTAAATGGTCTGCATATTGAGAGAGAACGGGCTGATGCCAACCACGTATATTGATTCAGTCGGGTTAAGAATTGTTGAGCCTCCTGTTGCAAAATTGGCACCATGGCGATAGTCTGTGTTGATCGTGTCCAGGTATGCAAAGGTAGCCCAATGTACTCACTTTCAACAACACCAAAGAGTTCACTCAAGTAAGGTTTTATGCTACATTTGATTTGAATTGCCTATATCTAAAGAGTTTGATAAACATAGCTCGTACATAGGACCATAGGGGTATGCTTATGAAGTTAGGAATATTAAATAGACACAAGCATCACATGATTAGTATAAAAAATAATAAATCAATGGCTTTTAGTTAAAGTAGCTTAATGTTTGATTGCCTACCCAGTGTGTCGGAATGAAAATTAGATAACCAGATCCATCACATAAAGCATTAGTAAATACATATATGTAGCGAAATATTGGTAAAACCAAGTCAAAGCAAAATCTCCCGAGAAAATGACTATTGCTTTTTGTAAATTGATATAAAGCGACAGTTATATACCCATATTACAGTAAATCTATCTTGTGTGACTCTTCATTAAGATTTCATGTGTATCCATACCTGTTGAGCAAGGAGTTGTTGTTGTAATTGCATCAATCTCTGCCTTTGTTGTTGCTGGAATTTCTGTTGTTGTTGTTGCTATTCGGTTTGTTGTTGTTGCGGGGAGCACACAATAAGTGGGAGCTTATCTTGTCCCTAGTACTTTGAAGCTTCATATTGGGTTTGAATTGGGCTGCAAGCTCTATCGTGCGTCAGTTAACAATAGCCTCAATCCTCAATAACATCGTAAATGATCAAACTCTGGTTGACTAACTATATGCAGTGATTCCAAGTTTACAACAAATTTTCAAATGACAAACACTAAATGGCCATCCATATACTCGAACCTTAGTTCAGCAACCTTTTAGAGCTCTATTTGATATTTAGATCACAATATGCCTTTTGAGTTTTTGACATATGTAGATTATCATGCTGTATAAGTGTATAACAAATACACCAACTACTGAGTGCTGTCTACCTTATCAGTTGTGTCTGTTCAATGTAGCGCCTATGCCAACAAAAAGAAAAAAAAAGTGCTTTGCTAATTTCTTGTGTGCCTTTGTAGTAAAATTTATAAAAACCTAGGAAAAGGGAGTCTTTAATACTACTTAAATGCATGGAGCCGTGTCTGAAGATTTTAATTAAGCTTTGCCAAATCATCCTGCTGAATTTGCTTGTTGGCGCTAAAGTTTAGATACTTTAAGATAAACTTACTTGACAACTGGTTGGGTTAGGGTCAAAACATGATATTTTAATGCTACGAAATTGTTTTAGTACAGTAGGACAATCAAATTAACCAAATATTACTCCTAAACATACCTGTTCAACAGCTTCATTTGGTTTCCAGTGCTTCGCTATGCTCTCTGACAAAGGATCATATGTATTTGGAGCAATTAGGTACATCAGTTGCATATCAAGAGTTCAAAGCAAATATCTGAATTTTTTTACCACTTTTTTCCTGAAGAGATAATCACAACCGAATAACTCCAATCAACCAAATGCTTTCAATATTTTGGATTTGATCAAATCATAATCAAACTAAATATCGATGGTTCTGTTTAGATCAAAATCAGACTTGTTTCTATTGAAGTTGCAGGTTTTGTTAGAATGTGTGACAGCAAAATAGCCTGCGGTAATGTCTTCGTCTGGAAATTTACCTACCCAAATTGAACTGTAGAGATGATAGTAGATAAATATGTGCATCTTCAAGGAGCCTGTAGTTCTTTCCAATTGGAGAGGTCTTACCTAGCCACCATCCAGATATGTTGAAATTCCATTCACCCTACGCCATAAAGAATAAAATTTCAAGATAAATATACATATTTGGATTACTAAAGAAAAAATGTTTTAAAGAAAAAAAGATGACAATGGTGATTGTTGAAGAAAAAATGGAATTCAGTTTAAGTGAGACTAAAACTTATCGTGAATTGGAAAAGCCTATTCAAAGCTTCCCGCAAAATATTTAACACAGTACTTTGTACTGTAATCGCACATTCTTTGGAATAAATATTTATCTTAGTCGTTTGGATGTGCCAGCAGCAGCACCACCTCCTCTTCCCTTACCCGCAGTGGCTTTCTTTATGTTTGTAACCTTTGAATCCGTTTGTATCTGAATCCCTACACAAAAACAATACAGAAGTTAGCTTATCTTGATATGGATGATGGCAAAACAATAATGAATGTTCTATATTTTTCAGATTGCCTTTGGAACTGAGACTCTGAATATACACTTTTGGATTTTCCTTGGTATCGTCTCCAATATATGTATGACTAAAAATAAGATGTTGAGTCTCATTTAAAAATATCACACGTTAGCCGCCTCAGAGAGTGAAATCACTGAACCCGATGCTCTCTCTTTAGAGTCCTTAAAATCTGTAAGTAGATTAAATGGCCAAATACTTCTCATATTATGCACATACAGTAATTATATGATATGTTTTGACTGATACACAATGATGGCGGTTTCTATTTCTAGACTGAGACAGAGATTTCTAGGCTGCAACAGATGAAGTCAAGCAAGATAATGGAAGTGCCCCTGAAAAAAAAAGAGGGCAGATTTAGAGCAATTATGCAGACAGGTTCGAATGCCTGTTGTAACAAATAGAGCAATTGATTTTTCAGTGGAAACATTACAGTCTGGTAAAATTCTTATCATTAATCGTACTTTAGTGCTATATTAGTCTAGCATTAGATAATCATAATACCGAGAGAGCATCATAAAAGTTGACTGGATCAAATAGGAGAGTTAATAGTAGTGTATATTTTTTTAAACGAAGTGCTTTTGACCAAATTTGTAACAACTTGCATCGTGTCAGACTCGTGTTTATAGTGTATTTTACTTGTTTTCCAATATATGCCAATACAGCTATATCATTACAAAAGAGAATGTCCAAAAACAAAATGTGATTGCCAGCAACCCAACAAAGTGCTGGAAACTGTGCCATAGGAAGACACTAACGTTGTCTGCAAATCCATATCCACTGCCTTTTGCTGGACTGGATGGCGTTTGCGCAATTTATCAAATAAACAAAGAAAATATAGTAGTAAGTTAGCAAAATGGCAGTGATATTCTAAACAATTTGCTTACTGTTACGGTATACATCCATATCAAACCAATAGTTACCTCTCTGTACTTTTATATACATCCAAGTTGTCATTTTCCTCCAACACCAGATCAAGCTTATCAATTTGCACAACAATTGGCTCGACTTGTACGTTGCTGAAATACGGGAGCTTCGAAACACAACCAACATATCAAATCAGATACATGTATGTGTGTAAACAATCCTTTTGTTTGTATTTAGACGTAAGTTATTAAATGTAAGCTAAAGAACTGAATGCATACTATAATCTCTAGCTTGTCAACTTTCGTGTTTTTTAACATTTAATGCCGGTGGCGAGCGCTATCATTGTAAGCGGTGACTGCAAGTTGTATAAAATTTGCAAAATAAATATACTCCCTATGAAAATATATTAAAGTAAATGTAAAAAACTGTTGCTGCCAATATTAAGGACATGTATATATAATATAGTGCACTGTATGCAAATAGCGAAGAATGGAGCTCGGAACTGCAAATACAGAAACAGAAACAGTACCAAACACTAAAGATGATATTAGGGTTTTGAGATATATTATATTGCTTGATTATGGTTGAAACTCGTAAAGCCGGATAATATGTGAATGCATAAACAATCGTACTAACGATATAGAAAACATACATTTGAATAACCAAATACCAGAATATTAACATGAAAAAACCCTAAATCAATAAGTTGATGATAAGTAACACTTGAATTCAATCACCAATTTTAAAAACAAAAAATATAGAAAACATACCTTTGAATAACAAAATCCTTAACATGAAAAAAAACACAAAATCAATAAGTTGATGATAAGTAACTCTTGAATTCAACCACCAATTTTAAAAAAGATATATGTAAAAAAAACATACCTTTGAATAACCAAATCCTGAAATATTAACATGCAAAAAAAAACTCTAAATCAATAAGTTAATGCTAAGTAAAACTTTAATTCATTGATAGAAATACCTTTGAATAATCCAATCCTCTCACATCAACACCTAAAACAATTGACACAAATCAATTGGGTAACATAGAAACAAAGCTCCAATATAAACATGATCGACATCAATATTTCTCAAACACGTTCTAGTGTGAAAGGGGACGAATGAAGCACGTTAGGGTTTTTTTTAAGAGAGGAGGGAAGAAGAACGTGTATTGTTTTTATGGGCTTAGGTTATTTTATCAAATTTTGGTCGGTTTATAGATTATAAGTTGCAAAATAAATATCAAATAATGTGTTGGTTTAGTGGTTAAGATGTATATCACATATGTTCACAACCCGGGTTCAAATCCAGCTATATAACATTTTTGGAAAAATAAACCCGAAATATATTAATGAAAAGCAAAGGGTTACTTCGGTGGCTTTGCTTAGTTGGCATACGATGACATGGAAATATGACATGGCATTATGGGATGCCAAGTGGCATTTTATGTGGCATGCCTCCTCTTATATATAATGTATAGATATATATATATATATATATATATATATATATATATATATATATATATATATATATAAATATATATATATATATATATATATATATATATATATATATATATATATATATATATATATATATATATATATATAGTTACATAATTGTCATAAAACCGAGTCGAGTCGAGCTTGATATGCCCTTTTTTCATCGAGTTTGAGCTTTAAATGTGGAAATAATTGAGCTCGAGTTTGAGATGATGAGCCGAGATTGAACTTGAAATCTAAAGCTCGACCGAGCTCGAGTCTAGTTTCGAGCTCGAGCTCTTGTAATCGAGTCGAGTTCGACCTTGGCAGTACTCGGCTCATTTACACCCATACATGAAACTATTTCTAGGTCTTCTGTTGAGGCAGAATATAGGTGTATGGCAACTGCAACATGTGAGGTTATATGGATTTCTAATTTGTTACAAAGTTTGAGGGTAAAGGGTTTATATCCTGTGAGTCTTTTTAGTGATGGTAGTTCATCAATACAAATTGATGCTAATCCTATCTTTCCCGGAAAAAATAAACATTTTAAACTCGATGATCATGTTGTAAGAGGAAAAGTACCAGTTTGTGTTATTAAAACAGATAAAGCGCATACATCTTATCAAATTACTATAGCTCTTGGAACTGTTCAGCATAATAAGTTATGCAGGTAGTAAAGTCTTTTGGATATGTTTTCAAGATAATTGTTTTCTGTCCAGTTTTAGTTTGAGAGAGGGTGTTGGATAGTTGGTAAAAAATCATTGGTCGAGATTTTATACTTTGTGGTTACTTGTTATAAAATGTGCAGGGACTGAAAGTGCAACAAATGGCTCAAGTTTAAAGTTTTGTTCCAGTTTTGGAGAGTTTTGAAGTTCCAAGGCTAAAGAGAAATAATGGGCTATAAAAGGAATATACCAGCATCTAAGGTTTCGTTATCACATCGCCTCTCTTGTGTTTCTCTCATAAATGTTTGTAATTGTTCTCTAATTTCATCTGGTTATTAACAGTTGATCAATCTCTTTATTTGATCTTTTGTATGAGTATATATGTAGTTACATAATCTTTTAAAACCTGGGTCGACCCGATCGGTTCAACGGGAACCGGTTAGGAGACCGAGTCGGATGTGGCCAGGTTTTTGCTTGTTTGGGAACCGGATTAACCCGCGGATTTTTATTGACCCGGTTTAATAAACCCGATCTGTTCATGACTTTTCTTCTTTTTTCTTTGCTTGAAACAACAAAACACTTTTGTTCTCTAAAACTAACAAAACCCTTTTGTCAGTTTATTTTTGATACACTCAAAATTTGTGTTAGGTTGAGTTAGATATTTGTTTGTACAAACATATTGTGATTTGGAAAATTTTAAGTTTAATTGAAAATTTAAAGTGGTGTGGCTGATGGGGTTAAATTTTGGTAAAACAACAAAATATAGTCATAAACTAATTTTGGTATTATGTTTGTTTGATTTAGAAAGTTAATTAATAAAGACAAAATTCTAAAAACACCGTGATATAACCTGTTGTAAAGTAGAAATATAAATATGTTGTAAACTATAATTATAAATTTATTGTTTTTGCATTTTTTTAGTATTGTTGTTTGGAAGTAAAAGACTATAACCAAATAGAGTCATCTTATTTTTATTGGCAATTGAATGTTAGATCAAAATAGGACAAAGACCTATCAAAGATGTTATGAAAAGTTTCATATGTATAGATACGGTTCGACCCTGCGGTTGAACTGATTAAACTTGACATGGTGAACTGGAGATGTGACCGAGTCAATTAAAAAACCGGATTTGAAACATTGGTTTGAGGACTATCTTTTGTTAGAGTTCAAAAAATAAAATAAGGGTGGTTGGTTGAGTGATATTCGTATTTTTGTCTTTGATTCTTACCAATTTTACATTTTGGGAAGAGTTTAAAGTGCCACCAAATTTAAATGTTTTCTCCCACGCATAAGTTTACGGAATTACGGTGATATGTGTCCAAAATTGACTAAATTAAATTGAATGGTATGCGTGACAGTGTTTTCTAGCATGGTTGTTATTGATGTCGATATAAACGATTGATATCCCAAGATTACGATCTTTTGGATAGTTGGAGACATAAATAGTGAAAGCTAGATCTAGTAAAGTAGTATACTCATCGTTCACTGAGATACGGTAATTAAGACGATTGAACCTTAAATTATAGCATGTGTTTAAATCATACATATGTGCTAACTTGTCAAATGTCATGCTTGTTGACTATTGGAAGTATGCCAATCTCTATGACAAAGGTATAAGAAAGTCATCGAATACTTGAATTTGTTAGCACTAAAAATAGAAAATTTGCCGACCTTTTTAAAGAAGGTCGAGATAAGTGAGGACGTGAGGTTGGATACTATCTTAAGTTCCAAATTAGGAACCATTTTCAGTAATGATTTTGTCAATGTATAAGCGAGTCATGGATCCATGACTTTTCTAGCTTTGACTTTTTAGCCTTCAATATGATAATAGGATTGAGATGAATACGATTGAGATGAATATGGCGTAATGTCATTTTGGTAGTTAGAAGAAATTAATAAAATAATTTCTCCAACAATTAAAATTAACTTCATGTGACTAACTAAAGTCTATAAAGGCAACTATAGTATATTACATTGAGTAAATTACATGACGTCGTTTTGTTTGGATTAGCATTCACTAATTATTAAGGTGGATATTAGTAAAAAAAAATTGGTTAGCTTAGACTAACCATAAGAGTTGAGATCAATATAGAACTCATATTTGTCATAGAACAAATGAACCAATCATAACCCTTTATTTTTTATCTAAATTAATACAAAATCATTTTCCACCTTTTTTTTTAAAACAACATATCTTACAAACGGTAAATCTTTAAAATATAAAAAATACACCATCGTGACGAGAATTAAATTATCTTTCTATAGATATGCACTTTTACATATTTTCGACAAACATTTTTTTTCAAAAATTCCGTCCGAAAAAATCATATATGATTTTTACGAATCATATATGATTTTAAAAAATCATGTATGATTCGATTTTTACGAATCATATATGATTTTTACAATGATATATGATTCTCAAAAATCATATGTAATTCGTAAAAATCGAATCATATATGATTTTCACAAATCATATATGATTTTTGTTGACCGAAATTTTGAAAAAAAAATTTGTTAAAAATATATAGTAGTGCATATCTATAGAAAGATAATTTAATTCTCGTCACGATGGTATAATTTTTATCGCGTAACGATTAACGGTTTGCGAGATATTTAATATTTTTAAAAAGGGTGAAAGTTTATCATAATAAAAAAATGAATGGCTATTATTGGTTGATTGGATCTATGGTAAATTTTGGTTCTATATTGAACTTTTGCCCTAACCATAATGGTTACATTTCATCGCCTTCTACTTTAGCACAACTTCATCATTTATTTTCTCTCACTTTCCTTTTCATCAACAATGGTCACCACTACTCTCCTTTCATTAAAATATTTATTTTTATACAAACATATCTTACAAAATACGCACACACATTCACAAATCAAATAATTAATAGTAAAAACTCCCTAAAGGACCCACAAATACACAATGTTTGAATGGCAAGTTAGTCACAATTCGTCCCTTGGTTATGCCTACCTCACGCATGACAAGTGACTCCCACAACGGGCCTCACGCATGACACACCCTCTCAAACCCCCTCACACACTACTATTGTGCTTTGCCTTAAATAGTGATAGTCCTTTCATATTAGACTACCCACAATGGTTACACCCTCTCACATTCCACCTTAGCACCAGCTCATAATTCACCTTTTAATGGTCACGACTCTCTCACCTTTCATTAAAATACTCACTTTTATACAAACATACATCACCAAATACCCCACACACACTCACAAATTAAATAACCAATAATAAAAAACACCCCATAGGACCACCAAATACACAATGTTTGAATGGTGAGGCAGTTAATATTCGTCCCTTGGTTTTTCCTACCTTACACGTGACAAGTGAGTCCCATAATGGGCCTCACGCGTGACACAGCCTCATGCACTACCATTGTGCATAGCCTTAGACTGCTCCTAGTGGTTGATCATGAGAAGGTTTGAAACCCTTCCTCACACGTGAGGCTTACTGGGGGAGAAGGTGTGGCGCGTGAGGCAGCTCACACCAAGCAACGAAAGGTGAGGAAGTCACCGAATAGGAAGCTGTGCAAAAGTGGGCCCACCCCAACGGATACAAATGTGGTTTAAAAAAAAGTATGCACTATCATTTTGTTAACTATAAATACCCTATAAACTTCACCATTTTTAAACACGACTTCACATTAAAGAGTCTCCTAACTCATCATTTTTTACACAACTTCAAACTAATTCTCAAACAACTAAAACATAACTTATTATGGATATAAATTCCAAAACAATAATGTTCACATACTCATCAGAAGAAGAATAAGTTATTAGTTGGGACATGAGGTTTTTTGGTAGAGTGTTGTCGTTTATTATGAATAGACGACAAGCAAATCGACTGAGGACAAACATCATAAGTCGATGTTAGGAATGCTTCTAACATGTAAATGTGACAACATATTCGGGATTAAACTAGTTGTATAGTTAGGCACATACGCTAGTACTAGACCGTCAATATTGTAAAGTGGTGCGTATGTTAGCCTATATATACCCTTCCATACTTCCATGGAGAGGTGAAGTTCAAGTGTGTTTATATTGTAAAGTTCATTATTCATCAATAAACACACATCTTACCTTTCTCTCTCTAAAATGGCTTTCTCTTCTATGAGCTTCCCTAAACTCCCGAATCCACAATATCAACTAGATAACTGATCCTAACAAGTGGCATCAGATCCTTGGTTGTTATTATTGGTTGATTTTGTGGTGTTTTCTTATCAAAAAATTGTCATTTTTTAATCCGTGTTACCAAATTTTTCACTGTTTACATATTTTTGGTTACAACAGTTTTATACATGATGTTTATATCATATTTGGTCAAAAGTCGAATCTTTCATTTCAAGTTCTCACATATCTGTTTCGTGGGTCGTATTGTCTAAGATATCAGTTTGTGTAACATCATATATTTGTAACTTTTGTACCAAAACTCATGATTTGTGGTAAAAAATAAGGTAAAAATGGGGCAAAAAGTGGGTTTTTCTGGGTTTGTGCATAACTGATTACGAAGATCTTCGAGCTTCTCCATGAAACCCTCATCCTTCGAGTTTGGACAAACTCGAAGGAAGTTTCGAATTTCTCTGATAAAGACCCTAAACCTTCGACTTTGGACAAAGTCGAGGAATCTTCGAGTTTCTCGAAAGCTTCGAGCTATTTTAAAGCTTCGAGTTTCTCAATATTCTTTGAGTTTCTAAGACTGTTTCAAAACCTTCGAGTTTCTGCTGAGAGTTAAACCGTTTACCACAACCAAAATACATTAACACTCTTTATGGAATTCAGTTTTCACATCACTAGTCCAAAAACCAAACCCAAACAAAAATCAAGATCGTGACTGATGAAAGATGAAGTACATCCACAACCAAGAACAAGTCCAAAAACAAAACCAATCCTATATCTAGACACAACCATGACCCTCACATCATTCCCCAACTCACATATCAAGACTCGTACTAAAAATGAAAATACTTAACGATCTCGGTTCTCTCTTTTCGTGGGTCACCAAAGCATATTAGACCATGAAGGTCATATAAACAAAAGATAAAATCATCATAAATCAAGTTTCGAAGACTATGCTTCAAAAATATCCGAATATAAAAGATAAGAAATATAAAAATCCTATCATTTTCTTATTTTTAATTCGTTCAAGACCATAAACAAAACATATAATCATATGTCAAACCTACTGTGACCCTCCAAAGGATCTTGAAACCTTAACTTGCTTTCTTGATTCGACTTGTGCTGAAACTGACATCAAGGTAACAGTATGGTTATGCATGTGTTTGTGTTTGATTTGGATTAAGAATGTTATGATGGAGATGAGGTTGTTTGATGATGATGGAGATGAGTTATTAAGATCATGATGAAGATGAACAGTTAGGTTAGAGGGTGAGAGAAAGATGGTAGAAGGATTATACTAAGAAGTGAGTAGGGTTAGGTTTAACTAAAATGGATAATACTAGAGGTGGTAAAACAGGCGGGTACGGGCTAAAACGGGCACGGGCTAGAATGGGCACGGGCTTAAACGGGCACGGGCTAGAATGGGCACGGGCTTAAATGGGAACGGGCTAAACGGGCACATGTTATACAAATCGTTTAATAAAAGACCTAAAACGACGAAATAAGTTCCTTAAACGTAATATCTTATTTATATTAAAAAACTTAAATATGTGAAAAACTAGAAGGGGGGTTGAATAGTTTTGCCGATTTTAAGTTAGTTTAAAAAAACTTTAGATTCTATCTTATGTGAATTCGTATGGATGAATAAAAAGTATGAAGCAATAAGTAATGTACGTAATGAAAGCAAGTAAAGTAAAGGATAGAAAGTAATGACACAACTGATTTATAGTGGTTCGGCTACAAGGACACCTTCCTTGCCCTAATCCACTCCTCGAGTCACCTACTCAAGAGTTCAAGCACTATGTCAACAAGCTCCTTCAACACGTCGGAGAAGCCTCACAACGTTGCTTACACTTTTCCCGGTACAAAGCTAAATACCAAGTCCTTAACACGGCGGACCAAACCAACACAACTATAACACAACAACTATGTGAAATATGAAATACAAGATCTTGGATGACTTGTAGTATCTCGTGATCTTGCCTTTGAGAAGGACCTATATGAGAATCACTACAAGAGAAAGAAGAAGTACTAGATAGATTAATAGATCTAGGATTAGAAGAGAGAAGTAATATATGAGAGAGTTTGTAAGAAGAGGGGGTGAGTAACAATGGAGAAATGGCTCACTATTTATAGGCAAGAAAACTCTACTATTCCCCGGATCCCACGAATCCATTACTTGAGGGATCCGTCCAGTGCATTCCTAGGGATCCGTGGACGCTCCTCCTTATTTGGGGTATGGGTCATTGATCATGGGTCATGGAATTTGGGTCATGGGTACCCAAATAGATACAATGTATCTAGACGTTGGATCATGGATATGGGTTATGGATTTGCTCCATGGGTATGGGTCATGGGTCTTGGATATTACTCATCCTAATAAACTATTACAACAAATGAATTATTACAACAATTTATGTTAAATGACTATATGTAAATGCTTTACAAAAATAACATGTATTATTATAATTTTACTTATGATAACTTTTATATTTGTTATCAACAAAACACAAAGAGATCGCTAAATATGAATAAACGTTTTTACGGTTTATTTGTATTAACAATCTCCCCCTTTTTGTTGATGACAAAACATAATGTTATGATAAGTAAAACTTAAGATTAGATGTATGTTTTAAAAGCATATGTAAGTTTTACATCTTCTCCCCCTTTTTGTCGAAACAAAAAGCGAACCTAATGAAGAAATAAAGTGTGGAAAAAATAGTACAATCCATGAAGCACTAACTCCCCCTTGAAGGTAGCTCCCCCTATAATTGGGTGTCAAGTGAGAAAATATAATACCTACAAAGAAAAGGTTAGTAGTAGCATGTAATATAATCTTGTATGAGATGAGAAAAAAGATAGAGAGCCAAGGTATGTAAACGAAGCCTTGTAATAAAATGACAAAGTAGCGGTATATAGGCCATTTACAAAAATGTAAAAACTAAGAACAAGGTTTGTTCTTTAGAATGACTCAAAAAGAAAAATTGAGAAAATAGTAATATCATTCCTTCCATGCTTGCATAAGGTTTATTATGGAAGTTTTGGTGAGTGATGATGTTGATACGATCAAGGATGTGGTTAAGTATGAATCGCATCTCGTCCCTTATTTCCATTGCAAGTTCCCTAGTGGATTGACAATGTTCACAATGTAAATGATGTGGGTAGTGTGTGTGGATGGTTTCCGGGTAAGTTGGATTTGTAGAAGGCGGAATATGTGGTGGAAAAGTTGGAAAATATGGATCAAAATCCATTATGTTGTTGAGTGGTGGAACATAAGAACCTAGATGTTGTTATAAAATAATGGGAGCTATAGGTGGTGAAGTTGCAAAATCTTTGTAAAGTGTGTTTGGAGATGTTGGTGGTGTTAAAAAGACTAGTTCTTTTGGGTTTAAATTGGAAGTTTGTTGAAATGATGTGGGTGGTGAACTAGACACGGGTAGTGGGATTATTTTTGGAGTCTTAAGGAGTTCCAATAGGGTGATTTTAGGTGGAGACTTGATAGGTGATGGTGGTGATGTGCTTGTTGGAGATGATGGAGGTGCTACTATGGAATCATTTGGTGGTGAATGAGTAGTTGGTGATGAAAGTTTTGACAATGGTTTGGCTAAACAACAAGACCGGATGTTAATCCGTGCAGTTTTTCTAGATTTGGGTAGTGGCACTACGGAAGGTGGTAGGATAAATTTTTGGATTTCTTGAAGAGGATTGTTTGCACTAGGTGGTTCATCAATGTTGGAAGATCTTTTGGATGACATGATGATGATTGTTTGTGAGGTTGAGAGTGATGGATATGCAAGCATTTTGGGAACCTTATTTATAGAGAAAATAGTGTATTGTAATGAATGCTAGACCCAAAATGTGGACTAAAATCTAATGATTAGATATGAATTTAAGGCATGTAATTATGAGAACACAAGCATTAAGTAACATACTCATTAGTGAAAGAACTAAAATGATGAAAATATGAAGGTTTTTAGCCAAAGTGAGAAAAATAGAAGAATAATTTATGCTTCTGTCCCACGGTTCCCACGGATCCGTTCCTTTAGGGAACCGTCCAGCGTAAATGCTGAGATCCGTGGTACTGGTGACTCAGGCATCTCACATTTTTTCATTTGGAAACATTGGTGCCTATTATGTGCATATATGTAAACCATTTGGAGTTGCGGTTATCTCGACTCCTAAAAAGAGAAAAATAAACTAAGAAGTGAAAAAGCATATTATTATGTGAGATAACCCGAGTGCTCCTTAATTCATTGTTGCTTAAATAAATGTACCCGAAAACACATATTAGTTATGTGTTCCCTTTAGCATTCAAAAGACATGAGATGCAATGAAAACGAGTTTTTACTTTGTTTTAATAATTAAAAGGTTTGTCCTAGACATGAGAATAGCTTTAGGAAAATGATACGGGGAGAAGTATCCTTTTAAAAAGCATTGCGAAAAGTTTCTTGTATAAAAAGGAGCTTTATCTTTAGTTTTGAAAGGGTAAAAGAAAATATACCTTGAGTTTTGAAAATCCCCATATTGTTTGTGAGTTGTGTGTGAAATAGAGATCCTAGACTCAGAAAAGAAGGTAAGGCTAAAGTTTACATACCTTTTAGAATTGAGAAACTATATTACGACGATTGTTTCATGAGACCAAGACCAAGACGAAGCAAGTTGAATTGTTCCCGCTTCAACGGTTTGGTGAGGACGTCGGCTATGTTGTCTTCGGATGATACCTTCTCAATAGAATGTTCCCATTTTGAACATTGTCTCTTAAGAAGTGATGACGGATCTCTATATGCTTGGTGCGAGAGTGCAACACCGGATTCTTGCTTAAATCAATAGCACCTTTGTTGTCGCATAAGATGGCTATGTCGCTTAGATGAATGTCGTAGTCAACTAACGCTTGTTTCATCCATAGTGCTTGTTGGCATGCTTTGCCGGAGGAGACATATTCGGCTTCGGTTGTTGATATGGCCAATGCCGTTTGCTTCTTCGAGAACCAAGATGTTAAACAACATCCCATAAAATTACATACACCACTTGTACTCTTTCGGTCAACATAATCACATGCATGGTCAGAATCCACATATACAATAGTTTCTACCCTCGTTCCCTTAGGATACCATAATCCCAATTGAGTTGTACCCTTAATGTATCTAAATATTCTTTTGACGGCTTCTAGGTGTGATGTTTTAGGGTCTTCTTGAAACCTAGCACATAGACAAACACTAAACATGATATCCGGCCAACTAGCCGTAAGATAGAGAAGACTACCAATCATGCCACGGTATTTTGTGTTATCAACGGATTCACCGTCTTCATTTTTTGTAAGTTTAGTATCGGATGACATTGGTGTTCTTATGGGTTTTGATTCTTCTAAACCAAATTTCTTTAACAACTCTTTTATGTATTTGGATTGATTAAAGAAGATACCATCTTCTAATTTTTTGATTTGTAGACCAAGAAAGAAACTTAGTTCTCCCATCATACTCATTTCAAACTCATCATGCATGATTTTTGAGAAATCATCACACATGTCTTGACAAGTCGATCCAAATATAATATCGTCCACATATATTTGAAAAATAATTATTTGTGATTCCTTTTTCTTTGTGAAAACTGTATTATCAACTAACCCCATGGTATAGTTTTTTTTTGATTAAAAATGATTTGAGTCTATCATACCAAGCCTTTGGGGCTTGTTTAAGACCATAAAGAGCTTTCTTTAGTTTGTACACGTGTTTAGGTTTTTCGAAATCGATAAAGCTCGGAGGTTGAGCTGCATAGACTTCTTCATTAATAAAGCCATTTAGAAAAGCACTTTTAACATCCATTTAAAAAAGCTTAAGATCATTAGCACAAGCATAAGCAAGAAGTATTCTTATAGATTCTAATCCAGCCACGGGAGCATAGGTCTCCTCAAAATCTATGCCTTCTTGTTGATTATACCCTTGGGCAACAGTCTAGCTTTGTTTCTAGACACTACACCGTTTTGCATCTAACTTGTTTTTATATACCCATTTAGTTCCGATTATGGTTTTGTTATTAGGTGGAGGGACGAGTGTCCAAACATCGTTAGAAATAAATTGATTTAACTATTCTTGCATAGCCATTACCCAACTTTCATCTTTTATGGCTTCTTGCGTATTTTTAGGTTCTATGGTTGAGACAAAACAAAATAAACTACTTTGGTTTTGGACTTGAGATCTTAAGGTTCTTTCATTTAACTTTCCTTTAACCTTCTCTACGGGGTGATCTTTAGACTCTTTAATATTGATGATTTCATTTTTTAATAGTTCATCTTCTTTATTCATATTTTCCTTCATTTCTATGGCTTCACTTTCGATTATCTCGTCATCGACAAGAGGTTGGGTAGGTTTAGGTGGACTTTCATCAAATTTTACGTTTAATGATTCTTCAACCTTCATTGTTTCTTTATTTAATATAACATAAGCTTTACTATTAAGAGAGTAACCTAAGAAGATACCTTCGATTGATTTAGGATTAAATTTAGTTAGGTAATCTTTAGTGTTAACTGGAAACATTTGCTACCAAAGACTCTAAAATGTTCTAACGTAGGCTTTTTGCCTCGAAGTAACTCGTATGGAGTTTTACCTAAGAATGGTCTAATTAGGACACGGTTAAGTATGTAGGTTAATGTGTCAACGGCATTGCACCAAAATTTTTGAGGAATAGATAGCTCATTAATCATGGTGCAACTCATTTCTTGTAGGGTTCTATTTTCCTTTCAACAACCCCATTTGATTGTGGAGTGCGAGGAGCCGAGAAATTGTGAGTAATACCATTAGCATCACAAAAAGCTCCAAATTGCGCTTCATTATCAAATTCCCTACCATGATCCGTTCTAATAGACACTATAGGACTTCCTAATTGTCTTTTTCAAAGTAATCGAACGATTCAGTTTTATTCTTTAAAAATTTAGTCCATGTGTACCTAGAGTAATCATCCGCTATAACCAAAGTATAGAAGTTACCTCCATAACTTTGAATAGCGGATGGACCAAATAAATCCATGTGAAGTAGTTCTAGACACTTAGTAGTAGAGACAATATTTTTAGCTTTGTGACTAGCATGGACTTGCTTTCCTACGTTACAAGCATCACAAAAATGATGATCGTATTTTAATTTTGGTATATCTCTTACTAGTTCTTTAGATGATAGCGATTGAAGAAGTCGCATATTGGCGTGACCCAATCTTCGATGCCATAAGGTCGAAGTATCATCCATAGAAGTAAGACAAAGTTTTTCTTTAGGTTCATTACCGATTTTAATGACATAGACTCCATGTTTTCTAATGCCTCTTCCTATAGTAATACCGTTTTTCAATATTTTACTACCGGTTTCACAAAAAAGTACGTTGCACTTTTTATCACATATTTGTCCTATACTTAGAAGGTTGAAGTTTAGGTTTTCTACGTGACACACATCGTTAATGGTTAAAGATTTGTGAGAAATTGTACCTTTACCGATGATTTTGCTCTTGCTATTACCAAATACCACATTTCCACCATTGAAAGATTCGTATGTGGAAAACAAATATGTGTTACCAGTCATGTGCCTCGTGCACCCGCTATCCTTGATCCATTCATCTGGATCTAGGTCGACCTTTAAGCACACCTAAAAAAAATTAACTCGAAAGTTTGGTCCCCATTTGTTCATGGGTCCATTGTGTTATATATTTCATTCATGTTAGGCATATATGGAAAAGGTGAGAACGCATTTCATGTTTTAAAGTTTAGAAATGGAAAGTCGTTTTGTACATTAGGATTCCATCCCATTTGATGGTGGTTACTTTTCGGATAAACATTATTAGGTCTCCTTATAAATGTTTTTGGTTTTTAAAACGATGGACCTTTGTTTCTCATAAAACTTTGATTTTGTTTTAGTGGAGGTGGTTTTTAACATTTCTAACAGTAACGTGGGTTGGTTTTTTCTTGTTAACAATAACAAAGTCGATTCTAGATGAAGTAGCTACATTATTTCTATTGTTTGCTGGTACAGACCCACGGATCCCTGGTTTACACTACACGGTTTCCTTTTTAAGGTATTCGTGGGATCCGTGACTACTGTAACTTGTTTTTCAATTGCCTTGATGAATTGTGTTTCTTTATTCTCGCTAGTTGAAGCATTAAGTTGCTGAATACCTAAACCCTTTTGATTGTTTCCTGTTTTAACACTATCTAGTATTATATCTAGAGTATTAGTACTCATTCTAGCAATCTTGGAATCAAGATTATCAACTAACGTTTGAAGTTGAACACAAAGCTCACATTCCCCATCTACTTTCTTCCCCTTTTCTAAACGTTTTAATTTGTCTTTTAACTCAATGACTTCCTTTTCTAAACGTTCATTTTTGTTTTTCAAAATCTTATTTTTGTTAATTACTTTTAGACTAATTTTGAAAAGTTTATCATATTCACGATGCAATGATTCATCATCTAATGATGAGCTACTAGAATAGAGAGATTCGGGACATACCTCGTTTGAGTCATTTGCCATGAGACAAATTTCTCCGTTCTCCGCCTCACTCATTCCCCATGAACCACTTACGAACGCCTTTTGTTCATCACGTTTGGGACACTCACTAATGAAGTGATTAGGGTCATTTAAAACTTGCACGTTCATCCCTTGCTTTCTTGTCGTCTTTACCTTTCCGGAACCCCTTCTTGTCGCCATATGGTTGCTTGACATATCTTCCCTTTCTTCTAAAGAACTTCTTGAAATCCCTTACCGCCATGGCATATTCTTCGTCATCACTTTCCGAAGAAGAGTTTTCTTCAACGCTAGAAACCTTCTTAGATTTTAAGGCAAGAGATTTGTGCTTCTCTTTCTTTTCTTTTGAGGCTTCGGAATCTTTAGCGAGGACAAGCTCATAGACCTTTAGATTGCCTATGAGTTCGTCGAGGGTGAGGATTGATAAGCCTTTTGATTCTTCGATGGCCATCACCTTTGATCTCTACTTGGATGGAAGTGCCGTTAGATATCTCCTGACATGATTTCGACTAGAAAAATACTCATCAAGTGCTTGTAATGAGGTAATTATAGTATTAAAGTTAGCAAAAGAATTATCTATATTATCCTCATTCGATATTGAAAATTATTCATATTGTTGAAAAAATAAATCAATTTTATTGTTTTTAACTTGTTGATTCCCTTGATGAGTTACAACTAAAAATTCCAAATTTCTTTAGAGGTTTTAAGCATAGAAATTCTTTCGAATTCCTTCTTGGGTAAAGCATTGTATAAAACTATTTTAGCTTCACTATTTTTGGAAAGCTTTTTCTTTTGATCGTCGGAGAGGTGTTCATGAGGGATATTTACTTGTTTGTCGGTTTTATCATCTTTTGTAGTGGCTTGAAAGTCACCTTCAACAATGATGTACCAGAGATCAATATCTTTTAACTTCAAATAAGTTTCGAATCTATTCTTCTAATAAATAAAACCATTTGTTTCAAGCAGTGGAGGTTGTTGCATAGATTTCCCTTCTTTATAATTTTCAAAACTCATTGTTATCGAAAAGTTTTTAAAATACGATTTACTTTAAAACTTTTGTAAACCTAGCTCTAGATGCCAATTGTGGAAAACTAGAATGGGTTGGGGGGGGGGTTGAATAGTTTCGCCGATTTTAAGTTAGTTTAAAAAAACTTTAGATTCGATCTTATGTGAATTCGTATGGATGAATAGAAAGTATGAAGCAATAAGTAATGTACGTAATGAAAGCAAGTAAAGTAAAGGATAGAAAGTAATGACACAACCGATTTATAGTGGTTCGGCTACAAGGACACCTTCCTTGCCCTACTCCACTCCCCGAGTCACCTACTCGAGAGTTCAATCACTATGTCAACAAGCTCCTCCAACACGGCGAAGAATCCTCACAACGTTGCTTACACTTTTTCCGGTACAAAGCTAAATACCGAGTCCTTAACACGGCGGACCAAACCAACAAAACTATAATACAACAACTATGTGAAATATGAAATACAAGATCTTGCTACAGAAATCTTGCGGAGGAAAAAATCAATCAAGGAGCCCATGCTTGGATGACTTGTAGTATCTCGTGATCTCGCCTTTGAGAAGGACCTATATAAGAATCACAACAAGAGAAAGAAGAAGTACTAGATAGATCAATAGATCTAGGATTAGAAGAGAAGAGCAATATATGAGAGAGTTTGTAAGAAGAGGGGGTGAGTAACAATGAAGAAATGGCTCACTATTTATAGGCAAGAAAACTCTAGGTTCCCCGGATCCCACGGATCCCTTACTTGAGGGATCCGTCCAGTGTATTCTCAGGGATCCGTGGACGCTCCTCCTTATTTGGGTTATGGGTCATGAATCATTGGTGTCACACCCCCAAATTACCTGTTTTGCAGCGGAATGGAATTCCTAGGGGATGACTGTCATAGCACACAATCACAGTTATATGGAACGACCTAAAGTGTCGTTTAAAAACACATCGTTTGTTATTTATATAAAACTTTCAGAGTTACAAAGATAGGTCCCAAAAGTAGATAAAGTTTGCGGAAATATGTTTATTACAAGCCAAACGATGTTTTAAAATGCCATAATTTACAAGTGAGACGCGTCGTCGCCGCGACTCTATGATGGTCCATATGCGTGCCATGATGTAATGCCTTAGTTACCTGAAAATACATTGCTAAAACGGTCAACAATAATGTTGGTGAGAAATCATAGGTTTATGAAAAATGTTTTATACGACTACACAAGTATAGACCATGTATGAAAAATATGTCACATAAAAATGTTACAATTGCTATAAGCACATGACACCGAAGCTAGACTGATTATGATGTTCGCCCCAACAGAGTGTTTGCCAAACAACTCAATTAATGATATTAAATGAAATGCATCCGTTTGACCAGTTGGGACCACCAACCCGGATGGAGGAGTCACCCTCAATAGATCTATTCACTCACCCTCGTTTCTTCCGGAATTAACGGTTCATGATTATGTAATGGGGACATTCAATTGGCAATGAGGTAACTTAAGCAATGTAATGAATTTGATATACTTGGTATCGTAATAAAAATGATGTGCAATGTATTCTCCCCCGTAGGTTTGAAAATAAGTATAAACATGTACAACGGGGCTATGAAAACTCACTTGGTAAAATGATACGATGGCAAAAGTGAGTACACTGAAATGTAGCGCAAATCTCTAACCGTGACCTATTATGAATGATATGATCTATAATAAGTCATGATGTAATGTTATGCATGCAACTAGTATGATATCTATACCACTTGTGAATTTTTGAAAATAAAGTTTATCGTTAAAAAAATTAATCTTATAACGTATCGTGAAGTTATAAATTACTTTACAAGTATTTTCGTTGAAATGATATTCTACGATAATCATTTAGTGATTTATTATGAAATTATAGTTTTTCGTGGCAAAACAATATAATTTGACAATTCATGAAAGTGACTAAATGGCCTCGAAAAGCTAGTCGTAAAATGGTGAATATCGAGTGCTAGAAAACAAACTCAACGGTTTTGGAAAGCTTGTAGCATTATCTCAAAGGCTTAGCTTTTAAATTTTTATCATAGAGGTCTCGATCATGGAGAAAAACATAGGTAAAGTAGGGTACTTGTACCAAAAATATTGTTTAAGGGTAATTTTCGACAAAGTTTGAGTGACCGTATTTTATTCGTTACAACTCCGTTTGACGAACGGTTGAACATTTTGGAAAAATAGGCTAGGTGAACTTACTTTTACTAGAAGACGTCGTTTTCTAAAAAGTACTCCATCGATGTTAAAAACGACTCTCAACATGGTCGCTAGTGACAACTAGTTTTTGCGAATAAGAAATATATATGTGTTATAATTGTGAAAATAGTTACATCAACCTTATTTAAACCCGTGTAATTTAATCGTTATAAGTCCGTTTTCTACGTTTTATATGTCCTTAGCTTTGTGTTAAAGTATACTAATATATTTTTGATAAATCGACTCATTTAGATAACGCTTAAGACTCATTTTTTACCCTTAAAAATCTGGACAGCATGCTGATTTTTCCGAAAAATTTAGTTTTCGTCGTTAAACTTGAAAATAGCATAACTTCTTCGTTATAACTCCGTTTTAACCCGTTAAAGCGACCACGTTTTCGTTTTAAAGTATATTTTCTGAATATCTAGCCCAAAATATTTTGTAAACTGTCGAAATATCCAGACTTAGCAAAAATGATCAGACCCTTATTTATAGTTGTCGGAATTGATTTTTCTCGCGTAATACTTATTCTAACCACTTCAAATCAACACCAAAACTATTCTAAACCAACCATACACCTTCTTAGGGTGTCATGGGTTCCTAAACATCATCAAAAATGATATGTTTCAAGGGATTAATTATAGGATGGTATATACTAATTATAGGTACTAAAAACATTAAAAGTGGAATAGATACTCATATAACTTGCATGTTTTCTTCAAGCATGATAAAAATAACCAAAGTATGAATATGGAAGATTAAAAATGATCATGAAATGCTTACTAGTATAGTGATGAGGTTTATAGAACAAGGTTTTTCCTAAATACTCCAGTGTTTTTATTTCAAAACCCTTAAAGAGAGTATACTAGTGTGTATAATTTAGCTTGATCTTGGAAATTTTTGGCTTCCTTCCTATGTTTCTTCCTTGGCCGGTCTTCAAGTGAGATGGGAGGGAAAGTTTTATTTTTTTACACCTTAGTAATAAGTGTATGTATGTGATAAACTTGGTATATAATTAAAAGTATTACAAGACAAGTCTATACATGTGTATGTGGTAGCCTAGTGTAGATTTTTGTATCAAATTTATGTTGAGTCACGCATTTTGGTCGACAAGAGTAAAACAAAATAAAAAGGTGATGAATTTTATTAGTAAATGTATTAGAGTGTATGTATATTATGTAATTTGTAAGTTAAAATAGGTATTTAGGGTAGCGTTAGCTAGAAATAAATTTTAACGGAACAAAATAAAATATATCGATGTCATAAAAATTATAAAAATACATTTCTTACAAGAATTGAGTGAAATAATAATTATCGAGTAGTATTTACGAAAAACGTCGTAAATATATATATATATATATACATATATATATATATATATATATATATATATATATATATATATATATATATATATATATACAATTTATATACAAAATAAATTTAAAACATCGGGTAAACTAATATTATAATTTTTATAGTATTAAAATGAGTATAAAAATATATCAGGATAATTTTTGGAAGTGTCGGATCAAATGTTCAAAATAAATGATCACGCGATAGCGTTTATTTAATAGGAAAATAAACGTTTAATGAAAAATGCAAATCCATGCATGAACTAATATGACGATGATGTTGCTAATGATATGTAGACTAAATCTAGTCTATATGAAATGTCCTCAATGATTGTTCATCAATTCGCAACTAAACCTACCCGATTCTGCGAGAATTTGATATCAATAAACCTAGTTTACGGGAAATGATGAATAGTGACTCATGAATAGTGATTTTCTTCAGGAATGAATAGTGTTTCGTGAATAGTAAAATTTTGAAATCGTTCTCGAGAATATCAAATCGATCCAAAAAAGATGAATAGTAAAATGTTGAATAGTAACAGATGAATAGTAAATTCGAGATGAATAATATTGAAATGACCTGAAAATTGCGGTTGTCATTCGCCCACCCAAAAGGAATTCGATCCACTGATTCAGGCCATGTTGGTTCCCTACGGTGTTGTCGGTGAAAAGGTGAGGATATTTGAGACGCGCATATGGTCTTCAGTTCCCAAGTAAACTTCGGGACCTCTTGAGAATTCGGCGAACTTTCACGATAGGAATACGACTTTGCTTCAATTTTGACCTCTAGGTCCATGATTTTTTTGGTTCCTCCACGAAATTGAGTTTATCGTCGAGTTGAATTTCTTCCAATGGAATAACAGTGATTAGATCGAAAAGACATTTCTTGAGGTTTGAAAGCGTGGAATGTGTTTTGTACATGGCTAACCGGCGGAAGCTCAAGTCGATATGCTCACAGGGCCGACTCGCTCAAAATCTTGAATGGCCCAATGTACCTTGGGTTCAACTTCAGCGTTTTCGAATGGAGTACCACGCCTTTCCAAGTGATACTTTCAACATAACCTTGTTTGCCAACTTGAAATTCTAATGGTTTGCGTCGTACATCTCGCGTAACTTTTAAGTAAACTTCGGCGGTTAGTCTATCTTGAATTTGAACTATCTTTTACGTTGTTTCTCGAACCATTTACGGACGGTGAGTTGTGCGTCACCAACCTCGGCCCAACAAGCGGGTGATCGACACTTTTCGACCATAAAGTGCCTCGAATGGTGCTTTGCTTTATCTTTGGTGTGATAACTATTGTTATGCGAAGAATTCGATCAATGGCAAATGGTTAGCCCAACCATTTCAAAATCAATCACATGCTCTCGGCATATCTTCTAACGTCTGAATTATCCTTTCGCTCTGACCATCGATGCGAGGATGATAAGCGATTGCTCATCTCTAATTTGGTTCCAAATGAATCTTGTAAATTTTCGAAGTTTGAAGTGAATCGAGCTATCTCATGGGAAATATGGAAATTGGTGCACCGTGCCTTGAGACTATTTCCTTGACAAAAAGTCTAGTAAGTTGTTCCATGGGTAAGTCTCTCTAATTGGTATGAAATGGGTTGATTTGGTAAGGCGATCAACAATTACCCAAATAGCGTCGTAACCTCCCGATGTCTTAGGAAGTTTTGTGATGAAATCCATTGTAATGCGTTCCCATTTCGTTGGGAATTTACGGTTCTTTGGAGTAATCCGAAGGTTTAGGTATTCAACTTTCACCTTAGAGCAAGTAAGACATTTGCTAACATCGATGGCAATTTCCGCTTTTCATGTTCGGCCACCAATAAAAGTTTCTTGAGATCCTAATACATCTTATCGGAACTTTTGGGTGAATAGAATACTTTGACTTATCGACTCATATAATCAACTCTAAATTATCCCGCCATAAAATGGTACCCATTCTATCCTTGAAGCATAATACTCCATACTATAACTTTACAAAGTCATTTGCATTCTGGGCTTACCATAAAGCTTTTCATTTGGTCGATTTTCCTTGAGGGCCTCGTCTACGTGCCTCGAGGATTTTTGATGGTAAGGTGAACCAATCGTCATTCCTAATGATCACGACTCTTAAAGGTTTGGGTCTTTCTTTAAGGCTAAGATCATCGGCCACAACATTAGCTTTTTCCTGGTGATACTTGATTTCTATTACGTGTCGACTGAGTAATTCAACCAACGAAGTTGTCTCATATTAAGTTCCTTGATCAGAACATGGTAAACTCTTGTGGTCCGTAAACAACGTACCGCGAAATGCCAGGTAAATTAGTGTCTCCAAATATTAAATTAAAAAACTTCGACTGACTCAAGATCATAGTGGTGTAATTCTTCTCATGAACCTTAAGTTGGTTATTAGAAGCATAAGCTATTACTTTTTCTCGTTCTGCATTAACGGCTCAAGCCCTTTATGTGAAGCATCGCGGTATACTAGCGAAGTTTTTGAATCCTTGGGTAGTTCTAAAATTGGCGCACTGCAAAGCTTTACGCTTCAACCAACCAAGCGACTTCTTGTTTCTTTTCCCCATTAGGTATACGGTTTCTGTGTAACTTGGTCAAGATTGCTATCTTAGAAAACCCTTCAGCGAATCTTCACATATCGGCAAGTCCCTAAAATTGTGGATCTTGTAAATTTGTTGGAGTAGCCCCGATTTTACAGCTTCAATCTTTGCAGGGTCAACTGGTAATCCTTGACTATCGATGACATGACCAAGAAATTGCACTTTTCGGTTCCAAAAATCACACTTCGAAAATTTGGCATACAATCTCTCTTCCTTGAGTGTTAGGTCACTAGTTTTACAACACAAGCTTCAATGAAATAGATAGAGAGGCGATTGAACAAGATTCACACACACACACACATGATATGAGTAGCACGGTTAGGCGTAGATGTATGTGAAAGAAAATAACTTGAACAACCAACCCTCAAGTGAGGGTTATACAAGAGTATTTATAGGCAAGGAGCTAGGGCAACACTCCCACTCCTTCCCTTTTCCTTAATGGACATGGGCCTAAGCTTATGGGCCTTCTACATAAGCTAGACCTTAAACAAACATAAAGGCCATAATAAGCTACCTATTACATATGAGTAACTAACACTTGAATAAAGGTTTAGGAGTGATTCCAACAATCTCCCCTCAAGTGTTGGTGATGAAAAGCGGTGAAGGCGTTGATGTAATAGTAGCTTTGGCGTCTTCTGACATTCTTCTTTCTTGTGAGAAGAATTGCCTTGATCGAACAATCTCCCGGTGTAGCGAGATAGTTTTCTTTGAACGGTTATGCTTTGACGTCATCTTTAACTTTGTTCTTTGATCATTGTTCTTTGTGATGAAAGTGATAGTATGTTGTTATCGCATCAAGTCGCCTCAGTGCAGCCCTTTGCTCCGGTGTCTCCGCGTCATTCTTCAACATGCTCACACGCTCTTTGGCGTTGGAATTGATCTTGATGAAGTTCTTTAAGTCTTTAACTTTGTAGATTCTTTGATTTGTGAAGAATCATTACGACTTGTTGTGTTGCTTTTGAAATAGAACTTCCATTAGTGATGATGTTGGCGTGAGCATGAGAAGAATCAGCACGATCATTCCGCTCCGAGCTTCCATAAGAAAAAAACATATAAGCGGTTAGTAATAAGCGGATTCGGCACTTAGTTTGAACCGAGAGTGTTAACGGCATAGTGTGAAAACACAACTCTAATTCTTACAAAGGCGTTCTGAACGAGTCCCACAAGTGAGATAACATGATGTACGAAGTACACCTACGATTGAGATGAGTCGTGAGGTACACGAAGCATCACCTCACGGCGTAGACGTTTGAGACCACTAAAAGCAATCCGCGGGGAGTTGCGAGGCGACTGTTTGTCGGGGTTGTTTGATGTTGACCTTGGCGAGGAGTTTCCATTCAATCGAGGATCACAAATGTGAACCCTCATAAATGTTCTCGACAGATTGCTAAGATCTGTGAAGGACTCGATAATGTACCACCGAAATTCTTATTGTTGAATGTCAAGTGATGAAATGTCAAGTGTACCTAAGAGATCTTTTGATGAATCTCGTGGCTCTAGACTCAATAGTGCGTTTTGGTTTTCTGGCGGAGACTAGGAGAGGTCTCCTTCTTCAATACCAGCAATCTCTAAGAGAAAGCCGATAGTTTACGTAGGGTTCCTGTGAGAATGAAACAAGCTTACGTTGAGAAACTTGAGTGGTTAAGAAGGTTTAGTGCATGCGTCCTTTGGGTCCATGGCGACTTTTAATCTTCAATACGGTGTCATCTAGTGACAACGGTAGCATATGAATTGAACCGTTATGCGCCTAAGTTGAATAATCGGGAGGCCTATTTCTTTTCACCCTTTTCTTTGCATTTCTTTTTAATTCTTCAACTCCTTCTTCTCTCCGATTCTCATTTTATCCTTTTTACAATCATACCTAAGGACTTCTAAATTCTAACTATTGGTAGTGTCCTTGGGTAGATCCCTCCGACTCTGGCGGGATCATAGACGGTTATTCCTAAATTTAGTCACCTTATAACTCCATGACTAACCTATGTTGCCATAAAACCATTTACTTGAAAAATCTCTCTCGGTGTTTATGAATGAAAACATTTTTGAACCCTTTGTTGAGATGAGATTTTGCATAAATACTCCCCTCCACATGTGCTTAGAGTTTTAGCAGTTAAGCGCAGTGAGGAAAGAGCGCGCACTTTTGAATTGATCAACTCAAGATAGACAATCCCCTACGAGACACGGTTACGTTGCATAGTTAAAGAGTTGCATTGTTAGCTTTTAGGTGACAACTAGCTCTAATAACTATCTTGAAGGTGTGGACAACCCGAAGGTTGTCAAACCGTCAAGGTTCATGTCTACCAAGAGTTTCTCGAATGGTACATTCTACTCGGACAAGTCCTTTCGAGACACGTTTACATCGCTAGCGAACTAGCTTGAAATTATTACCCGTCCGGACAAGTCTTTTCGAGTTACTAACGGTTAAGATCTCGTCAATTCTTGGGTTAAAGTCTTTTTACACGAGAGTTCATATAGCAAAACACAACATATTTCTTATCACATATTTTTCTCCCCCTCAAAAATGGCATATAAAGTGTTATTTTTGAAAAGTTGAGAATAAATATGACCATTTCGAGTGTTGCGGGAAGAATGACCCATGTGAACAATTTGTGAACAAAGTTTTAAGTCAAGTACTCCCCCTCAACAGTGATATAAGCGGTTGAGGTTTTGAAAATCATAAGGAAAGTACTTGTTCTTTTGAGCAAAACCTTGAAAAGTGAAAGGTTTGATAGGTTTTACTCAAAAGTAAGAAGCTTTCGCTCCTTTTATAAGTTGTGGCTGAGCGTACCACGGGGTCCTTTATTTACAAGTGCGGGTTGTACATTTGTAATATGTGCAAGCCATGACATAATAAATCATACATCCAAATTTATAATGAAAGCAGTTCAAGGGTACGGGTAGTCGGGATGTCGAGGAATGAATGGGCGTTGAAAGCCGATGATGTTTCTCTGGGTCGACCACCAACATAGCTTTCCAATCTTACGGCCGATCCCTTCTATACAACCGTTCATCAATCATCGTGATGATCCTCTTCACATCCCTTGATCACGAGAATTCCATCGCTTAGGAGACCCGATCTTTTGGTGTATATCCTTCACCCGGTAAGCCAATCCGTCCCTAACCATCTTCAAAGTGTGATCTCCAAAATTGTGAAGATCTCTGCACGCCATCAAGCAATTTCTTTGAAGTTCACTCGGTAAACGGCGCGAATGGTTTCTTGATGAGTGTAATTGTGAGAGGCGGTTGATGTCGGGAAGATCAAGCTGCGGTGGAGTGAAGTTGACCGCGTGCGATAAGATTCAAGCCGGTGGAGATCTTCTACCGTTCTTTGATAACTATGTGTTTGATGAAGATGAGCAGCGACTTGATGAATTCACGTTGTACTTGGTGGAGAATTGTCTCATACGACCACTGTACTTTGGCAAGGTACATGTCTTGATGTCGTTGATAGACAAATTCTCAAAGTCGGCCGAGAGAATGCATAATCCATTTCGTCTTGTCTCTTGACCACAATATTCTTGAGATACGTGTAGTCCCATTTGGACTAAAGATCAAGCGTGTTTGATGGCAGCGATGTTTTTAGTACTTGAACACTGCATGTTGAGACTTTTACGACTGCGGCTTACGTAGTAGATTCTTCGGCGTTTCGGCCAATGATGAATCCCATACATTGCATCTCGGTCATATGCTTCCACTTTGTTGGAGAACAAGTGATTAGCTCTTTCCTCGATAGCTATGCGGTTTGAGTATTGGATTCTTTGGGAATGGAAGTGTCGGTGATGTAGCGTATTTCCTTGAACCATCGCCACCGTGAAGAAGAAATTCAAGTCTTTGTTGAAGAAATATGGAAAGGAATCCTAGGTTCATCGGTTGGCGATTGTTGGTAGTGGTTTAGACCAGTCGATGTAATATGGAGGGTTGTCCGCCGTAAAGTCGATGTTTGCTTCGGGTTGAGCCAATCCATTTGACATAGCTCGAGCAATGTTATCAAGGTGATATTCGACCTCGATGGCACTTTCGAGATGTCTTTCCACAGTTGAAATCTTCATTCTTGATTCGCGCAACTTCAGATTTCGTCATCTTCTTTACTTGGAATTTTTTCTTGCAATATCATGCTATTATATTACCGTCTACCAAATCTTGACCTTCAGCAGGGTAGGGAGTGGAATTGACAAGTGTAGAAAACCATTCAAATTCCTCTGTTGTATCTTCATCTAGCCATGATAGGGCGTCGGCCTTGGCAACTTCTTCTTCTTTCTTAGGCCTAGATGAGGGTTGGTTTCTTACTTGTGGGGAAGGGTTGTTGTTGGGGCTCATGGTATTCCTCATCGTCACCACCCGTATACTCAAAGTGATCACGGTTTTGAGTCTTGGTGGTGTTCGAGAATCACGAGGTTTATCGCAGAAGAATGAGGAGGGATCTTTGTTGAGTGAGTCCTTTGGGGTGGAGCGGCATTGAGTCTTGAATGGAAGATGATTCACCAGACTTCTTTGTGCGTTTTTGCTCTTTATCCTTATCTTGATCTTTGTCTTCATCATCTCTTGAGCGGCCTTCTGACCTCTTCTCGAATGATGACTTGAGTTGGTATTCGGCAATGCTTCAAACAGTTTAGCTTCATGGGAGGCAAATGTTGCAGAGGCGTTCGACATTTGCTACCAGCGGTTCTAATTCATCATCACGAGATTGTTGTTTCAAGCTGGATTGATGCTCAAATTCATCGGAGTTGATTTCATGGCTTGCTTGGCTAAATGTAAGAATTTGGATAAGTTATGCGGAATACATCTCCTTTGTCGGTTTGAACGACCTCCATTAAAAACTTGTGAGTGTATCCTTTTATCATCTCGTCCATGCTCCCTTGAAGATCATCCTTCATGAGCTTCTGTACATACTCCCTTTCAACTTGCATCTTGTCATTCTCATCATGAATCGTTATCTTATCAATGAAATTACTTTTGTATAGGCATGTCTTTCTTTCGACTGTGCAGCTTTATGATTGATTCTTTTGAGTGAGAGATCCAAGATGGAGTTGGCTTCTTTACTGATTTGGATGATGATTTGGTTGATTTCTTTGATGGTGGTGGTGAAGAGTGAGGAGAAGAATCGGATGATGATGAGATGTGAGGAGATCTGGATCCTTTGGAGGTGTAGAGGTTTTCTCCTTTGGCGAGCAGGACTATCTAGCAGAAACTTATCATAATCAACGTTATCTCAAACTTATCTTTCTCTTGATCTTTTCGTCTCGATCTTTTCTTTGTCACCTATCTTTCGGACTTTTCTTTAGGTTCCTCAAATTCATGCTCATAGTTTCTTCCACGGGCTTTTGTTTTGCTCCAAAGTGGTGGCACGAGATCCCTTATCGGGTTGATTAACGCATCGGGATCACGGTGAAGTTTGGCCCACCACTTGACCCTCGGGGCCACCCATTTGATCTGCAAATTCTTTTGCCGTGTTGGAGTCTAAGAATTTGAACTTCTTCTGTATGAAATATCCATTTGCTCTTCTTCTTCATCGAGCTTTCTTCATAAGGCACAAATCGAGGAGTCTTTCCTTTTTCTTGTCATTGGTGGACTTGGAGGTTTAGGCTGAAGGAGGTTCTTGATTCTGGTTGGAGTAGAAGATCTCTTCATCGATTACATTGCCCTCGAGTCCTCGTCCATTAGCTTTCTCTGCGGTTCAGGCTTGGATACGGGAATAGGAGCAACTTCTTGGCGGGAACTGTCTCTTCGTTGAGAGGATTCCTCGGGGAATATCCTCGACTCGGTCTTGGCACTTCCGCACTTCCTCTTCGGTTTCCCTTATAGGTGTTCCAGAAGACTTCTCATCGAGATGACCAACTTTGCCTTCTTTAACTGCTACAAGATACCTTTTGTATGTTTCAAGCTTTTTGATTTCATTTGTAGAAGGTGATCAAACGACACCTTGTTTCTTTGTTACGATTCCTTGATTACGGTGATAGGGTAGGCTCGGTCAACATATCGTGATTATCGGGTCATTGAGCCTCTTGGAATATCGGGATGAAGTCCAAGTGCTCTCTGGATCAACAATTTTGTGTATCTGACATAGGGAATCTTTGAGCCAAGTTTCTTGAGAAATGACATCATGTCTTCCCATAGCAGTGCTTCAATTTCGATGTCCTTTTGTTGATTAATGACCAAAGATTTGTAGTTCCATGAGCTTGGGATGCTCATAGCACTATCACGACCGAGACCGATTTGGTGATGATGATGTAGAGGGTTCTCCACGGTTGAGGAATGTTCTTAAGCTCCACATGAGAATGCTTAGTGATTATTCTTGAAGCTTCATCATAGCCAATATCAATCGGGAATTTCGCTGTCTCTTGATAGGTGTGGCATAGAAGTCGGTTGGCTCGATCCGAATTAGAAAAGAACAACCCGTAGATGCCTTGTGTGATGGTGATTTGTTTGTGATTGGCGTCCGCGATCACGCTGACCTTTGATCCTTTGCATTGAATTCGAGAATTGTTGTATGTAGATCTCGATCTTGTAGAGGTGTGAAAGCATGTTACGATACGGATGATTCCTAGAATATCCACATCAATCAAGCAAGAAGATTCTGAGCATGTGAGAGTTTCAAAGTCAACTCTGAGATTGTTCTTTACAATCTTTCTTGGATAGCCATTAGGGAAGATATCGGCAATTGTGAGAACTTCTGGTGCATCCACATTCATTTGAGCAGCCATGTCGTGATCTGAAATAACATTAGCCAAAAGAACCAACATATCGAAAGACATAATGTTAGTCAATAGAAGGTTTAATGTCTAATTATTGAATATAATGTTAATGATTGTTCGAGTCCTAAGTCACTTGTATGTCTAATAGTCCAATGACGTCGTGAAGAGTTTCATGAGTTAGTTAACTTTAAGTTTTAAAGTTTATGTTATCACTTATTAATCACAACATATTGAACGTTTTAAGCTTATTAGTGACATTATTGGTTTCGTGACGTTATGATTCATTTATTTCAAGTTTGCAGCGTAACAATTCATAATGAAGGTCAATCAAGGCTTAGCAGATATGGCAGTGCAGCGTAAGCGAAGGGGTTATATCGTGGGCACAGAAACTGCGTAGGAATCGATACTACGTAAGAAATGTTGCAGTAGAAACAAAGTAACCTTATGCGTTAAGGCTGCGTGGTGTATAAACTACGGCGTAAGGCTTACACCGTAGAGTAGACCTTATGCGTAGAGTCCTTGTTTCGCATATCCTTCACGGGATACGGCGTAGTCCCATGTAGAACCTTCGCGCATAGCATTACGCGTAAAATTTCTCTTACGCATAACTTTCTGGCGTAAGGTGATCCTTATTAGAAGTAACAAGGACCTTGATTATGAGTTTTATGCGTAGCAAGCACAAATAAAATCATCATATCATCAATCTTAACATGTATATTCATTTTAAAAAAGCAGTCATGGCATGGCTTACATTAAGCGGTTTACTGCGTAGAAAGTCATACGCGTAAGTCAAAACCCTAAGGTTCATGAATTACGCCTATGATTTCTAGCCATAGGATATGCACCAAAGTTTTTACGGTAGTCTAAGTAGTTATGAGTGATATAACCAATTATTAACATCAATTCATGATGAATCAATAATACCCAATTCTCAAGAACATTAAACCCTAATCTCTAATTCTCAAACAATTAGTGTTTCTGGGTTGATATAAAGCCTAGATATCATCAATTCATCATTATAACAATATCACACAACAATCATTTTGACCAAAACCTTCACATTTGAAAACACCCAACTCGCATAAACCTAATTTTCAAATTCACTCAATTCGTGTATCACGGGTTAGTTTTGAGGATAGAAAAAATATCATGATGTTTTAACATGTTTTGACACAATCCTTTTAACCACAAACACATAAACAAGATTATGTGTTCATACGCTCTGGCGTAGAACACAAAATCATCCATAAGTTAAAGATCAACGTTAATAATCAAAACGATTTAAAACCTTTGTTTGTAATCTTGTTAGGAACACAAGGACACTTACAAATTGAATCGAAACCGCATTTCTTGAGCAATTTTAGCGTAGGATTAGTTAGGTTTGAGTAATAAATGTGAAGTGAAATAGTTAGGTGGGGTGTTTTATTAAAATGACTTTAATCCTTTTGAGTTTTGGTCCCTCCACCATTTTCATTTAAAGCCAACTTCCATTTTGGTTACCAAACAAAGATTTTAGGAAAGAAACTTGACGACACTCCCTTGGTAATAAATGATGAAAGGTTATAAATTTAGTCCGAGGAGTGTAGTATAACCGAGAAAAGTTTACCACCATTGATAAAGAAACAACCGAGAATAGAGTAACATGCAAGTACGGATGTTTTTTGAAGCATTAAGTATTATTTTCTCCCCTCAACACTTGATGAGAAAAATAAATTTTGAAAGATTAGTGTTGACGAAAAATACTTGCCATGTTGAAAGAAAAATAGATTAGAAGAATATTTTTGTTGTTTTATGGGTTTTATATTTTGTATTTTTTTGAAAAAATTATTTACAAAGAGAGTTTGGTGTTTGGCAGGGTTTTTAAGACTGTTTTAGGA
Organism: Chrysanthemum makinoi; assembly: GCA_910596185.1. Taxonomy (NCBI): domain Eukaryota; kingdom Viridiplantae; phylum Streptophyta; class Magnoliopsida; order Asterales; family Asteraceae; genus Chrysanthemum; species Chrysanthemum makinoi. The sequence continues at coordinate 164,636,205 of OU343216.1, read as the reverse complement.
GGTCATCAATTCCTCTTGAGTCAAACACCTCATACCAATCCGGTGGACCAACTCATTAAACCTAGCGGGAGGCAAGGCTTTGGTGAGAAGATCGCCAATTGGTATACACCTTAAAATATAATTCAACAATACCTTGTTCCACGTGATCCTTGATGAAATGATATCGAAGATCGATGTGCTTTGATTTAGTGTTGAAGCGGTTGCGAGATGCAATAGCACTCGATTGTCGCTTGTCGGGATTTTGTCAAACACATAACCATAGTCTTTGAGTTGTGTTCTCATCCAAATGACTTGAGCACAACAGCAACATGGCTACATATTACGCTGGTTGAGACGGTGATGTACAATCCGCTTCTTCCATTGCCATGACACGGTTTATCACCAAGAAATTGTAAAGCTCTGAAGTACTTTCCGTGAGTCTAAGCATCTGCGTGGTGCGTCTGGCGATTAGTTCAAAACGAATCGCTGGATACGGATCCAAATTAATGGTTCCATTGATGTATCGGAGGATTCTTTTAGCCTAAGAGAGGTGGGTTTCAGTTGGTCGCGATCGATAGCGAGCAAGATATACGGCAAAGACAATATCAGTCGCTAGGTGTTAGATACATGAGAGACCCAATAATACTACGGTATTTTGTAGGGTCCACCAATTTCCCATGTAAATCAGCGTCTAGCTTCTTGGTATGAGCCATTGGTGTGGCATAAGTGTCACAGTTTTCATTCCAAATTGTAACAATTCAAGGGCATATTTGGACTGACTCAAGAAAATACCAAGGGGTGATTGATGAACTTGTAATCCTAGAAAGAATGTAAGTTCACCCATCATGGACATTTCAAAATTTTTCTTCATTAGTTTTGCAAAGCGATTGAGTACTTTTTATGTGTAGACCCAAAAATGATGTCATCCACGTAAATTTGAACAATTAAGATATGTGCCCGTGATATTGTATGAAAAGAGTTGGGTCAACCGAACCTTTGGTGAAATTATTGGCAATGAGGAAAGATGATAGCTTATCGTACCATGCCCGAGGAGCTTGTTTGAGACCATAGAGAGCTTTGTTGGTTTGTAGACATGATTGGGGAACTTCGGGATCAACGAATCCATCGGTTGGTGACATAAACCGTTTCTTTAAGTTGTCCATTGAGAAGCGGTTTTGACATCCATCGATGAACGTCATATTCATGAGCATGACGAAATATCGAACGACCTCAAAGCGAGCAACCGGAGCAAAAGATTCTTCAAAGTCAATACCCTCTTCACGGCGATAACCCTTAGCCACTAGGCGTGACTTATTTACGATAACGTTTCTTCAACATCCAATTTGTTTTTCCATTTGAGACCAATGGCGTAGACTCTGTTGGTCTTTCAACCAATTCCCATACTTCAAGGCGTTTGAATTGGTTGAGTTCTTCTTGCATGGATTCAATCCAGTTGTCTTTTGTCATTCGTCTTTGATGTTTTAGGTTGGATTGGCGACGGTGAGTGCATAAATGCAATGTTCACCATCTGAGTGAAGGCGTTGTCTTGTAACGACTGGTTGATTCGGGTTGCCAATAATATTTTCGAGAGGATGGTCTTTTGTCCATCTATGTGTGGAGGTTGATGTTGGTATACATTGTGCAGATTTTGAGGATTCAAATGGCTTGTTGAAGATTCGCGACATCTGGTGCAGCAGTCTCATTAGCAAGCGGGTTAAGAAGCATTTGGATCAAAATCTGCGGGTGGGGTACTTCATTGAGAACATCATCGGTCGGTTCATCATTGTTGGAGCGGTTTGTTCAAGCTGTTGTGTTGGAGTCAGCGGGTGGTGCTTCTTAAGCGTAGTTGTTGTAGCAGGTGTATCGGTATAGAGTATTATCGGGTTGCGTGAGGAAGCAGGGATACACGGAGCACGTTCATCAATATCGTCAGCGAGCAGTGAGCAAATAACCTTTCCATTTGTTGTGAGTAAGGTGGGGCTTGTTTTGATGATGGGGTTTGGGGAAAGTTTAAGCGGTTGTGGGTCCTGTTATACTCGGCCATTTCCGTAAGTTCATCAAAATGAGCATGAATCGTTTCCATAACCTCCTTTTTTCGATTCGGATCGGAAACCTTTAGAATTATCACAATATCCAATAAAGACTCCAATGTCGGCTTTGGCTTTGAGCTTTCCAAAGTCATCACGATCATTATTTGGATAGCAAAGAGATCCAAATACATGGTTGAGATTGGTTTTCGTTGTGGACAAGCTCGAAGGTGTTTTGTTGTGGCGTTTTGTAATCATAGAGGGTTTTGAGTATAGCATCACGATGTAGATCTGACACGCCCATAAGTAATCTTGAAGTTTAGCATTGATTAACATTGTTCTTGCAGCTTCCACTAACGTTCGGTTTAGTCTTTCAACAACTCCGTTTTGTTCTGGTGTATGCGTGCAATAGATGTCGATCTTTGAATTCCCACTTTCTCATAAATTCACGAAGAGTTTGATTAACAAATTCAGTGCCTCTATGCGATTCGATTTGTCGGACGGTGTTTGAGCTGAACTTATTTTCGTGAGAAGGTGATGATCATCTGTGGAGCTTGATCTTTGCTTCGAAAAAGTAGACCCAAGTCCAGCGTGAATAGTCATCAACAATTACTAAGATGTAGCGTTTGCCATTGATCGTTTGCACATGCATCGGGCCACACAAATCCATGTGAAGAAGATGAAGCACATCTTTGAGACGTGTTCCACCTTTGAGGGAAAATGAGCACGAGTGCTTTCCCTTGTTCACAAGCTGAGCAAAGGTGATCTTTAGAATACCGAAATCGTGGGAGTCCTTCAACTAGTTTGTGTCGAGCAAGGTTGGTGATGGTTTGAAAGTTTAGATGTGAGAGCGGCGGTGCCATAGCAGTTTTGTTGATGTTGCTTTTGAAAGTAAGCAGATGGGAGAAGAAGCAACCATGTCTTGCATAGAGATAGTGTAAAGACTGGAATGCGAGCGGACATAAGGTCGTTTCCATGTAGATCACGAATGAAACAAGTTTTCTCCCTGAAAGCAACCTCCAAATCTCCATCACAGCCCGACCTCACGAAAGCAGTTGTGACGAGGCCTTCCACATAATAAACCTTGCTAATTTCGATGTTCCCATTGATATAGTCTCCGTAGCCCATGATAGCTGCGAAGTGATCATTCCCGAACTGCGGTGCCAATGAACTTTGCAATAAAGTTTGATAACAGTTTAAGGTTGCCTGTCATGTCTCGGGAACATCCGCTATCAACAATCGAAGAATGATCTGTATCACACGCATTACACGCAGACGCGGATGGAATAGAAGTAGATGTGGAACCCGAAATGTTAGAGGGTTCCGGAGCAGTGATAGTAGACATACACACATCAATAGCTTTAGGTATCCATTTAAATCCTAGTGTGTTATATATCCATTTCGGCCATCTCCAACTAGTATTTGCTTTAGTCTTAGTGAATGCACTAGGTGGTACTACATTCCTAGGAGGTGGCTGGAGCGAGGGACAGCAATGCGTTTCTTAGAATCTAAAGCAGGCGGTCTACCAAGCACAGACTTAGAAAGATTAGTGGGCCTAGAGGTATTCGGTTCTTAGGATTCCTTAAACGAGAGATGATAGCTTTAGCAACACATTTATCATGACAATCGGAATTCATACTTTTACGACAAATAACACAAGGTGCATCAGACTGAATATCAAAAGTGCTTAATGGTTTAGCATTCGTTACATCACTATTTCTATTACATTTGCGGGGCCTTAATATCTATAGTGGAGGCAACATAAGTCTTATTCATAGTCCTACGGTGTTCTTCTACTTTAGCATTCCTTATTGATCTTTTCTTAGTGCGCCTTCCTATTCTTGATGTAGTGCTCTAGGCTGTGAAGTCTCGGACGTTTGGAAAAGGCACAACTATTCTGTTTCATTAGAAGGAACGTTAGCAACTTGTGATTTGGCGATAGGGATTCTAGGTTCATGATTACTAAGTGTTCTTGGGGCTATTCTCTTAATCTGATGGCGGAAGTTGTTCATACTTTCCTAACATTTCTCTTAACTTGAAGATAGTGTGAATCGAGATCTTGATTTTCAAATCGAATATTTCCAGCAAAATGCATAACTTCTTTAGTGTGTGCAAGATAATGATCAAGTTCATTTGATGCTTCATCACGAGTCTTTTTGAGTAAATCAAATATGACACCATATTCCTTTTTAACTTTTACAAGTTCTTGTTCATATTTTGAGATTTGACACTTAAAAGAACGTTTTGATCATCCAGTTGCTCAATTTTAGGATCAGAAGATTTTGCACGCAACTGGCGATTTTGTGTTGAAAAGCAAGTTGTTGATCGTGAATATCTTTTTGACACCAATTAAGACGGCGTATTGCATTTGAAAGTTCGTTTGACAATCGTTTATTTTCAACTTTTAAGGACTCGACTGAAGCACATTCGGTGTTCTCAACAGTTACCACAGAATCAACAGTATCAGCAGAGATATAATCAAATGCATATGACAAAGAATTCAATAACACAACATTATGGACATCGGCACAGATGACATCTTCCAAGAGTCGATCAACATCTTTTCAACATTTTTTTTTTTCGTTTAGTATTAGAAATAGATGTTTCTGTTTTCTCGAAAACGACCTTCATCAATACAAGTTCCTTATGAAAGTCCCTTTCCCAAGACAATGCACAACTTTTCAAATTTTTAACATTTGGTAAAAGATTTTTTGAAAAATGTCTCTTTGTTCGCCCGGTAGCGATTGAAAATGTTGAACTTTGATTTAAGAATGATATTCTATCTCATGTTGTAAAGTTTTGAGGTCAGCCATGAAAAGGTCAAAATATCTAAGAATTTTGCGATTTTCAGGTTTTGAGTTTACTTCACGGATGGAAGGTAAAGGACCATAAGTTTGTGCATAATCTGGTTTGGGATTAACATTAGAAGACTCGAGGCGTTTTTATGATAATCCTTGGTGTGTTAGAAGAATCCGTTGGTGTGGCGAAAGTGACCGCTTTTGAATAGTTAAAAGGTTTGTTGTAAACAACTTTTCTAATTTTGATCGACTCGTCTTACGCATCTAATTCCTCTTGCGATGATATTCAACAACACATTCATAACGAAATTATCAATTTTATATTCTGCCTTTGAAACTTCGGATTTGGTTTGAATGCTTTGGTTGAAAGCTTAGGTTTGTAATCGGCAAGATTTGGTCCATATCCATTTGGATTGGGTTTTAAAGTAAACTTTTCAATAGCCGTGACCGACTCACCATGTTTGTAAACAACAGTTTTAAACTCTTTAAGTTTGTTTTGCAAGCCGATGATTTCTTCAAGATGATCATCTATTCGTTTCGTTGAATGCTTTTGTATGCAGAGAACTGTTTTTGACAAGTTAACAACTCGGCCTTAGCTTTTTGATTTTCCAAGGTGAGAGCGTTAATTTGCTTTTTATGTTCATGTTTAGTTGTTCTATTTCGGACAACAAAGCATTCTTCGAAGCGGCTAGATCACACATCTGTCTCTCTAAATATTTTTCGTTTTGATGAGATTTGGCAAAGGTTGCTTCAAAACCTTTTTCACGTTTTTCTTGAGTTTTGAAAAGTTGAGTTGCTTTTGTAAACATTCAAAATCCTTGGTTAACAGTGCATTTTTGCTTTTCAAGTCTGATTAATTGCATGACATTTTCCACTATGGTTTGTTGGGTCTTGTATTAAGCGAGCAAAATGCGGGATGAGGCAAAAGTTCGGCGTGTTCAACGTGAGTCACAACATGATCATTATTGAGATCCTCAAGTATAACCACGGAGTCAATTTGATTATCAAGGGAAACGGTTTGGTCATCTTGATCGTCAAATATAACTACGGGGTCTAGTTGAAAATCGTCGGAATGAGATGTGGGCGACTCATTTTGAACATTGAGCTGCCTGATTCAGATGTTGGCGGAGATATGAGATCGAGATAAATATGGTTTGTTGGGTTTTGAGACAAGCCATCGATTCATCTACTGCGGGCTGTGTCACTCATGTGTAACTCATGCATATTAGCCATCAACATAACAATTTGCATTGGCACGCAAATCCTCCATATCATCATCACGAGTCGGCATTTGCCATAAAGCTCGTTCTTTGTGCGTGAGAGTTCCACCGACTTCATCCTTAAGAGCCAAAGAAGAGCCTCTTTGTGATAAGCACGCCCGTGTCCTCGGCTTTGGGCATGCATTAGCAGTGTCCTTCTCATTGCGGTTGTAGCATCGAAGTCCATTCAACCCAGTTTGAGCATTTCCCTGTTCCACCACTTGAGCTCGATTGTTATTCCTACCCACAACATTAAACCCTTGACCACCGCCCATCGGACGACCATAACCACGATTTTGAACTTCAACTCGTCCATTGTTCACAACAGCTTGATTCCTTGTGTTAGATGAGGAGCGAATACGGTTGTTGGATTTGTTGGTATAACGGCTAAAGGCATTAGCAATCATAGCAAATCCTTGTTGCAATTGCGAGCGGATCGAGATTCCTCATTAGCTTCGCTGACAAGTGCTTGAGCATTGTTGTTGTTGTATGGAACCAATTGAGTTTGTTGAGATTGAGGTTGTGAAGGATCATATGGTGTGATTGTAGAAGTTGGTTGAGTTCTGGTTGAGGAGAATAACTGTTTTGAGCATATAAGGCAAGTTGTTGATTTTCGGATGTGTCGGTGGAGCAATTTGAGCACGGAGAATCCTTTCCTATCAACTTCCTTTTCATGAGGCTTCAAGTAATCGTACAACAATCCATATGTAGAATGATGCATATTCTTAAGCTTGCGGAGAAAAATGACATACTTCTCCCATTCAGGACCAAGACTACTCGGGAACTTAGTATTCACTGCAATTCTTGGCATGATGATGTTGTGTTTATCCAAATCATTGATGATGTGAAAATCGATGATGATAAGACTCTAGTGTCTCTCGAGGTTCAATCATGAAGTGTTCATAAGCCAAGTAAATTTTGGATTCCAAATCCTCTTGATTGAGTATAGATCCTTCCATAAGAAGATGAATATGATCCACATTTCCTTTGCAGTCTTTTGAGCATCAACACTTCGAAGAATTGGGTTAGGTAATCCTAAAGGGATATATTGCATTGCAAGCTCATCAGCTTCATAGTGTAGAAGTTCTGCTGGATTAAATGCAACGATAGCAATGTTTGTTTGTTCATCTCTTGGTGGATTGGCATTTGGATCTTAGATACGATGACAGTAGGCATCGAAATGGACCTTCAAGATAACCTTCTTTATTAACTTTCCATGTGGCTTCTTCAGATCACAAAACCTAAAGAACCTTATCACCCATTGATCGTAGTTTCTTGGAGTGAGCATTGGAGGTCTATCAAGTGATCCGGCCTCATGAATTGATTGTTGGCGGCTTAAAGCTTCACACATCTTTGCAAACCAAGTGGGTTCCTTCATAGTGTTCCTTGATGGATGTTGATTGAAGTCATTTGTGTAGGGTTGAACTTGAAGACTTGGTGGTGGTTGAACCATTTGAGGTTGTGGAATTGCACCAAGTTGTGGAGTATGTTGTTGATTAAATTGTTGTTGATAAATTGCTTGTTGTTGATTCCATTGTTGATGTTGTGGTCTTAGTTGTTGTTGTTGTTGTTGAGGATAAGTGTAAGGGAAATAGTTAGAGTATGGTGGTTGTGACATGTTGAAAACTTGTGTTGGTAAAATGGTAGGTAGAAATCACAATAAACCAAGTAGGACTTATGCGTAAAAACACCAAAGTTACACGTAACAATCAAGAGTTACGCGTAGATTTAGCTACGGCGTAAGTAGGGTAAGCACTAAAGTTATCGCGTAGACACAAAGTTAGGCGTAGAAAGTTAGGCGTAGGATTACCTTATGCGTAAGACAAGGCTTAGGCGTAAGATTAATCTTATGCGTAGGATTTCTACGCGTAAGCTTTATGCTTATGCGTAAGTTTAGGGTTTTTCCCAAATGATCTTTTACACTATCACATTGCAAAAGATATCCAAAGTCGCGTATTTTCGGCTTATCCAAGCAAGAAAACGGGTAAACCACAAAACGAAGATCAAACCAAGGAATAACTACGTAATATTAGGGTTTTGATACGCGTAAGATTACTCGTAAAAATGATTTTGCCCAAATTTGTTTCTAAACCAGATTTTTGTTATGGAATAGCTTCAATATCACCAAAATAACACAAAAGTGTGAAACTTGATGAACCAAAAGCTTGACTAAGCGGGTTACGTAGAGCGACACCCACGAACAAAACAAGCTTAAAACTTAGATCCCGCAGCGTAAAGGTTGAAATGTTTTTCCAAAAACAAGTATTTTAACACCTTAAAACGTTGAAAGTACAAGAATCTTGGATTAAAAGTGTAAAAAACGAGTTTTTAAGCGAACCAAAGTGTTAACCCGCGTTTCTGCGTGGACCGAAAAACAAACTTCAAAAGCAATAGCGATTCACAACTAGTTGGCGATTGATACCACTGTTAGGTCACTAGATTTACAACACAAGCTTCAATAGAAAGAGATAGAGAAGCGATTGAACAAGATTCACACACACACACCGCGATATGAAATAGCTTGCGGTTAAGTAGATGTATGTGAAAGAAAATAACCGAACAACCAGAAAGAGAGCTAGGGCAACACGCCCACTCCTTCCCTTTTCCTTAATGGACATGGGCCTAAGCTTATGGGCCTTCCACATAAGCTAGACCTTAAACAAACATAAAGGCCATAATAAGCTACCTATTATATATGAGTAACTAACACTTGAATAAAGGTTTAGGAGTGATTCCAACATTGAGTAGTCCTAAAATCGTTCTTAGGTGCCCTTTGTGCTCTTCTTTGCTCTTCGAGTAAATCAATATGTTGTCGATTAATACTATAACAAACTTGTCTAAATACGGTTTGCATACCCTAATCATGAGATCCATGAATCTGCAGGTCGTTAGTTAATCGAATGGCATCACTTGAAACTCATAATGACCATACTTGAGTTCTAAATGCTTTCGGGGATATCCTCCTCGAACTCTAAGTTGATGGTAACGACCTCCAAGTCGATCTTGGAGTAGATACTAGAGCCTTATGGCCCGTCCGAACAAGTCGTCGATCACGAGAAGTGGGTAACGGTTCTTCACAGTTAACTTGTTGACTCTATAATCTATACACATTATGAAGGATCCATCTTTCTTCTTCACAAACAAGACCGGTGCTCCCAAAGGCGAGGAACTTGGTCTAATGAATCCTTTGTCTAAAAGTTCTTGCAACTGGTTAGACAACTCACCGCATCTCGATGGTGCTATGGGTAAGGTGCTCGTGCAAGCTAGTGCGGCTCACAGTACTAAATCAATTTGAAATTCTACTTGGCGTGCGGTGGAAGTCTGGTAGTCTTGGGAAAGACTTGGGAAATTCTAGAACAATCGGTACATCCTCAAATTAAACTTCTCTTCCGACTTCTTTTCTGTTATATGTGCTAAGAAAGCAAAACAACCCTTCTTTATGTACTTCTCCGTTTTGATGCATGATATAATACTGAGTCTAGTTCCACTTAGTTCTCCACGAATGATCAAAGTTTAAGCCGTTGTAAGGAAGATGAACAACTTTTTCATCTAAAATGATTCTTACTTACGATGTTTGGATAACCAATCCATTACCGTGTGTGTCGAAACTACCAAGTTCTCTGGGCATAAGGTCTATATTGAAGGGATGATTTAGAAATTGAGAGTGCAACCACTTACGACAATGGTTATGCGGTGCTAATTAAGTTCTGATTAGCTAATTCAATATTGTATGATGTGTCTAATGTGGTTGGTTTGATATTGAGTAAAGGTGCAAATATAGTGGACACAAAGCTTTTATCGGCTCCCAAATCAAATAAAACTGATGCGCGATTATTGATGATAAAGGCATTTTGAAGTGACACTTATTCGGATCCTCCTTGGCTTCCCCTCCTCAATGACATAAGCTCTTCCTTGTGCCATTCCACCTTGATTCTGTTCCCTTGTTCCTCCACTTTGGGCAGGTCTCCCTTGTAGTGTCCTCTCTCTCCACATCCAAAACATGTCACCGGTGGTTTCTGATTTTCCACCATAACTGGCAGCTTGCATTCCTTGGTTTGATGACCGACTTTCTTACAATTCCCACATGGGTTAGGGAAACGACCAGGATTGTGATGACTTAGACACCTATCACACTTAGGCAAAATCCCCGTGTATCCTTTCCTTTCCTTTGGGCCTGCAGCATAGGCCTTTGAAACATCTTGTCTCTTGGGTGCTTGTTGAGTAACATTGCCACCGATTTGTTATCTCACTTTCTTTTTTTGTTGTTATTGTTGTAGTTGGTGTAGTTGTTTCGGTTGTTGTTGTAGTTGGAGCGGTTGTTGGTGTTGTTGTTGCGGTTGGTGTTGGTAACGTTGCCCCTCTTTACAACTTATGCCATGAGCTTTTGAGATACTCGAATAGATTCTTTAATCATTTGCGGATCAAAAGAAATCACATCACCTTGAATGATTTGTGTGAGTCCTCCGATGAAAGCTTCCAGTAGTTTCTCGTTGTCCGAAACCATAGACGGACATAACTCAGCCAATTCGAAACCGAATGTTGGTATCAATGTCATACCCAACAATTACTAGCTCATAAAAATTAGGTTTCCAACTTCTTCACCTCGATGCAGGGACAATACTTCTTTGTCAACAACCCTTTAAATTGCTCGGTGAGCTTGTAAGCATTTTCATTCCATAAGAACGTGCATACAAGTTCCCACCGACATTGTCCCATCTAAAAGTGTACTTGTAGCGAACTTAACCTTTGCAATCATCAAGCAATTGCATAAAGAAACACATACTCCATTTTCTCCATGAACCATAGCAATGGCCCCTTTGGTGCCCTTGAACTTTGTGGGGTCTAAAACTTTTAAAATCCTTGTATGAACAATTCGAATCCTAGACCCTCACGCAATCCTGCTTGATAGTAGCAGAATGCAACCGTGGGTTACGCTGATTTTCGGCAGCGGTGCAAGTCTTGCGACTAGCAGCGTGAAACGCAGCATTAGCAAGTCTAGCGGCCGGCGTGATGGCTGCGACCTCGGCGGCATGGAGATCTAGCGGATCTGGCGGTAGCCGCTGATCTCAGCAGCGGCCGTAGCTGTTGCTCTTTCATTCATATTGCCTCGGCTATACTATCCCTCACATACTTTTGCATAGCCGCTTGTGTCAATTCGGGTGCAGCTTTCTTTGGCGCCATAACTCTTCAAAACCATAAGATGAAACAATGATGAGAATCCATAAGTAGAAACAAACATCATACATATATACACACAACCACAACATGCATAATATAATGAAATCACAACGGAACAACCACGAGAAATGTCACAAATATAATCACAACTGCGTGGATAATATACATGAAAATTTAGGCTTACATGGACGATATCATAGATAGTAAAGCCATTCCTACATAGTAGAGTCAACACTTGATACATTTGTTTGTACAACAACCAAAAGACTACAAGTTCTTTAAACTACGTCACACACCTCGTGACTAGGATAATAGTAGTAAAAACTAATTGTTGGATCGATGTACTCTAACCAAACTAACTTAAATAGCTTGTTAAGGTTTAATAACCTCGGATAAATCCTAAGTTATTAACAAAGAAACACTGAGCAAACTCTATTAAGTATGCGGAATTTACTTAACAAAGCTAAGAAGAATAACTTTTATTATTAACTCTAAATCGCTTATTATGCAGATACTTCAACAACTCTAAGAATATCAAACTTCTCTAAAACTCTAAACTTGTGAATTCGTAAACTCTAAGACTCATAAACTCGTACCTCTAATGCCAATATAGGGGTCCTTTTATAGGCTCAAGGATGACCCTAGTCGGTTTACAATTTGTATCCTTCTACGACAAGTAATCTAATACAGAATATTCTAGATTTACAAGACTTTTTATAAATGAATATAACAGTTCTTTAATCTTCCAGTACTTTGACTTCGTGTGTAGTACTTTGACGTTATCTTTAGCAGTACTTTGACTCTTTGACTTTTTCCAGTACTTTGTAGTTTACAATACTTTATCTTTCTGCAGTACTTTGTCAATCTTCAGCACTTTCATATCCCAACAATCCTCCCCTAACTTGAATTCTGCTAGCTTGACTTCAAGTTCCTTTGTGAATTTATCTTTAACAGCTTCATCTTTAAGGACAAATTGTATCTTATTCTTTGGATTGTATCTTTGTAGTTTCTGTGCTTGTCAAAGTATCTTTAGAATTATTCTTTTCTGACATCATCCAGCAAGCTCCATCTTTTGACAACACAGCAAATATGACAATTTGTACATTAATTCAGTTTAAGTTGCAATCTATTCTCATCACTTCAGTCGTTAACTCTGTGAGAGGTGAATTATTAAAAATTTAATGGATTTAGATCTCTTTACCAAAGCCATTAACTCTGGAGTAGCCAAATGTTTTGGTGTGTAAGACCATGGTACATTGATAACCATATGATTTTTAGCAAATCATCACTATCAATAGATTTGATTTGTCTTTACCAAAAGTTGTACCCTTCTGGACTAGTTAGTTCTTTTATCTAATGGTGAACTAATTACCAATAAAGGTTTTCCAGCCTTTACCACAAGCCACTTTCTTGTGGGCTAGCCAACTCTTCACATTAACTGATATGGTGAGTTGATTACTATACAACTTATTAGCAAGTTGTCAACTAAAAAGTTTGAAATATCTTTTACGAGCCGTTTGCTCATAGTACTTTGAATAAAAGTACTGTTTTATCAAAATAATTTATTCAATTAAGATTCATACGGTTATTCATCATCATCGGTAATAGTAGTCGGTTGATAAACAGTTGATGACCATGCAAAAGCGGTTCATTATCCTCTTCAACTTCCATTCCATGCTCTAACATCCTCTTCATAAGCTCAACTGTAAGAGGGTATCTTCTATCTGCAAACATGTGAATCATTGTTCCATTTTCCAGCTCTAGAACATGAACACCAGATTCTTCAAAGAATCTCCAGCTAACAATTTCCCAATTCTCTTGATTCTTCCAAATGTCATCATGTTTTGTCTTAGTTTCCCTAGTTGTGAGATCTCAAGCAAAACTAAACCAATTCCTTCTAATGGATTATGTTCAAAGTAGCTTTCGTACCACATGATATAGATAGAATAGATCCACTCTATCTATGATGTGCAATAAATCCCATAACTTGTTGAACACTCGAAACTTTCATCTTCTTTATGAAACATCGGATAACTTCTTGTTTGGATTCCACAACTAAAAGCACTAATCGAGATCTGTTTCATCTTCATGTCAGCATCTTCTTTGGTATATTCAAAATCTACTGTCCTTAGATAATTTCTTAGTTCATCCCTAGTCTCAGATCTTAACTCAACTTTTATTTCTTTGAGGCTGTACATCTTCAACTCAGTTTTCCTTTTTCTTTTAAACTTTTCTTTCTTTCCTTTGATCCAAGTAGCTTTATCTCTAAATTTTTTTATGCTTTCAACATGTTTCTTATAAGCTTCCCTAGCAGCATCATACAATCGTTTCATCTCAACATAGTTCAACCTCCACAATCCTTTATACCCTTGACTTTTTAAATAAGCCATCATTGCATTTCTGTCTTTAGCTAGATTAGGTCTTGTTGGTAGAAATCTAACAGGAGTAGGTGACTGTAATGGTTCAGCAGACTGACATCAATTCTTCTTGTACTTTTCTAGTGCTTCTTCATTCATTGCCTCTTCATTAGTAACTTCAGCACTCTTCAGACATTAAGTTCTTCTTGTACTTTTCTAGCTGCAGCTTCATTCCTTGCAACTTCAATTGCTCTAAGATGCCTAAAGTTAGCTTTTTTTTCTTTTTAGTTTCTACCAGAATACCCTTTCCTTTATCTTTAGGATCTATTGCAGGTTGAGAAGCTCTTGGTTGTTCCTCTGCAACTTCAGAAATAGTAACACTCCTTAGCTGTGATAAACCTTGCAAAATTACAGCAATGATTTCATCATCACTTGCAGTATGAATAGGTTTGAGTGTAGCTTCTTCTTCTTGTATGACAGTTGAAGGACCAGCTTCCTCTTCAAAGTCCAACAACCTTGGAGTAATCAATTCTTGCACAATAGGATCCTTGTTGTTAGCAAGATACTTTGATCTTGTTACCTTGATCATCAGTTACTTTGAACGAACATTAATAACTTGCTCCTCAGTTTCTTGAATGACCTGTTCTTCAGTCTTTTCATGTTCTTCAGTACCTTGAGGTTCATCCTCCTTAACAATATCTTCTTTGAAATTCCTTTCTTCTAAATTCCTCCCCAATTGGACAGAAGATTGTTTGTGAACCTGTTGGCGTTTGGATTTCCTAGACTGCCTTTGCTCCTTCTTTTTAGACTTGACCCATATACGATGATTTTGAACCAATGGCCAGACAAAATTCTTGAGCCTTCTAAACTTGAGCTTCAATTTCTTAATCTGTTTAGCTTGAGCCTCAGTAGTCTTTTGCAATTTGACTAACTCCTTTGTCAAAACATAATTATCAATGGCACATCTTGGGGGTATAGTATGTGAATCATCTCCTTGAATTGGTGAATGTTCCTCTGGTTGAGAATGAAAGCAGTCGTTGTGGAGATGGAGAAGGTGAAACTGCAACATCTTCTTGAACTTTAGTACTTGGGGAAGCAGTACCTTGGGATGCAGTACCTTCTTGAGATGTAGCACTTTGAAAGCAGTACTTGCAGTCTTAGTACTACTTGGTCTTGATACCTTCACTATCTTCATCTTCTTGACGCTCGGCTCGAACACTTGAACAATTTCCATCATAGAAGTAGTTAAGGAGTGTCCTTCCAGTGAATAAATCACTCTTCCTAGCCATAAGGTGAAAATTTTGGCTTGTTGCCAACAGTGTAAAGATTTGTTGGCTTAGGAACATCTGAAAGTTGTTTATTGAGGAATACTTGAACAAATCTGGGATACATCAGCCATTTTGAACCATGAGTGATGTGGGAAAGCATTCCATCTAGAATAAGCCTTGAAAAATTGAAAACACGATCTGTAGCCAAGCCCACAATAGCAGAAGCTATGTTAGATCCAAATTGCTCCCATGAAGTACTTTTAGCACTAATACAATGAAGCAACACATGTACTAAAAACTTCCATTGAGGACAAAATAGTTGTTTCCTAAATGTTTGTTCATTTAAAGACCCTTCATAACCAATGTGTCCAAAAGTATCCCAAATCAACTGCTTATCAAAACGAATAGCCCCATCTTCATCATTAAACAATAAGTCTTCTCGAATAGAGGCTTCAGTAATCTTCACAGTTCTTCCAGCAACTGTAGCTCTAACATAAAATTCATCATTCTCCATATTTTCACTAGCAGTAGCCCAAAATTCTTGAATCCAGGGCTCAATTATATCCGGCTCCACCAAAAGAGCATAACTGATTGGCGACCCAGTAAGAAAATCGATGATGTCATGAAAGAGTGCATTCACTTCAGTCTTGTCTAAATTAGCCACCATATTGTGCTTTGAAACTGTAGGACGATTCGCCATTGATGATTGTATAATTCACAGTAAAAGATATGTCGAATAATATAGGTGAAAGTTAGAGAGATATGGAAAAGATTCTAAAGTATCAATATGAGAGGAAAAATCGGAGAGTAGTTATTTATAGGTGAGATTTGAAAAATCACAGCCCATAATAACAAAGTGACCATTAGTATTAATTACCCCTCAATATTACCGTTGGAACAGTACTTTAATAAGACAAACAGTACTTTCCACGTATGCAGTACTTTCCTTTGCAGTACTTTCCAAGCAGTACTTTCATAAAAAATAGTACTTTTCCAAATTTCTCTGTATAACATAAATATCCTCCCCTCAAGCAATGCACTGGACTATACTAATACTAAATAGTCCTCCCCTTAAATGTAGCTTAGTAGTTAATCATGCCAATGCTTACCACCAAGTGAGTGAATCTTGAAACATCAAAACCTTTGGTGAGTAAGTCAGCTACATTATCATCTGTGTGAACCTTAACCACATTAATGAGCCTGTGCTCATAGCAATCTCTGATAAAGTGATGCCTAATATGTATGTGCTTGGTCTTGGAATGATAAACTGGATTCTTCACAATACAAATGGTACTCTCATTATCAATATTGATAGGAGTATTCTTGAAATGGAACCCATAGTCCAAGAGTTGATTACGCATCCACAAAACTTGTCCACAACAACTTGCGCAGCTACATATTCACTTCATAGGGATGTTGCTGCAATTATTTGTTTCTTACATTGCCAGGAGACTAATCTTCTTCCAAGATATTGGCAT
Organism: Chrysanthemum makinoi; assembly: GCA_910596185.1. Lineage (NCBI taxonomy): Eukaryota > Viridiplantae > Streptophyta > Magnoliopsida > Asterales > Asteraceae > Chrysanthemum > Chrysanthemum makinoi. Next base: position 164,619,861 of record OU343216.1, on the reverse strand, counting down.
CCACCAGTTGTTGATCTTCTATCATAGTTATCACCTGCATAATCACTATCAGAAAAAGCTTCTAAGTGAAAAGGTGACTCTTTTGGATACCACAACCCCAACTTAGGTTGTTGTTTCAAATAACAAAAAATTCTCTTCTTTGCATTCATATGAGAAATCGTTGGTGAGACTTGATATCTTGCACATAAACAAACTGCAAACATGATATCGGGCCTTGATGCAGTAAGATACATAAGTGAGCCAATCATTGATCTGTATAACTTGACTTCAACAGGTTGTCCATCTTCATCCTTGCCCAACGAATTAAATGATTTAATTGGTGTAGTGACAGTCTTCATATCATCAAAATTGAACTTCTTAAGTATGTCTGATACATACTTGTCTTGACTGATAAAAATACCTTCCTTTGACTGCTTGACTTGAAGTCCCAAAAAGAATGTTAACTCACCCATTGAACTCATTTGAAATTCCTTCTGCATCAGCTGCTCAAACTCCTTAACCATGGACTGTTTGGTAGCCCCAAAGATGATATCATCAACATAGACTTTAACTAACATGATATCCTTCTTGTCTCTCTTGATAAACAAAGTCTTGTCAATAGCTCCTCTCCTATAACCATGTTGCAATAAGAATGTAGATAGCCTTTCATACCAAGCTCTTGGTGCTTGATGTAAGCCATAAAGAGCTTTGACAACTTTGTAGACTTTGTTAGGATGTTTAGGATCTTCAAAACCAGGAGGCTGTTTCACATAAACTTCCTCTGTAATAGTGCCATAAAGAAAAGCACTCTTGACATCCATCTGGTAAACTTGAAATCCCATATAAGAAGCAAAAGTAAGAAAGATTCTTATGGCTTCTATTCTTGCTACAGGAGCAAACACTTCATCATAATCTACTCCTTCTTCTTGTATGTAGCCTTGTGCTACTAACCTTGCCTTATTCTTGATAACATTACCTCTTTCATCTCTTTTGACTCTGAAAACCCATCTGGTTCCAATAACTCTTTCCTACGGAAGATCACATAAAACCCAGACTTCTTGAAGTTTAAATTAAAGAAGTTCTTCCTGCATAGCTTCAACCCAGCTTTCTTTAGTCAATGCTTGAGCAATATTCTTGGGTTCCTCTTGAGAGATAAAACAAGTAAATAGGCAGGTTTGATGGTCCTTATGATTCAGCCTGTTTTGTTTATACACAAAGCTAAGTAAAGCATTGTGAGGAGAAGTAAAACTCTTAGCTTTGTATCTTGTCATGACTCCAGAAGTAGAAGGACCAATGATTTGATCAGTTGGATGATTCTTATGGATTCTTAAGATTGGAGACTGTGGAACTCCATAAGTATCATTTAAATTAGTGAAATCAGCATCTTCATTGGAATCTGAGAAAATACCTTCATCTTCAAACTCATCATCAGTATCTTCTAAGCCAGGAATGGTAGGATCATCCAAATCATCTAAAGTATGCTGGCCAGTGCAGCAGATTACTTTGTTTGAAATCTTGTCCAAAGTACTGTGAGAGTACTCTGCATACTTGTTCTTCTTCTTTGCCTCTTCATAAGCTCTTCTTTGTTCATCAGTGTAAGAATGTGCTAAAACATCTTGAAGAAGCATCTGATTAAGTTCCTCTTGAATAGATTGATCCTCAGCAGACAATGAGGATTGTGGTGCATCAGTACTTTGCTTTGGAGCATCAGTACCTTGCTTTGGAACATCAGTACTTTGCTGTGGACTAACATGATCTGCATCATAGACAGCATCAGGTCTAAGATGAACTCCATGAACAACATATTGTAAATCTTCTTCATTGTGCACATGTTGATTTTCTTCTCTAACAGGTACATAGTTCATGGAAGGAGTTAAAACTTCAAGATCAAACATCCAATCAGGACCTTTACCTTTCTCATTGTCTTGATCTTCTAAAAACTCAACATGAAGACAATCTTGAACCTTCTTAGTGACTCTCATTGTACACTCTAAATCCCTTACTTGTTGGTACAATAACCCAATAAATATCCTTCTTTGACTTGCCATCAAACTTACAGTTATCAATTGTGTTTAAAATAGTAAGAGGGCATCCAAAAGGCTTCATAAAATGAATGTTGGGTTTGTTGCCCATCAGCAACTCATAAGGTGTCTTCATCTGTGGTTTTGGTACTGAGACTCATTAAGTACATAGCAAGCGTACTACAGCTTCAGCCCAGAATTGAATAGGTAGTTGAGAATCTGCTAGCATTGTTCTGGCTGCTTCAATCAAAGTCCTTCTTCTTTTCTGCAACACCATTCTGTGGTGTTCTATCTTGAACTCCCTCTTGATTCCTTTGTTTGCACAAAATTCATCCATAAGCTTGTTCTTGAATTCAGTCCCATTGTCACATCTAATACCTCTAACCTTGAGTCTCAATTGTTTTCAAGTGCTATTATGAGAGTCTGAATAGCATCAAAAGTATCATCTTTAAATCCCAAGAAAAATACCCAAGCTGAATCTCGCAATCATCATTTACAACTAAGCAGTACTTTTTCTTGTTTAAACTTGCCACAGACACAGGTCCAAACAAATCCATATGTAACAGCTCCAATGGTTCTCTAATAGTTCTCTCCTCAAGCTTCTTGCATGAAGCTTTGTGTTGTTTACCCTTCTTGCATGCCAAGCATGAGTGATCATTCTTGTAAGTCTTTGAAGGTAAACCTCTAACTAAATTGCCTTTGACCAGTTTGTTGATATTCTTGAAATTAACATGGCCCAATCTTCTATGCCATTGATGTGCCTCTTCAGATGTTGCTTTAGCCACTAAACATGTGGCTCTCCCATAAGAATGTAAACTCTTCATCTCTAAACTATACACATCATTTGTTCTTGGTACTCTAAGAACTACCAAGTTATCATCAACGACTTGAATTCAGGAGGAAAGGATGAGACATTCTGTGTCATGAATAACACAGGATGCTGTTTATCACAGATTTGAGAGACTGATAATAAGTTGAACTTAAGCTCCTTCACATATCTAACATTCTCAAAATCTATACGCCTTGCTTTGATAGTTCCTTTTCCAGTAATCCTTCCTCCATTGGGATCATTCCCAAATGCAACTCTTCCTCCACTAATAGATCTAAAATCAGACAGAATCTCCTTGCTCTGTCATACTTCGAGAGCAACCACTATCTACAATCAGATGATCTTTAAGCTCCTCTTATGGGTTGCCTGCACAAAGATAAAGAGTTAGTGATTTTTAGGAACCCAAGCCATTCTTGACTTGTGTTCCTTTGTGGAGTTACAAACTCAAATTTTTTGAGTATGTAATTTCCACTTTTTTCAACATGATCCAGAATTATCTTTTGATTTTTAGCATGTGGATTTTCAAAACTTTACGGTTTTCAACACAACTTTCTTTTACAAGTTCATTCTCTTTTCTTGTATCACAAAATATCGATTCACTTTTTGTTGAAAGTATTGTTTGTCCCTCAGCGATACTTTCCTCTTAACCCATTCTGTTTTAACACTTGGTTCCTGTGATCTAGATCCCCTATGTGAATTGTAGTACCTTCTAGGTTGATAGTAATGGGATCTCCTAGGGTTCCTATTCCAAAGAGTGTGATCAGTACCTTGTTTTGATGAGCAGTACTTTGAGAAATCTACGGTCTTGATTAGATACTTTAAAGTCTTGTAGGATCTGAAGGTTTTAAAAAGGTCTTCTCTGGTGAGGGTATCTATGATCGGTGAGAAATTTCGTGATTGACCCTATTTGAATTATTCAACTGGTTTGTGCTCTCTAGGTTTTGATTGGCGGACCTGTTCTTTGGAAATTTTCTAAGGTATTACAGTGATGTTCACAATCCTTGATTAAATGAGTAGGACTAAAACACACAAAACACAGTTTTGACCCATACTTCCAAAGTGACTTCTTTTATGTCTATGACCAAAACTATTTTGCCTTCTTGGTGAATGATTAAACCTGTTTTGACCAAAGTTATCCCAAAAAGGTTTAGCGATACTTGTTTTGAAAAGGTTTTTCTAAAGGTACTGCTTGTGGAGCAGTACTTTGATTTGAAGGTACTGCTTGACTTTGAACTTTATTTTCAACAGTTTCCTTTGGGGTTTCAGACCTAGATTGAGCAACTAGCTTTTTCCTAAACTCTAGACTGTCTACTCCAAACTGAGAAACATCAGGCCTAGGGGTTGATGAATTCCAGTGGGATGGGGCGCATGATAACCATTGTCTTTCTTATACTCAGGAGGTGTGTCACTTATTGAACCCTCATTACTAGATGTGTCTACATAATTAATGATTTCATCATCACTAGTGGTTATATCCTCAAAATCACCTTCATCCTGATCACTAGGTTGGTTTTCTTCTATGTTACTAAAGTCCATTCCAAAACCTAAGCCAGTTTTAATGTAAGCTCTTCTCTGTTTTTGAACATAAGTAACATGTGACAGACCAGATTCACCCCAAGCAGCAAACTTAGCTAACAAATCATCTCTTTCCTTAGTAGTTTCTCTATTTCAGAAATTTTACAGTTTAATTTCCATTCACTTAGTTTCAACTGGTAATCCTGTTGTTCATATTTTTCAGCCCAAGCTACTTCATTATTTTCATGTGCTAATATTTTGGCTTCCATAGATTCTAAGGTTATTTGGTAACCAGCTACCTCAGACCTAGCCCTAACACAATTATCTCTTTCAATCACATAACTGCCAAGTAATTTTTGATAAAAATCATGACAATTTGAGCATACCTCAGAGATAGGGGGTGAACTTGATGAAGTAGCCACCATTGCAAGAAGAACAGGATCATCTTCACTCTCCATGCTCCAATCAAATCCTCCAAAACCATCTTCAGATTCCAAAGCAGCATGATCAGATTCCACATCAAAAGTAGTGCTCAGTCAATTCTTCCACTGAATCTTCAAGCTGCTTCTTCCACTGCTACCATACTGATAAGTCAGGTTCATCATCAAAATTTTCACTCCAGTCAACTTCTGATAACTTCTCTTGAGCAACCAAAGCCTTTGTTTTGATAATGGAATTTCTTTGAGCTCAAGCTTTGGTTTCTCAGATGTCCTTTGTTGCTTGATACTTAGCAAACTGCACTCCTAGCAAAGTGTCCAGTATTTTGACAATTGAAGCATTCAATCTTGGATTTGTCAAAAGTGATTCCATTTTGGTTTGAAATCAGTGCTTTTGCCTGTCTTCTTCATATACTTTTTGATCCTTGCAGTGATCATAGCAACTTGCCACATGATATCAATTTCTTCAAGTGCATCTTCTTCAATCTGTGCTAGATCTTCTTCATAAGTGACAGGTAAACTAGCTTGCTGTGCAAAGAAGGAGCACACAACTTCATCTGAGTGCATAGTAGTAGTTGGTGGTGCTTCTGAGCATGGGTGGGGCAGATATACGAGACAGTACTTTGAGCCACAGTACTTTGAGTAGGAGAAGCATACTTTTGTTGGAAGTCTTGCTCCTCTTCAGAGATGATAGAAAAGCAATAATGTGAGACTTGGAACTTGTTTGACCATTCATCTCATGTTCATACACCTTGAGATGGTTGTAGAGATCATCAAAGTCCATGACATCCAAACCTGGTTGTCCTCTGATCATTGTAGCAATCATATGCCATGTAGATGGCAAACTCCTTAGAAACTTCAGATTAGCATCTTCAATTGATACTTCTGCCTTGTATAACTCCAACATGTTGAGGAGATTTTGAAACCTATCATATGCAGAATATAGACTCTCTCTTTTCTGCTTGTGAAAGTTTCAAACTGTTGCTTGTGATTTCTATGCATCTTCTTAGAAGCTTCATTCTCTCCAAATCTTGTCTTGAGAGCAGCCCAGAGCTGCTTTGCATCTTTAGCATCATGAAACTTCAATAGATGTCCATCAGGTCTAGCAGATAAGAGAATGTTAAGAGCCTTCTCTTGATTTCTTATGGTAGTTGCTGGTAAGACAGCTTTGGGTGGTTTAGGTTGTCGGCAATCTCTCACGGGTTCGGAACTACTTCATTACCATTAACAATTACATTTCATAGAGCATGGTCTGTAATGGCAATATACTGCCTCATCTTCATGCACCATAGATCATATTCTCCCTTCTTGATGATTGGAATTCTAAGTGAGGTGATTGAGGGTGGTGGAACAACTTCAGTCGACATCTTTAGTATTTGTTGTAGTAGGGTTTCTTCTTAGTCAGAGTTTCCACACAAGCTCTGATACCACTTGTTGGATCGATGTACTCTAACCAAACTAACTTAAATAGCTTGTTAAGGTTTAATAACCTCGGATAAATCCTAAGTTATTAACAAAGAAACACTGAGCAAACTCTATTAAGTATGCGGAATTTACTTAACAAAGCTAAGAAGAATAACTTTTATTATTAACTCTAAATCTGCTTATTATGCAGATACTTCAACAACTCTAAGAATATCAAACTTCTCTAAAACTCTAAACTTGTGAATTCGTAAACTCTAAGACTCATAAACTCGTACCTCTAATGCCAATCTAGGGGTCCTTTTATAGGCTCAAGGATGACCCTAGTCGGTTTACAATTTGTATCCTTGTACGACAAGTAATCTAATACAGAATATTCTAGATTTACAAGACTTTTTATAAATGAAAATAACAGTTCTTTAATCTTGCAGTACTTTGACTTCGTGTGCAGTACTTTGACTTTATCTTTAGCAGTACTTTGACTCTTTGACTTTTTCCAGTACTTTGTAGTTTACAGTACTTTATCTTTCTGCAGTACTTTGTCAATCTTCATCACTTTCATATCCTAACACTAACATGATACAAGTCTAATCTAGGCACCTCCTGGTGCTTTCACTTTGTCGATCTGAAGCTCTCAAACTGTAGTAGTCAAACTAGCAACCATACCCGTCAAATCACTAATCTGACACTGAGTAGCAGCATCCCTACTCTCCCATGCAGCAATACTCTCACGTGCCAATGCTAACTCATGAGCCTGTCGCTATAGCTCATCCTGTGACATCTCAGCTCTATCATACAACTCCGGCATCTCCTGCCTCAACTCAGTAATATGCTCACGGTTCTCTAGCTGCCTAGTCTCTAACCCTTGATGAGAAACATCAATAGAAACTCTACCTATCACTAAACCTTCAATCTCCTCCTCTATAGCCTCCACTCAACTCAATGAAAGCTCCTCTAACTGTCCTAACACCTTGTCAATTTGTACCTGCTGACTATCTAATCGTGCCCCTAATGTGGCAATAGTAGGCTGTCTAGCAGCAGCAGCCCTAGAACTCTCCCCAACCTCGAACCTAGTAGGTAGTGTGGGCTCAGTAGTGGGTGGTATAGGTGTGTCAAAACGTGCTCGCTTCTTGAGCGGCAAGTCCGATGTGGGCATAGGATCTCTAAGGTAATAAGATGAGGATGATGATGAGGATGATGATAGTGGCGATCCTGGTGGTGAACTATAGGTCGATGATGATGATGATGGCAGTGGTGATGGTGGGTGAATCGGGCTATGAGTAGGACTAACTGGTGGTGTGGGTGCAACAAGCCCTCCTCAAAGGTTTCATCTGATGTCCGGATACTATGAGTGGTAAGTGCAGAATAGAGCCAACGAAGATAAGACTATACTAGTGTGTGACAAGACATCATCCATGTTAGTGTCACGATGGGACATCCTCCATGTCGATTAATCGATGAGATAGTGATAGGATGTGAATCCGAAGACATCTCTGTGACAACCAATGTGAAATGAAAGTAAATAACTCGAATAAAGTGCGTATGAATCCGCATAACAAGTTAAAATCCACTTATGATGAAATGATGAGATGCTATGATGATGTAGTTATAGTCTAGGGTCAATGATGCAACCTAGTTCTCTATCACCGAAGCTCTGATGCCAATCTGTCACACCCCAAATTACATTTTTGCGTGAATGGAATTCCTGGAAGTTAACTGTCATAGCATCACAATCACAGTTATATTGAACGACCTAAAGTGTCGTTTAAAAACACATCATTTTTTATTTATGTAAAACTTTCATAGTTACAAAGATAGGTCCCAAAAGTAGATAAAGTTTGCGGAAATATGTTTATTACAAGCCAAACGATGTTTTAAAATGCCATAATTTACAAATGAGCGTCGTTACGTAGCGACTCTATAATGGTCCATATGCGTGCCATGATGTAATGCCTTAGTTACCTGAAAATACATTGCTAAAACGGTCAACAATAATGTTGGTGAGAAATCATAGGTTTATGAAAATGTTTTATCACGACACAAAGTATAGACCATGTATGAAAAATATGTCACATAAAAAAGTTACAATTGCTATAAGCACATGACAGAAGCTAGATGATTATGATGTTAAGCTAACAGTGTTTGCCAAACAACTCAATTAATGATATTAAATGAAATGCATCCGTTTGACCAGTTGGGACCACCAACCGGATGGAGGAGTCACCCTCAATAGATCTATTCACTCACCCTAAACTTCTTTTGAATTAGCGGTTCATGATTATGTAATGGGGACATTCAATTGGCAATGAAGTTACTTAAGCAATGTAATGAAGTTGATATACTTGGTATCATAATAAAAATGATGTGCAATGTATTCTCCCTCGTAGGTTTGAAAATAAGTATAAACATGTACAACGGGCTATAAAACTCACTTGGTAAATGATGCGATGGAAAAGTGAGTACACTAAAATGTGGTAAATCTCTAACCATGACCTATTATGAATGATATGATCTATAATAAGTCATGATGTAAATGTTATTCATGCCTTTCGTATGATATCTATACCACTTGTGAATAAATAAAGTTTATATTTAAAAAATTAATCTTATAACGTATCGTGAAGTTATAAATTACTTTACAAGTATTTTCTTTGAAATGATATTCTACGATACTCATTTAGTGATTTATTATGAAATTATAGTTTTTCCTGCAAAAACAATATAATTTGACAATTCATGAAAGTGACTAAATGGCCTCGAAGCTAAATTAAAATGGTGAATATCGAGGTGCTGAAAACAAACTTAACGGTTTTGGAAAGCTTGTAGCATTATCTCAAAGTCTTAGCTTTTAAATTTTTATCATAGAGGTCTCGATCATGGAGAAAAACATAGGTAAAGTAGGGTACTTGTACCAAATATTGTTTAAGGGTAATTTTTAACAAAGTTTGAGTGACGTATTTAATTGTTTACAACTCGTTTGACGAGCGGTTGAACATTTTGGAAAATAGGCTAGGTGAACTTACTTTTACTAGAAGACATCGTTTTCTAAAAAGTACTCCATCGATGTTAAAAACGACTCTCAACATGGTCACTAGTGACAACTAGTTTTTGCTAATAAGAAATATATATGTGTTATACTTGTGAAAATAGTTACGTCAACCTTATTTAAACACGTGTAATTTAATCGTTATAAGTCCGTTTCTACGTTTTATATGTCCTTAGCTTCGTGTTAAAGTATACTAATATATTTTTAATAAATCGACTCATTTAGAAACGCTTAAGACTCATTTTGACCCTTAAAATCTGGACAGCATGTCGATTTTTCGAAAATTTAGTTTAAGTCGTTAAACTTGAAAAGAGCATAACTTCTTCGTTATAACTCCGTTTTAACCCGTTCAAGCGACCACGTTTTCGTTTTAAAGTATATTTCTGAATATCTAGCCCAAAATATTTTGTAAACTGTCGAAATTTCCATACTTAGCAAAAATGATCAGACCCTTATTTATAGTTGTCGGAATTGATTTTTCTCTCGTAATACTTATTCTAACCACTTCAAATCAACACCAAAGCTATTATAAACCTACCATACACCTTCTTAGGGTGTCATGGGTTCCTAAACATCATAAAAAATGATATGTTTCAAGGGATTAATTATAGGACGGTATATACTAATTATATGTACTAAAAACATTAAAAGTCGTATAGATACTCATATAACTTGCATGTTTTCTTCAAGCATTATAAAAATAACCAAAGTATGAATATGGAAGATTAAAAATGATCATGAAATGCTTACTAGTATAGTGATGAGGTTTATAGAACAAGGTTTTTCCTAAATACTCTAGTGTTTTTATTTCAAAACCCTTAAAGAGAGTATACTAGTGTGTATAATTTAGCTTGATCTTGAAATTTTTTGGCTTCCTTCCTATGTTTCTTCCTTGGCCGGTCTTCAAGTGAGATGGGAGGGAAAGTTTTTTTTTTACATCTTAGTAATAAGTGTATGTATGTGATAAACTTGGTATATAATTAAAAGTATTACAAGACAAGTCTATACATGTGTATGTGGTAGCCTAGTGTAGATTTTTGTATCAAAGTTATGTTGAGTCATGCATTTTGGTCGACAAGAGTAAAACAAAATAAAAAGGTGATGAATTTTATTAGTAAATGTATTAGAGTGTATGTATATTATGTAATTTGTAAGTTAAAATAGGTATTTAGGGTAGCGTTAGCTAGAAATAAATTTTAACGGAACAAAATAAAATATATCAATGTCATAAAAATTATAAAAATACATTTCTTACAAGAATTGAGTGAAATAATAATTATCGAGTAGTATTTACGAAAAACGTCGTAAATATATATATATAACAATTTATATACAAAATAAATTTAAAACACCGGGTAAACTAATATTATAATTTTTATAGTAATAAAATGAGTATAAAAATATATCAGGATAATTTTTGGAAGTGTCGGATCAAATGTTCAAAATAAAAGATTACGCGATAGCATTTATTTAATAGGAAAATAAACGTTTAATGAA
>OU343216.1:164360935-164609015 GCA_910596185.1 Chrysanthemum makinoi | reverse complement strand
GGAGTCCTTCACTAGTTTGTGTCGAGCAAGGTTGGTGATGGTTTGAAAGTTTAGATGTGAGAGCGGCGATTGCCATAGCGAGTTTTGTTGATGTTGCCTTAGAAAGTAAGCAAATGGGAGAGGAAGCAACCATGTCTTGCATAGAAATAGTGTAGAGACTAAATGCAGCGAGCGGACATAAGGTCATTTCCTTGTAGATCCGCAATGAAAAAGTTTTCTCCCACTGAAAGCAACCTCAAATCTCCATCACAAAATTGACCCTCACGAAAGCAGTTGTGAGAGGCCTTCCACATAGTAAACCTGGCTATTTCGATGTTCCCATTGACATAGTCTCCGTAGCCCATGATAGGCTGCGAAGTGATCATTCGAACGGCGGTGCCAATGAACTTTGCAATAAAGTTTGATAACAGTTTAAGATTGCTGTCATGTGTGGGAACATCCGTATCAACAATCGAGAGAATGATACGTATCACACGCATTACACCAGGCGACACGGATGGAATAGAAGTAGATGTGGAACCGAAATGTTAGAGGGTTCCATAGCGGATATAGTAGATATACACATCAATAGCTTTAGGTATCCACTTAAATCCTAGTGTGTTATATATCCATTTCCGCCATCTATAACTACTCTTTGCTTTAGTCTTAGTGAATGCACTAGGTGGTACTACATTCCTAGGAGATGAAACTAGAGCTACTGAGGGACAGACAATGCGTTTCTTAGAATCTAAAGATGGCGGTCTACCAAGCAGAGACTTAGAAAGATTAGTGGGCCTAGAGGTATTCGGTTCTTAGGATTCCTTAAACGAGAGATGATAGCTTTAGCAACACATTTATCATGACAATCAGAATTCATACTTTTACGACAAATAACACAAGGTGCATCGGACTGAATATCAAAAGTACTTAACGGTTTAGCATTAGTTACATCACTATTTCTATTACATTTGCTAGACGCAATATCTATAGTGGAGGCAGCGTGTGTCTTATTCAGAGTCCTAGGGTGTTCTTCTACTTTAGCATTCTTGATTGATCTTCTCTTAGGCCGCAACTTCCTATTCTTGATTGAGTGCTCTAGGTCGTGAAGTGCGGGGCGTTTGGAAAAGGCTCAACTATTCTGTTTCGATAGAAGGAAGCACGTTAGCTACTTGTGGTTTGGCTGTAGAGATTCTAGGTGTATGAGTACTAAGTGTTCTGGGGGCTAATCTCTTAATGATTGTTGGCGGAAGTTGTTCATACTTTCCTAACATTTCTCTTAACATGATGATAGTGTGAATGGATCTTGATTTTCGAATCGAACATTTCGGCAAAATGCATAACTTCTTTAGTGTGTGCAAGATAATGATCAAGTTCATTTGATGCTTCATCACGAGTCTTTTGAGTAAATCAAATATGACACCATATTCCTTTTTAACTTTTACAAGTTCTTGTTCATATTTTGAGATTTGACACTTAAAATACACGTTTTGATCATCGGTTGCTCAATTTTAGAATCGAGAAGATTTTGCACGCGCTGGTTGATTTTGTGTTGAAAAGCAAGTTGTTGATCGTGAATATCTTTTTGACACCAATTAAGGCGACGTATTGCATTTGAAAGTTAGTTTGACAATCGTTTGTTTTCAACTTTTAAGGACTCGATCTGAAGCACATTATCAGTGTTCTCAACATTTACCACGAATCAACGATGTCGCGTGAGATATTATCAAATGCATATGACAACGAATTCAATAACACAACATTTTGAACATCCGAACAGATAACATCTTCCAAGAGTCGATCAACATCTTTTCTCAACATTTTCTTTTACGTTTAGTATTAGAAATAGATGTTTACGTTTTCAACGTTTTTCATGACCCCAAGTTCCTTATGAAAATCCTTTTCCCAGGCAATTGCACAACTTTTCAAGGTTTTAACATTAGGTAAAAGATTTTTCTGAAAAATGTCTCTTTGTTCTCGCGCCAGAGGCGATTGAAAATGTTCAATTTTGATTTCAGGTCGATATTCTATCTCATGTTGTAAAATTTTGAGGCCATGAAAATGTCAAAATATCGAAGAATTTTTCGATTTTCAGGGTGTGAGTTTACTTCACTAATGGAAGGTAAAGGACCATAAGTTTGTGCAAAGTCTGTTTTGGTATTAACATTAGAAGACTTCGGGTGTTTGATGATAACCCTTGGTGTGTTAGAAGAATCCGTTGGTGTGACGAAAGTGACCGGTTTTGAATAATTAAAAGGTTTGTTGTAAACAACTTTTTTTAATTTTGATCGACTCTCGTCTTCAGCATCTAATTCCTCTTGACGATGATATTCAACAACATTCATATGAAATTATCAATTTTATATTGCTTTGGAAACTTCGGGATTTGGTTTGAATGCTTTGGTTGAAAGCTTAGGTTTGTAATCGGCAAGATTCGGTCCATATCCATTTGGATTTGGTTTTAAAGTAAACTTTTCAATGGTGTGACCGACTCGCCATGTTTGTAAACAACAGTTTTAAACTCTTTAAGTTTGTTTTGCAAGCCGATGATTTCTTCAAGATGATCATCTATTCGTTTCGTTGAATGCTTTTTGTATGCAGAGAAGTGTTTTTGACAAGTTAACAACTTCGGCCTTAGCTTTTTGATTTTCCAAGGTGAGGCGTTAATTTGCTTTTTATGTTCATGTTTAGTTGTTCTATTTGACAACAAAGCATTCTTGGCGGCTAGATCACATATGCCTTCTAAATATTTTTCGTTTTGATAAGATTTGGCAAAGGCGCTTCAAAACCGTTTTCCGCGTTTTCTTGAGTTTTGAAAAAGTTGAGTTGCTTTTGTAAACATTCAAAATCCTTTGTTAGATTGCATTTTTACTTTTCAAGTCACGATTAATGGCGACATTCTTCCACTATGGTTGTTGGTCTTGTATTAAGAGCAAAATCTGATGAGGCAAAAGTTCAGTGTTCAACGTGAGTCACAACATGATCATTCTTGAGATCCTCAAGTATAACCCGCAGTCAATTTGATTATCAAGGGAAACCGTTTGGTCATCTTGATCGTCAAATATAACTACGGGTCTAGTTGAAAATCGTCGGAATGAGATGTGGACGACTCATTTTGAACATTGAGCCTTGCGGATCCGGATGTTGGCGGAGATATGAGATCGAGATAAATATGGTTTGTTGGTACCGAGACAAGCCATCGGTGTCATACTTGGGCTGTGTCACTCATGTGTAACTCATGCATATTAGCCATCAACATAACGGTACGCATTGGCACGCAAGTCCTCCATATCATCATCGATCGGCATTTGCCATAAAGCTCTGTTCTTTGTCCGTGAGAGTTCCACCAGCTTCATCCTTAAGAGCCAAAAGAAGAGCTTCTTTGAAATAAGCAGCGCCCTAGTCCTTGGCTTTGGGCATGCATTAGCCAGTGTCCCTTCTCATTGCAGTTGTAGCATCGAAGACCATTCAACCCATTTTGAGCATTTCTCTGTTCCACCACTTGGCTCATTGTTATTCCTACCCACGACATTAAACCCTTGACCACCGCCCATCGGCGACCATAATCCACGATTACGAACTTCAACTCCATTGTTCTACAGCTGTGAGTGTGTTGTTAGATGAGGAGCGAATACGATTGTTGGATTTGTTGGTTATGCGGCTAAAGGCATTAGCAATCATACAAATCCTTGTTGCAATGCTTGAGCGGATCGGTTTCCTCATTAACTTCAGCATATGCTTGAGCATTGTTGTTGTATGGAACCAATTGATTTTGTTGAGGTTGTTTTTGTGAAGGTGTGTTTGAAGCATTTGGTTGAGTTCTTTGGTTGAGGAGAATAACCGTTTTGAGCATATAAGGCAAGTTGTTGTTGATTTTCCGGATGTGTTGGTGGAGCAATTTGAGCACGGAGAATCCTTTTCCGATCAACTTCCTTTTCATGAGGTTTCAAGTAATCGTACAACAATCCGTAGGTAGTATGATGCATGTTCTTAACGGCGGAGAAAAATGACATACTTCTCCCATTCAGGACCAAGACTACTTAGGAACTTAGTATTCACCGCAATTCTTGGCATGATGATGTTGTGTTTATCCAAATCATTGATGATGTCCGAAAAACGATGATGATAAGACTCTAGTGTCTCTCGAGGTTCAATCATGAAGTGTTCATAAGCCAAGTAAATTTTGGATTCCGAATCCTCTTGATTGAGTACGATTCCTTCCATAAGAAGGCGAATATGATCCCACATTTTCTTTGCGGTTTTTGAGCATCAACACTACGAAGAATTGGGTTTGGTAATCCTAAGAGGATGTATTCCATTGCAAGCTCATCTGCTTCATAGTGTAGAAGTTCTTGAGGATTCAAATGCTGCAAATTAGCAATGTTTGTTTGTTCATCTCTTGGTGGAATGGCATTTGGATCTCCGGTACAATGATAGTAGGCATCTCAAATGGACCTTTCAAGATAACCTTCTTTAAGAACTTTCCATGTGGCTTCTTTAGATCACAAAACCTAAAGAACCTTATCACCCATTGATCGTAGTTTCTGGAGTGAGCATTGGAGGTCTATCAAGTGATCCAGCCTCATGAATTGATTGTTTGTTGCTTAAAGCTTCACACATCTTTGCAAACCAAGTGGGTTCCTTCATAGTGTTCCTTGATGGATGTTGATTGAATTCATTTGTGTATGGTTGAACTTGAAGACTTGGTGGTGGTTGAACCATTTGAGGTTGTGGATTTGCGGCAAGTTGTGGAGTATGTTGTTGATTAAATTGTTGTTGATAAATTGCTTGTTGTTGATTCCATTGTTGATGTTGTGGACTTAGTTGTTGTTGTCGTTGAGGATAAGTGTAAGGGAAATAGTTAGAGTATGGTGGTTGTGACATGTTGATAAACTTGTGTTGGTAAAATGGATCTTTGTAGTCGAATGAACCTTTGTTGATGAAGTGTCCTTAGGCGTAGAAATCACAATAAACCAAGTAGCACTTGCGTTAAAACACCAAAGTTACGGCGTAACAATGAGGAGTTACGCAGCGTAGGTTTTAGCAGCGTAGTAGGAAAAAAGCTAAAGTTATCGCGTGACACAAAGTTAGGCGAGAAAGTTAGGCGTTAGGATTACCTTATCGCGTAAGACAAGGCTTAGGTAAGAAAATCTTATGGCGTAGGATTTCTACGCGTAAGCTTATGCTTATGCGTAATTTTAGGGTTTTATCCCAAGTGATCTTTTACACTTCACAATGCAAAAGATATCCAAAGTCGGCGTATTTTGGACTTATCCAAGTAAGAAAACACGGAATAAACTAGGAAAATGAAGATCAAACCAAGGAAAATCTTACGGCGTAGATTTAGGGTTTTGATACGGCGTAGGATTACTATAAAATTGATTTGCCCAAATATGTTTCTAAACCGTTTTGTGTGATGAAATAGCTTCAATAACACCAAAAGACACAAAAGTGTGAAACTTGATGACCAAACCTCAAAAGCAGGTTATGCGTAGAGCGATACCCAGCGTACAAAAACAAGCTTAAAACGATATTCATAAAGTTTGAAACTTTTTGCCAAAACAAATTTTAACACTTAAAACCTTGAAAGTACAAGAATCTTGGATTGAAATGTAAAATGAAGTTTTAAGCGTAACCAAAGATTGATGCTTTACCTTGCGTAAGACCATAAAACTTCAAAAAACAAAATGAGTTCACCCAACTATTTGGCGATTGATACCACTGTTAGGTCACTAGTTTTACAACACAAACTTACTAGAAAGAGACAAAGAGAAGAGGCGGATGAACAAGACATACAAACCACACACTATGCGTAGATATATATTAGGCAGGTTATGAATATGCAAGTGAAAGAGAATAATTGAACAACCAACCCTCAAATGAGGGTTTACAAGATATTTATAGGAGGAAGCTAGGGCAACACTCCTAGTTCCCATCTTTTCTTATGTGGGCTTGGGCCTAAGCTTATGGGCCTTCTACATAAGCTTGACCTTAAACAAACATAAAAGGCCATAATAAAGCTACCTATTACATATGAAATATAAATACTTGAAATGCATTTTGAGTGATTCCATTGATGGCATTATTCCTACTACCTCTTCTTCTTCTCTCCCGAAGGTAGTGGAAAGTTAACCTGAGGCGACAAAGGACAAGGAACTTCCTACTAATAGCTGAGGTACGGTGATGTCCATCTCGAGTTGTCGAAACCCAAACAAAACACAGGTTGTTTTGAACCTCGGTTGAAAACCCCGAATCAAAACTTCTATTCCTTACCCATCACGTTTAAATGAGCAAGCTCGCAGCGAAAAGCGGTCATCAAATGGAAAAATTTTTCAAATTTTCCAAGAACTACATTTTGACATAAGCTTTGCGGATGCCATCATCTTGATGCCAAGTTTGCATCAACTCTCAAACCATGTTGGCAATAGGAAAAGCTGTTTGAAATGGCTAAAACTCCTTTGAGCGAGCGCTTTCGGCAGTTACGTTAAAAAGCTTCAGAAGCTAGGAGATCTGGAAAATTTCTTCTTCCTTGTGTTTTCGGGGAATGATTGAATGCTTTGCCCTTACGATCTTGGTGCAAGCATCAATCGATGCCTTGTCCGGTATGGAAGAAACTTTCTCTTCGAACTTATTCCTGCATGACTCGAGCTCATGGTCGTTCTATATCCGTCCTCTTGGCATCGCGAGGATGTATTGTGAAAGTAGGAAAGTTCCATTTTCGGTGACTTTGTGGTTGTTGATTTCGATCTGCGATCATCGGGTTCCCTCATTGTTGGAAGAGGATTCAAGAGCGGGCGTGCTCTTATTGATGTATTTGAGCAAGAAATCACGTTACATGTGGGTAATGAAGCTGTCACCTTTAACCTTGATCAAACTTTGAGGTACTCCTCAAATTATGATCTTGAATCGAGTTAATGAATTGATTTAATTGATATTGCTTGAAGAGTACTCTCGAGAGTTTCTTGGTTATTTTCATAATTACGTAGTGGGGATTCCACGCATCTTCTAAACCTATCATTGCGGCTCTTCCCCTCTCCTGCTCCGTTTGAGGAGGTGACTTCTTTACGGAAGAGATCGATGAGTTTCTTTACTAGTGATGAATCAATTCTGCCGGGAATTGATGGTGTTTATGATTCGGGGGGAGATATCCTTTATCTTGAGCAATTGTTAAATGAAGATCCATTACATTCCTCCCTCCGAAGAGATCACGATTGAGGAAATCAAATCGGTACAAACATCTCTTGAAGAATTTCGAAGTTGAACTTAAGGACCTACCTCCTCATCACCGGTATGCATTCTTGGAGGGTGATGATAAATTACGAGTCATAATTGCTAAAGACTTAAGCGAGGAGGAGAAAGCGCTCATAAAGGTCTTGAAGTCACACAAGCAAGCAATTGCTTGGAAACTCTCCGACATTAAGGTTATCAACCACGAGTTTTGTACTCACAAAATCTTAATGGAGGATGACTTCAAACCGTGATCCAACATCGAGGAAGGGTGAATCCTAAGATTCATGAGGTTATCAAACAAGAGGTTCTCAAACTTCTTGATGCCAGTTTGATTTACCCGATCTCTGATAGTCCTTGGGTTAGTGATTCAACTGTGTTCCTAAAAAGGGTGGCATAACTGTTGTCACAAATGAAGAAAACGAGTTAATTCCTACTCGATTGGTTACGGGATGGCGTGTGTGCATTGACTATCGTAAGTTAAGCGAAGCCACGTAAAGACCATTTTCCTCTACCCTTCATGGACCGGATGCTTGAGATTAGCGAGCGAATACTATTGTTTCCTAGATGGTTTCTCGGGTTATTTTCAGATCCCCATTGATCCGGGATCGAAAAACCACATTCACCTGCCCATACGGACTTTTGCCTCTGAGGCGTATGCCTTTTGGCCTATGTAGCAGCTCACGGCGCGTTCCAGCGATGTGGCAATTTTCCACGACATGATTGGGGAAACAATGGAGGTGTTTATGGATGACTTTTCGGTCATTGGGGACTCATTTCACACATGTCTCTCCCATTTAGAAAAAATGCTAAAGCGGTGTGAAGACACCAATCTTTGTCTAAATTGGGAGAAGAGCCACTTTATGGTCAAAGAAGGCATAGTCCTTGGCCATAAGATTTCCAAAAGCGGGATTGAGGTAGATAGAGCAAAAGTTGATGTTATTGCTAAATTGCCTCATCCTACTACCGTTAAAGGTATTAGGAGTTTTAGGTCATGCGCGGGTTTTATAATAGATTCATACAAGATTTTCTAAAATCGGCTCGGCCTATGACCCATCTTCTTGAAAAAGATGCTCCTTTTATCTTTTCACTGAGTGCATGAAGCTTTTGAAACATTAAAGAAAAACTACGGAAGCACCCATTCTAATTGCCCGGTGGGATTTACCCTTTGAGCTCATGTGCGATGCAAGTGATTTTGCTATCGGTGCGGTCTTGGGGCAACACAAAACCAAGCATTTTCGGCTTATCCTTCGCATAAGTAAAATTAGAAGCTCAAACCCATTACACCACTCGAGAGAAAAAATTATTAGGCGTGGTGTATGCGTTTCGAAAATTTGACCATACCTAATCTTGACCAAATGTGTGGTGTATCACGGATCCTTTCGGCTCTCAAATATCTCTTTGCAAAACAAGATGCAAAGCCTAGATTGCTCCGTTGGGTTCTCCTCCTACAAGAATTTGATATCATTATACGTGATAAAAAGGAGTGAGAACACGAGTGCGATCATCTATCCGATCTAGAAAACCCTCACGAGGATGTGTTAGAAAAAGGAAATAAACGAAACATTTCCTCTCGAAACACTCAATGTGGTTTCTTTCGTGGAGACTCTTCTACCCCATGGTTTCTTGCGACTTGCAAATTACCATGCGGGGAACTTTGTGGTGAAAGGGATGTCATCCCAGCGAAAAACAAATTTTTAAAGATGTGAAACATTACTTCTGGGACGACCTCTACTTGTTCAAAATTTGTGCGGATCAAGTCATCCGATATTGTGTATGGTCGAGAAGCCAATGACATTCTCAAGGCTTGCCATTACGGACCTCTTGGGGACATCATAGCCCCAACTACCCGCCAAGAAGGTGTTTGATTCAGTTCTATTGGCCCGATTTACAAGGATGCCCGGAATTTGTCAAAACACATGGCGGCTTGTCAGCGTCGGGAATATCATAAAGAAATGAAATGCATAGCATGTTCAAGTGTGAGATTTTTGACATCACGGGGCATTGACTTTATGGGGCCATTTCCTTCATCTCGCGGTAATAAATACATACTTCGTGGCGTTGACTATTTGTCAAAATGGGTTGAAGCAAGGCTTTGCCTACCAGCGATGCAGAGTTGTTGTGAAATTCTTAAAATCTCTTTTTGCTAGGTTTGGAACTCCACGAGCCATAATGCAGGTGATCGTGGTGCGCATTTCGCAATGACGGTTTGATAGAGTCATGCAAAGTATGGTGTAACTCACAGTCTCTCTCGCATACCACCCCGAAACAAGTGGGCAAGTGGAAGTTTCCAACCGGGATTAAAGAATTCTTGAAGGGCGGTGGCGAAACCGTGCCTCTTGGTGGATAAGCTAGATGGCGCACTCGGGCCTTCCGTGCGGCTTATAAAACACCCATCGAGTGTACTCCATCAAGCTAGTGTGCGGAAGGCATGTCATCTGCGGTTGAGCTTGAGCACAAGGCATATTGGGCCTTGAAACATGCCAACCGATATTGAGGCGGTGGTGATCACCAGGAAAGTTCAAATGAATGAATTAAATGAACTCCGTGATCAAGCATACGAGAACTCTTTGATCTACAAACAAAGACAAAGAAGATTCATGACTCTAAAATCAAGAACCGCGTTTTCAACGTCGGTGATCGAGTCCTTCTTTTCAACTCAAGATTGAAGATTTTCTCGGAAAATTAAAATCCCGTGATGCGGACCATTCACCATCACTAAAGTATTTCCATATGGAACCATTGAGTTATCTCAACCCGATGGTCCAAACTTTAAAGTGAATGGTCATCGATTTAAGCATTATTTTGGAGGGACATTCCTCGTGGTTGTCCGGATCTACAAACTTTCCCCATGAACCAATGAATCGCGGGGATCGAGTCAAGCTAGCGACTTCGGGGAATCAAAAAGCAGTAGCATGCCATATGGGTTTTCACCCATATTTACGACTTTCTATTTTCTACCACCCAATGTGGGGGTTGCCCACATGTTGTATATATATAGTATAAAAAAAAATAAATAAAATAAAAAAATAAAAATCTTTCAAAATAATGGCCGTAGTATTTCCCTTTTACGTTCTATGTTTCGGCATAACCGCCGTTACTTTGAATATTGAGGGCAATATTCATTTCTAGTGTGGGGAGGAATTCTCACGAATTTTATCATGTAATTATACCACCCTATTCCCCATTTTGGCCAAAATTTTTTTTTTGGAGTAAGTGTTTTCACTTACTCAACTTATGGTTATCGGTCATGTCTGTCTAATAAACAAAGGATTGGCTAATCGAGGACAAGCGGCTCTTGGTAAAGATTTCTCAAAATCGTTGACGGCTTGCAATTTGCCCAAAATTGTATGGTATTGACTCACCATATCCTTAAAGTGAAGAGTTGTGGCTAGCATTAGTTTATGGCTTGTGGTAAAGGCAGTGGAAAAACCATAATTGGTAATCGACTCACCAAAGATAATATTTATAATTTATCTAAGAGTTGGCTAGTCCAGAAGCAAGCGGCTTACGGTAAAGACAAATCAAATCCGTTGGGCGGTGGTTTGCTCAAAATCACATGGTTATCGATTATACCATAGTTCTTACTTGAACTGAAACATTTGGCTACTCCCGAAGTAATGGCTTTTGGTAAAGAGATTCAAATCCATTAAGTTTTCTCAAAAGATTGCTAGGGACTAGCAATAGTTTAGTATGGGGGATTGATGAGTGTGTGAATACTCATCATTTTTGGATAAGTCTGACTGCAAAACACTTAAAATGCTCGAGAAATGCATCAAAATCACGAAAATATCTCAAAATTGCATTTTATATGTTTTAGATGCAAAATGTTTAAAATCGGATGAAAAATGAGCTAAGTTTGCATAATTGGCGGTTCGGTCCCCAAGTTCAAAAGTTGTCGAAAATAGTCCCTGAGCACTTATTTTAAAAGAAAAGTCACCAAAGGTCCTTTTAAAATCATAAGTTGTCATAATTAGTCCTTTGGTGAAAAATGTCAAAAGTTTTGAGAATTTACAAGTTTAGTCCTGAAATTTCAAATTGGCAAAAATATCCTTTTGAGTTTGAAATGTCAATTTTGGTCCACTTAATTATTGGATGATGGCAAGAAAATCCCGGATTACATTTTTCGAAGTTACATGTAGTCCTTGTTTCCGGCTTTACACCTTTGGTCCTTGTGTTGCTTGAATATCAAATCCATGGGATCCAAATAAAACCGAACCCATAACTGAAGCTAATACATTTAACCGGTCAATTCAATCCAGCAGCCAAACCATTTTACTAGGTCAAATAATTAACAAACCCACTTTTCCAGCCTTTTACCGCAACACCCTGGCTCCTCTTGCTCCACCTTTCAGCCTCGCCCCTCCATGTCCCCCTCACCTCCACCAAACTCAAAATGCATTTAATGCTTCTCCCCATTGCACTCAACCCCCCCTTGCCTAAAAACCATTTTGAAGCCAAAATGTGATCAAACGGCCAATAATAGCTCAAGCCATCCAATGGTCCCAAATTAAAGTGGGAACTGCTCAGAAGTCAAGTAGAAGCCTTTTGGTGTATAAAAGGATGAAAGAGAAGTTAGAGGGGGGAGTAGTCTTTAGTTTTAAAATTTCATATATGTCGTTTTCAATTTCAATGTTTTAGTTTAAGTTTAAAATGTAATTTTATCTTTCTATGTACTCAACTAAGGTTGTTTTATCATTATAATCCAATTTAAGTATGATTCAAGGTTAAACAACATTTCATGTTTTTATGTTTACTATTAAATAAACAGGTTTCATGTTCTTATACTCAATGCTCAAGTAGCTTCTTTATAACTCATATAAGCTTATTTAAAATTTGTTTATAGCTTTTAGTAAGCTTAGAGAATGAGTTTCAAGCATATTCCATCTTGGTCCGAAAGTCAACTTGTTATGATAAGAGAAGTTAATATGGCTTAATTCTGAGATAGCTATGGTTTGGGTTGAGTTTAATTCATTTGGGAATGATATAAGTCTAGGAAAATGGATATTTGAATTCATTGAGCAAACCATTTTGGTTGGATCCTTGTAAGTCAAGTTACGCTTTATACTTGATTCTCGAGTTAGAGTAGTCAAATTTGCTTCTATTGTGTGAATTTAGTCTTCTTAGTTGTTATTTAGCTTATTTGAGTGCGTGTTCATGTTATTATTAGCTAGTCTCTCATCTTGCCGAGTTTACTGTTTGAAGCATAATGAGATCAAGTTTGTTTTGTTATGAAATTCTTTGTCATTTTAGTTTTGTCTAGGTTAATATTAGTATTGTGAATCTGGATGTAGGATTGCATAGACTTAGATTTTCACTTGTGCTTGATTGTATGCATATCGGTGTCTTAAAGGTATGTTTGGTATTGAGAAGAGTTTTGAATTAAGCTTGTGAGAGGTTAGGACTAGTTGCTTTAGCTTCCTCTAGCTTAATCAGTCACCTTAGACCTTAGTTTGATTCCGAATTCATTGAAAGTCAAATGACCATTTCCTGCTATAATTTCCATATGATTAAAGTTGGAATTAGAAAGTTTGTATAATAGGTATAGAATCATATAGGTTAGTGTAATCAGTCTATTCCATCCTAATGCATCACTAATAACACCGGTTTCTTGAATCAAAACTCATTTAAGTCAAACTTTGCAAAAGCGGTTAAAAGTCAAAAATTGAAAAGCTAGGTTTTACAAAGTTTGTTGATTTTTCATAGCTTCAATTTTGGGTCAATTCAAGTGAAATTGTAGACTTAACAAGTTCAGTTGGTCAAGAATTGAAAAGTGATTTTTGGAAATTTTTGTAAGTCTTCATAAGCTCCAAAAGTAGCTTCGATTGGGTCAAAAGTGCACGTGCAGCGACTCGGTTTTAAGGTACCTTGCAGTTCTTCGAGAACTTGTAACAAGCTCATCGAGCTTCTTTGGCGTACGGTTTTGGTTTATAGGTAGCTAGCGGTCTAGTTTAGGTTCCATATCTGGTTTCAACTTCGACTTATTGGGTAGCTTATTGCTGTTCAAGTTGTACTTCAACCGATTTTTTAGCTTAAGCCAAATCATCAAATCTGGAGTAGCTTACTATAGAGGTTAAGAAGCGGTTGTAATAAGTTGATTTTAGTAGTTATAGCTTATTAGCTTAGCAGTGTTAGATTGGTGCTCATTTGGTACCTTTGGCTTATTCCAAGTGCTTATTTATAAGCACTTGTAGCTACTGATTCCATATTCTCACACACAAACCCTTTGTTTTTTATATTTTTCCTAGATTCATAATATTAATTTAGACTTTTTCTGAATTTTTCATATTTTTCTAGGTCAGTTTGCTATTTTTATTCATTTAAAGCAGTTTTTAAGCCTTTTTAATTAGCTTTTAATACAATTAAATCAGAAAAGCTTCAAAAAAATAATTTTTCATTTTTCTTAGGTTAAGATAAATATAAAAAGTCAAAAAAATATTTTTCCAGAATTTTCTTAGTTTAATTTGTAATTTTTAGCAATTTAATTAGTTTTAAATAGTTTTAATTCATAGAAAATAGAAAAATAATCAGAAAAATACAAAATTAGTTTTGAAAATTCTCTTTAGTTATTTTAGATTTTTTCTAAGTCATAATTTCATTTTTCTATCTTTATTTCATATTTTTCTTTTTTTAGGTTATTATTTAATAAGTAAAATAGTTTTTAATTAATAATAATTAGATAAATAGTTTTAAAAATAATTTTCTTTTTCTAAAAATTTTCTCTTATCATTAGGAGTGTAAAAATGTCATTTCATATTTTTAGGATTTATATTGTAGGTTCACATTTCTTTTTTATGCGTCGTAGTTTTAAGTTAAATTTTATAAAAGAAAAATCAAAAACATCATTTTGCAAATAGTGATAGCGTTTATTTAATATAATTTATCTTTTTAATTTTCCTTAATTTGCATTTAATCCCCACAGTAATTTATAAACTTTTTCTTTAGGTATAATCAATCATATCCTTTTTCCGTTCAAATCCTACCGATCCTTATTCGTTTTGATTATTCCATGACTCGTTGGGACATACGACACGGGAAACACTATACTCCTGGACTTCATTGCATTGGTGTAGAAACATCAGTAGTTTAATGGGTTAGCCATTCACAAGTGGCTAGCTTGTGTGATAAAACTGATTGGTTTACCTTGCCATCAAGGTGTTGATCATAGTTTGCTTAGCCAATTGCATGAGATTGGATAGATTTCACATTGAACATCTCTCTTGTCCGCGCAGAACAATGTCGAAGAACGTGAGTATATCCCTTAATCATCTCGTTCATTTCCTTGGACATCCGTTTCATAATCTTGGATATACTCCCTTTCACTTGACATCTTGTCTATCTCGTCGTGTAGAAGATTGACCTTGTCGTGAGTTGATTCGGCTTTTGTTGATCCGTCTTTTCTTCCTGACTTGTTGCGGCTTTGACAATCTTTGTCTTAGCGGGATATCCAAAGTCGGTTGGTTTCTTCCTAACTTGGATGTGGATGGGTTGTTCCTTTGGATGGTGGAGGTGAAGAGTGAAGGCGAGTCGATGATGATGAGACATGAGGAGACTCAGGGGTCTTTTGGTGGCTCGAAGTTAGTTCCTTGAGCGTCTTTGGTTGTCTAGAAGAAAATCATCATAATCAACTTCATCATCTTGTCGGACTTAGCCATTTCTTAACCTTAATCTTAGCTTCATACATGAGCTTGAGCCTTTATTTGCTTTTTCTTTAACAACCTCTTGCATCTTCATGAGAAATTTTCTTAGACTTCTCCATATCGGTTTCAAAGTCATAGATTGATGGAATCCTCGAGTTGCCTTTCTAGTTGTTCGTGGATGGTACCGGTTCCACTTATCGGGTTGATTAACATCGAAAGCGTGGTGTAATAGTGCACCATCCCTTGACCTCAGGGCCGATTTTGTTCTTGTCTGAACTCTTTGAGCGATGAAGGAGTCTTAGATTCTTCACCTTTTCTGGCAGTCTCTGTCTTCATCGGTGGCTCTTCTTAGAGCTTTCCTCTTCTTGCTTCAAGCCTTTGAGTTTTCCCTTTACCTTTATGCGACTTTTTTGGTGGGAGGTTTCTCTTTGTTTAGTGTCATCGATTGGAATTTGAGTAGATGACCTCTTATCATCGTATCGGTGTCCTCACGGGTCCTCTTCCATAAGCTTTGTTGTGGTTCAGGGTTTGGGGCAGGGATGGCTTCTTTAGAGGAATTTTCCTGAACATGAGTCCTCTTGGGATACTTTCTCAGTACTCTCGGTGCTCGTAATACTTCTGCACTTCCTCTCCGGTTTCCTAGTAGGTGTACCAGAGGACTTTCATCAAGAAACCTACTTTGCACCTTCTTTAGCGCTACGGATATCATTTATGCGAATAAAGTCCTTTGATATCATCGATGAAGATGATCCGGCAACGCACCTTGTTTCTCTCATTGTTGAGTCCTTAAATCGGCAGTGAGTGTGGGCTCATACAACACGGGTGTTGTTTAGGGTCATCAAGTCTCAGAGATATCGGTTATACCCAGAGCTCTTTGGATCAACGGTTTGGTGTATAAGATATAACGGGATCTTGGTGCGCAGGATTTTTAAGATAAGTCATCATGTCGTCCCATACTCGAGCTTCAACTTCTATGTCTTTCATGTTGACCAAAGCCCAAAATATTTGTAGTTCCATGAGCTTGGGATGCTCAAACGACTATCACGTCGGAAAGCGGATTTTGCAATCATTATGTAGAGGGTTCTCCCATAGGCAGGAATGTTCTTGAGATCCTGAGATGAGTGATTTGTGATTACCGGTAGCTTCATCATAAGCGTGTCGACCATGAAGCGGAGAGCGACCTCTTAGTTGGAGTGGCATTGTATTGATGAAGCTCGATGACGGGGAATAAGAAGAATAGCCCTCAAATCCCAGCGTGATGGTGACTTGTTTGTTGTTAAGGGTGGCTGTCGCGGACATTTGACCTTTGATCTTTTGCATCGTATGCTAGAATTGGTGAATGTAGATCTCGATTACGATGCGGTTTGTGAGCATGTTGCGATAGGGGTGAGTCTTGAGAATATCCGCCGCAATCGACCACGAAGACTCATAACAAGAGAAGTTTTCAAAATCAACTCGGGGTTGTTCTTTTCGATCTTCATTGGGTAACCATGAGGGAAGATATCTTCAACAGTGAGAACATTTGGTTCTTCCACATTTTGCATTTGACGTCCATATCGTCGAAAGATATTTGCAAAAGAACCAACATATCGAAGACATAGCGTTAGTCAGCAGGTTGATTTTGTTGTCTATTTATTGAATGTGATATGTCAATGATTGTTACGAGTCCAATGTCACTTGTTAGTCAATAGTCTAAAGGCGTTGTGATAAGTTTCGTGAGTAGATTAACTTTGAGTTTTAAAGTCCAAGTTTTTCACTTATTTTCACAACTTATTAAACATTTAAGCTTATTAATGACATTTTGGTTTAGGTGCGTTATGATTTATTTATTTACAAGTTTGCCGCGGCGTAACAATTTCAATTTTGGTTAAAACTAGGCTAAAGGCGTAGGTGTTGCAAGCTTATCGCGTGTAGGGGAGTGGTCATACAGCGTAAGCATAAGCTTATCGCGTGGGATCGACTTCTGGCGTAAGAAATGTTACAGCGTAGGAAAAGATGGCCTTAAGCATAGAGCTTAAGCGTGGCGTATGTAGAACCTTACGTGGGCTTACACAAAGGTGAACCTTAGGCGTAAGGTTCTGACTACGCATATCCTTCACAGGGTACGTGATCCCCTTGTAGAACTTGCGTAAAGTTACGCGTAAGATTTCTCTACGCATAACTTGCTCTGGCGAGGTGATCCTTATGCGTAGAAGTTCTAACAACCTTGATTCTGAATTTTCAGCGTAGAAAATCACGAAATAAGTTCATCATAACATCAATATTAACACATACAATCAATCCCTGAGTTCTAAACATAGATTCAGATTAGCGGTTATGCGAAAGAATGCGATTTCTGTAAACATTAAAACCTAAATTCAATACTTACAGTAACAATTCACAACCATAGGATTAACACCAAAGCGTTTAAGGATATCTTAGAGGCCTATTAAGATGTTCTAAACAAGTTTTAACATAAAAAAACCCTATGAATCAAGAATACCTAAATCGTATATGAACTTAAACCTAAATTTTAATTCTCGCACAATTGATGTTTTGGTAAGTTTTAAGCGTGGATATGATCAATTCAACATATAAACAACATCTCTTAACCATCTATTTAACCAAAAACACTCACAGTTGAAAATACCCAATTCGCATAAGAACCTAATTATGAAAGCATTGATTAAAACATGTTTCTGGGTGGATTTGGTTAATGAAAATGGTGATAACATATACTTTACACCATTTTTATCATCAAAAACACACTAATGATGATCTTGTGTTCAACTACGCGTAGAACACAAAAATCACACAAACTCAAGATTTAACCGTTGGATGTTTATGAAATCAAAAACCATTGTTTGTAAACAAGTTAAGATTATGAAACCACTTACATATTGATGATCAAAACACAGTTGAAAGTGATTCTTAGCGTAGGATTTAGGTAGTTGGATAATAAATGTGGTGAAGT
This sequence comes from Chrysanthemum makinoi, assembly GCA_910596185.1. NCBI lineage: Eukaryota > Viridiplantae > Streptophyta > Magnoliopsida > Asterales > Asteraceae > Chrysanthemum > Chrysanthemum makinoi. Next base: position 164,591,219 of record OU343216.1, on the reverse strand, counting down.
AAATGAATTTTGAAATGTTTTATTAAAAATACTTTGAGCATTTGACACTTTCGGTCCCTCCACTTAACCATTTACATTCAACGCCCATAACTTCCATTTTGGTTGCCAAAAGTATGATTTATGGAAAGAAACTTGTGACCTCCCCCTTGACTTAGAAATAATGAAATTTTATAAATTTGAGTCAGGGAGTGTCGATAAACAAAATGTAACCACCATTAACAAAGAAACAACCGAGATGAGGTAACATGCAAGTACAAGGTTTTATGAAGCAGAAAAATATTTCTTTCTCCCCTCAACACTTGGCCAGAAAATCTTGAATTTTGAAAGAGAAAGTGTTGACGGAAGATTTGTACTTGCCATGTTAAAAGAAATATAGATAGAAGAATATTTTTATTGTTTTATCAAATTTTATAATTTTGTATTTTTTTTATTATTATTATTTTTTTTTGAAAAATATTTACAAAAGAGGTTTTGGTGTTTGACTGGTTTTAAGATTGTTTTAAAAGTTCATACAGTTCCTCTGAGTCAAACACCGGAAACCAATAGGTGGACTTACTCATTAAACCTAGTAGGAGCTAAGACTTTGGTGAGAAGATCGCCAGGTTGGTATTCGATTACCATAAAAAGTATAATTAGCGGTACCATTTCTACTTGCTCTTGATGAAATGATATCGAAGATCGATGTGCTTTGATTTCGAATATTGAAACGAGTTGCACGACATCGCAATAGCGCCGATTGTCGCGTACATCGGGATTATGTCAAATACGTAACCATAGTCTTTGAGTTGTGTTCTCATCCAAATGACTTGAGCACAACACGCCGACATGGCTACATATTCTGCTTCAGTTAAGGACAGTGATGTGCAATCCTACTTCTTCGATTGCCATGACACCAGTTTATCACCAAGAAATTGTAGAGAACCTGAAGTACTTTTAGAAAATCTAGCGGCACTGCGTGTCAATCAACGTCTGAAAAGCTATTAGTTCAAAACCAGAATCCTTCGGATTACAGATCCCCAAGTTAATGGTTCCCTTTATGTATCGGAGGATTCTTTTAGCCATAGAGAGGTGGGTTTCAGTTGGTCTCGCGATACAGGAGCAAAGATATCGGCAAAGACAATATCGAGGTCTCTTGGCATTAGATACATGAGAGACCCAATGATACTACGGTATTTAGTAGGGTCCACCAATTTTCCATGTAAATCAGCGTCTAGTTTCTTGGTATGTGCCATTGGTGTGGCATAGGTGCCTGATTTTGCATTCAAATTTGTTTAAAAGTTCAAGGGCATATTTGGACCGACTAGAAAATACCGCGGGGTGATTGATGAACTTGCAGTCCTAGAAAGAACCTAAGTTCACCCATCATGGACATTTCAAAATGTTTTTCATTAGTTTTGAAAAAGCGTTTGAGTATTTTAAATGTGTTGACCCAAAAATGATGTCATCCACATAAATTTGAGCGATTAAAATGTGTGCCCCGTGATATTGTATGAACAGTGTAGGTCACCAGAACCTTTGACAAATTGGTGAGATAGGAGAAAGGATGATAACTCATCATACCATGCCCGAGGGGCTTTCTTGAGTCCGTAGAGAGCCTTGTTCAGTTGGTAGACATGGTTCGGGAACTCGTGTGACAACTGGCAATTTAGGGAGTCTACTTTAGGTGACCGCATTATGTTAAATTAAACGAAGTTTTGCCTTTAGCACTATTTTATAAACCGTGAGTTGATTTTATATCGTCGATTGGTTTTTACGGTTTATTTCATTATTAAATGAGTTATCGTATGCGTTTTAACTCTATTTGGTAGGCACTATTCGATTCGGCACTAGAAAAGCCTAAAACAAGAGTTATTATAACTTTTAGACCGTGCTTCGAAAATTGACAAATAAATAGTCAAAACTCGTGGAAAAACGTAAGTAACGATGTTGGAAAGTTAAATAAACGTAGTGGGACACTCGGGGGACGATATGTGAGCTCGGAAATGGGTAAACGAGATAGATACGAAAAGTTTCAACCCGAACCCTCTCTTTTTCCTTATGGCCGGCGCCCCCCTCCTTTTTATTTATTGGGGGAATTGCATATATACCCATTAAAACTTAAAAACTTGCATATTTCCCCACAGTACAAGTTTTTATTGCATGATGTACAATGCATTGTAAGCATGTTTTGGGTATATATGCAAATATGCAAGTTTTAGTGGGTATATATGCAATTGACCCTTATTTATTTTGAGGTCCCTAGCTCATGAATATAAATACCTCACTCAATCCTCACATCCACCTTTCATTTCTCTCTCTAGAAAACACACACACTACTTTATCTCTCTTGTTTCTCTCTCTAAAAACCCTAAACCACCACCACCATAACCGGCCGCCTACTTCCGGCCAGATTTCGGCCAAACGACGGCACGTCCACCACCACCTCCACCACCAAAAGCAAGATCTCTTTCTCCTCTTTCTAACCATATATCATACACTCAATTTGGACTTCATTAACACCTCCAAATTCAAGAATTAAAATTCGTACTTTTAGGGTTTCAAAAGATTTCAAAGGGCTTTTGCAATTGGTGATTAGATAAGGTAAAGGGAACATGTATTGAGCTTGATTAGGCTATAAAAAGCCACGAATTAAATTCTAGGGTTTCGACCCATGAACAATTTTTGGGGCTTTTGGGTGGAACATGAAATTAAAGCTAATTAGTGACTAAGTAAACAAGTAATTAGTGTTTGGTACATGTTTGGTGCATTAATTTGATGGGTTTTGCATTTAGGGTTTAGTTGCATGTTATTTGGTTGAGGAAGATGATGGGTTTTGTGTTTAGATAGTGTTTGGAGCTTGAATGATTGGATTTGAGTGTTGTAGATTGGATTTGGTGAGGTTTGGTTGTGACATATGGGGCGTACGCACCAAGAAGCCCACGTTGGGGTCTTGGTTGGTGTCGTACATGGCCTATGTTGGTCTTGGGTTCGAGTCGGGTCAATTTGGTAGCTCATTGATTGGTTTAGTTGAGGTTTGGATGAGACGCGTGGGTAAAAGCTTTAGAAGCTTGTTTGGTTCACATGGTCTTGACCCTGGCCGTGTCATGACCATTAGGGTCATAACATTGGTTTCGGGTATAATTGGTTGATTGATTGGTTGGCGAGATTGTTTTGAGTTGGTTTGAGATTGAATTGCGTCGTTATGACTATTAATTATGGACTTGATATATATATTGTTGACTTTGAGCTACGTCGGCGTCGGTTTGACTTTTAGTCAATAGTTGACTCAGACAAAAGGCGTAACATGGACTTTAGTATAATTTGGACAATTGATTGATTAAAAGCCGAGAGGTTATGACTCGTGCTTGGACCGAAACGATTAACGATATGAGATTAATAATAGAATTTGTGAAATATATATATATATATATATATATATATATATATATATATATATGTATATATATATATATATGTATATATATATATATATATATATATATCTATATATATATATATATATATATATATATATATATATATATATATATATATATATATATATATATATATATATATATATATATATATATATGTATATATATATATACATATATATATATATACATATATATATATATATATATATATATACTAGTGTCAAAACCCGTCCGATGGACGGGTATGACTTGTGGCTTTTATTTTAGGTTTTATTAGAAAAATATATGGTAAAAGTAATTAAAAGTTAAATTAAACATGGCATAAAATATCAGTTTGTAGCAACGTAAAACAAACAAAAAAATGTGTGTAGATAACAAACCATGATCCATCCTCATTCGTTTTAAGACAAAGTCCCTTCACCATTTCTAAATAGCGAGCTTCATTCCTCACGAACGGCGACATGTAGACACATAAGGTTTGATGTGACATGTTTAGTTGATGTACCGATATAAAGTAAGGTTATTAAAATAATTTTTAATTCAATTAAAGATGCCAATTTTGCGAGCCAAGTGCATAAGGCGATTCAACGAACCATCAGAGTTAAGTCTAGGATAATCACTACGCCTAATCCATTGAGACAAATAGTTGTATATTTTTCTCAACATTTTAATATTGGTAAGCTGGAAAACATCATGCCCCTATTTCATTCGTACACATGTGGGTATTGAACCACACATAATCTGAAAACCACCTCGCAAGCATCCACCGTACATGCCTCTAGAATTGGTTTGCCATAAAGCTCGTTGTAATTAGGAATTCAAACATTCTTGTTCAATTCATTACATATCAGGTTCATTTCTTTTATACACTTATTTTTTTCTTCTCAATGCGCTTGATTGGAAGCCTTGCAATTAAGACAATTAAGTTGCATAAGTATTTTATGAGAAAAACAATAAATAATTCAAACTTTTGATTAAATTTTTAAGAAGCAAGTAGGAACACCATGTGGACGACCACATTGAAAGCATCAGTATCAAAATCACGCACAACAGAAAAACTGGTCGTTACCTCTTCGTTATGGATGACATGAAGCTTCCAAATTCTGAAACCGAACCTCGTGGCTCAATTTCCCATAAAGAAACTCCGGGTTGCTTTGGTACTTCTAGGCAACCCCGTAACTGAGGGTATGGTAGACATTTAAAATCACGTCAAAGTAGTATTTTAGTCACTTGGTAAATAGACTAAACACTAACAAAAAAGGACAGCCGAATAAGCGAAACTCCGTCATCTCAAATGGCTAATAGTATTATGTATAATTACAAATTTGAATTAATAAATGTATTATGCATAATTTACTATACCTGAGAAGTTTTCTTTTCAATTGCGGTCAAACAGCTGAACATGTAAAACCCGTCAATATTTATCATAAGAAAACTTTAGGTTCACAAAGTAGTTTTTTTAGCCATTCGACCACCTCTGCATTTGGAAACTATAGTTGATAATTGTTGCAATTACATATTGCAGTAGAGAGCGGCGCAATAATTCAATCCATAAGGATCACAACGGAAACTTTCAAACAACTGATTTAGAAAAATATCCCAATGCTCACTGATTTTCCTTCCAAGCTCATGCTTAATATTGTTATCTTGATAAAAATAAGTCAATCAAATATGGACCCATTGCGGCCTGTTGACTTGATTCTACCCGAAACAACTTATAGCCCCAAAAGAGGGGCAAAGACGGAGAAAGCCAATATCTAATAGACCCACATATGAATTGTACCAAAAACAACCCATTGCAACAGAAAAAGGAAAGATCACGAAAGTCTAATATTTCATATCATAAAAGTCAAATATTGTCTATACCCAGAACAAACACAATCTCTAATTACATCACTTGTATCTCTTTTGACTTAAAAGGGGTTCAAACGTAAAATAAATGTGTCTTGTAGCCTAAAATAATTATAACTCCTCTTTTGGTTTATACTTCATTCTCACTCGGAAAACAAGTAGTTTTCAGAATACTCAAATCTTCATTCATATGTATCCACGATTTCTTTACTTGATTCGATTATCTATCGAGCAAAAATGACTGGGACACGCCATTGCAAAATCAATCACTTTAAGATTAGAACATTACCATCACAATTAACACACAAATAATACAATCTAAATCATACTTATTTCGTTATCCTAAAGTAATTATTTCTTATTTCGCCATCTTAAAGCTACTATTTGTAAACCAAATACTCATAAGCTACTTTTTATATATGTCGTTTTTCCGTTGGTTTCCAAAACATCTGATATTACATAGAATTAACATCAACACATATAAGTAAACAATATTTTATTGGAAACCTTTTAATGAATTTGCGAGGTGCCAAAGATTTATCATGTCAAACATTCTAAAAAGGACCAACTTATAGTTGTTCGGAAAGATTTTCATCGCAATTTCACAGTTCTACTTGTAATGTTAACTATAGAAACATGAGTCGTGTACCTTATAAGTGAAATCTTTTAGAACCATCAGCAACATTCTATCCCCAATTACTTTTCTAATTCTTCTAATCATATCAAGTCGAGAGATCTTATGTTCCTGTCAAACAATTACAAACACCATTAGGATAATAATAGTAAATCAAATCCACCTAGATGCATAACATAACGTACAATTTGCTCACACTTACAATGTAACTGTGATGATATTAGCATCACATAAATCAAACATTCAATTCAGAAAAATATTTACCAGTGGCGCTGTCGGATGGAATGGAGACCAAGCTTATCGGTAATTTCAGCAGCATTCATTGCGTTCGAAAGATCTTGTTGTTAGCAAATACAAGCAAGACTGCATCACGAAGCTCGTCCTGCAGATAAAATTGTATGAGTAAATCTAGAATTCTAGTCGTTATACAACTACTTATATATCCATATTTACTCATGAATGGGTTGATTCGGATTTGATCTCGAACGGGTCAAATAAGCATGTCAAATGAGCCAAAAATGTTAAAAACAGCCCCAATTTTATTCAAATACTTGGATTATTATTGTAAACAATATTGATTTTGTAAGCATACAAGTATATCCTTGCCGCAATTCTTCTAAGCTCCAACCTTTTTGTACACGTATCTTTTGGCACAAACTGGAGGTACTTTACTACTGTAATAATTGGTTTATTCAAGAAAGGGTTGGTTTGGGTTGTGTTTTGTCTAAAAAGGTTTGCTAAAAAGCTCATCTAAAAGGAGGATGGGTCAAATTAATACTTAAATTTCGATAAATTAATGTTGTAGTTCGCGGTTTGTAATAAGTTAGAAAGTTTGTACGTCGTGTGAAATGTGCAGCCCTTAATTCAATTTATGGGTACTTTTTTAAATGTACCTATCATGAGTTTCACTCACATAATATTATAAAGTTAAGCTTTAACCAAACAACCCCTTACTAATGTTTGAAGGCAAGCTGTGGACGTATGTGATTCTAGGGTTTTTGTACTCGGTTTAAATTTGTTTTTTGGCATACAATATGCTTTTTTCAAGGCCAGAGATGTAAAGGCTATGGAGGACTTAACTTGTGTTAATAAGTATGAGCCACAACCACTAATTAGTGTTAAGGTTGAGCAAGGCTGAAATTGGTGAAGAAAATAATGGTCATGAGCTTTTTAAAACTGACAATGAGGCTTCACTGTAAGTATTTATCATTATGTCAACTGAAATAAAAGCGTTATTTGTTTGTTTGATTTCTGAAGACTTTTTGCTATTAGTGACGAAATACCTCTTGTAACTAAAAGCAATTTTTCTTGTAGTGGAATGAACTTCTCAATCTCGCTTATATTGTCAATCTTTGCATACGCATAAATAAGCTTAGTGTCCACTTTAGGTTCTTTGGTATTTTGACTAACCATCAACAAATACTTAACCAAGTCATGATAACATTCATTATCCTCAGCAACACGAATAGCATCCAAGAAATGAGTAGCATCTTCAGCATGCATGAATGACTATTTCATCCCTCACTAATCCATCCCTAAGCCGAGCTTTCGCCACCTGGCTCCATACAGTATTTTCCTCAACATGGTATGCAAACTCCACAGAGTGGAGTACTTTGATATTATCCAACAATAAATGGACTGCTTGAACATGTAAGTTAAATTTCATAAATATAGCATATGCTTCTTCATACAATTGTGCTTCTACTGTAACCACTCCAACAGCAGGCATGTCAAAATAATCTAATCTGTTAATGTAATCCATAATTGGGGATGGATCAACCTTAATGGCTGTCAATATAAGTAGGTTTTGCAGATTAAAGTTACCGCCAAAAGCATATTTTGAAGAAAAATCTATTCTAGAAGCTCGATTAGTTCATGGGGAAGATCAGCAGTCATAAAAGCTTTAACAGCAGCAGAAACCTGTCAAGGACTTTTGATAACAGGTAAAGTAGTTGAGCCAACTTAATCAATGAGTTGTCTTCTGTATTTATTCTCGGGGTTAAGAACCTTCTCCCAGAGATCACCATCCATTCTCTCAACAACATATCTAGATAAAACTTAAATATTAGTAAAAAAATATTTAACAACGTTATGTTTAAGAGATTGAATATTTAATTAGTGTGGAAAGGGTTATATCCATCATCTCTCCAAGCCTCGTGCTATCGATGTAAGGGAGGTGGGGTCCCTAGTTTGAGCTCAGTGTAAGGTTTCCATCCAAAGCGAAGGCACTTGTGGTTTCTGCTGCTGTATAAGGTCCTTAGTTTGAGCCCCGTGCTATTTCAATGTCATCCATCTCAGTAGTTTTGTGTGTGACACTTGTTTCATGTATTATTTACTTTGGGGCTGTTATTTCTTCCTTAAGCATAGGCACTTACATATTTTGTGTGGCAGTGCGAACCAAGTTTCCATTTATATTTGGATTTATCATATGTGTCAGGCTGCAAGAGCAATGAAGTCAGTGCTTCAAGGAATTTTGTTATCATCAGAAGGGTATAACCTCTTTGAACTACTATTTGAGTCATAATGTTAACTTTACATTCCACTTTGAACTACTATTTGAGTCATTATGTTAACTTTACATTCCAGTGTCGGTAACATGGATGCTAAGGATACTTGCCTACTGAGTGCTCAGGACAAAATAAACCTCTAAAAGTGGGGAGGGGGAATGCAAGATGCTCATCAAGTAAAAATGACCAAGTTGTTTATAAATCATATAGTGTGCAAAAACAGAAAAATGTAGTGGGTGAATTCAGATCCAGCAGCCCTGCAAGTTCTTATCAAGTGTCAGAGTGCTAATGAGGGCATAAAATATATTTTGATGAAAGCTGATATGAAACCAAAAATAATATAAATCTGAACACACACAGTGAAGAAATTTGAAAGTCGATGGGCTTACTGAGAATATCGAAGGATCTTACCAAGTTATAAACCCTAATAGTACTTGAAATAAAGACAAAGCAACAACAAAGAAAGAAGCAAACGCATAAATTTGATGAAGTCAGTTTCCTTTCCTTTTTCTCCATGTCAAACTTATATATCCATTCGGCTTACAAAAGCTTTGGAAAAAGCAACAACAAAGAGAAATAATAGCATACATTTGATGAAGGTGTAGCATCAACGTCGCAAACGCAGTTTCCTTTCCTTCTTCTCCAACTCAGGACTTAATAAATCGACCGTAAATTCTTGGTTAACTTATAGGCCCTCCATGATTAGCTCGTGTCGTAGCCTGTTAGTATCCTTATCCGTTGGAAGGAAGCTACCACGATTCACGATTTTCTTTGAAACTAAATGATTCAATATGATAAAAGGATTCAGGTTTTGGTAGTGTTACTTCAAATTCAACGAATGGAATAGCATCAGAGCGGGATGAGAATCCTAGTTGTTCCATCTTTTTGGTAATAATGTTATTGAATTTCCCATGGGCCTTTAATTTCTAAAGCAGGCTCGTCCCTTAGGCAGCTAAGAAAGGAATTCCAATGTGTTGCGTCGATATTTATATCTGTAGGGAAGTATTGCAAGTCTTCTTTTCCAAAAGAGCTCTCAAAATTCCAGCGGCAGACCAATTCAACGCTTGACATAATCTCCTTAAGTGTATTAGAGTGAATGTCTCTTGGAAAACCGTATGCAAGATCCAAATTACAAAGGACTTGAAAATGTATGAAGAATTTGAACTGAATAATAGTGCATATCTCGCTTTTTTCCCCACCATATGTGATTGAGTGTAACCCATATGATGCGAGGTGCTTGCTAACCTGTTGCGACAAAATATGGTGTTAAACATATGCTTATATAGTATGGCACCTCACCGATTAGAAATAAAATTCTCTCTTTTTCACCATTTAGTGCAAATATAAAGAATTTGTAATCCCTGAAACAATATAACAGCATAAAAGTGCATCATGGGATGATGTCTTATTCAAAGAGCCACACACGAAACATTTTCATACTTCCAGAGTATAAAAATTTGACGAAAAATGAAAAATAAATGAATCGTAACCTCTGCTAGTGTAAATGAGGACTATCTCCAAAGTAAACAACGGTTCAATTTGTAACCAAAAGTGCTCGCCTAAAAATAAAAACGATGCCGTAAGTAACACGAACCGAAACTATGAAGGAAAAAAATAAACGCTAAATTACCAAATGAAGCACATGAGGTAATTGCTTGAAGTCGCTCTTTCAAGCAAAGCACTCTTCAAGTGGGTAATAGTATCTTCTTGAATGAGAGATCCTAGTCGGCTTTCAATCTCTTCAAGGGTCATCTCGGTGGCTTAACATCTCCGAGGTTCAACTTTTTGTTGCTTAATTCCAAAAAAATGCAAGCATGTGAATTTTGAATGATAAACCTACCTCATTCTACTTTAGATGTGAGCTCCCATGGATAAGTATTGTACGATTGAAAATAAAAGCAATATATTCTCATAAACAACAACGATGATACCTTGGGCGGGCATATCTAGAACCGCTCTTAGTACGTTATTCATAGTGGAAAAAGCGCGTTGGAATGTTCACAGGCGTTTCCTTTTTCTTGATTGTTTATCCTCACTCTACATGTTTATAAAACTTCACGTCATCATTAGTTATTGGAAATTAAAATAAATCAATTAAAACACATCTCGGGATACTTCTTTATCTACATGGTATTTGAATCCAATCCAGACGTTCTAGCATTCTGAGCAACTGCATTACTTTCATGAACATCCCTAACAGTATAAGTTTGAGCTATCTCTGTCCTATGTTCTTGAATCTGCAGACCATTGGATGGACCTTCGTTTCCATTGAGAGTTAATGTGTTCACTCCTTCCAAAGGTAAGATGATAGATATTCCCTTGTTGCACGTGCACCATCTCTGTCATGTGCATCTGGAGATTCTTGTACTTTAACATCAGCCTCCTGCATAATTAATTCTAATATACTACATTTAAATCTCACTTACATGTTGATATGTGTCTAAATACACATATATTTTATATTATTTAAACCCGCAAAAACAGTCAAAAACACTTTGAAAAGTCTTGAAAAGACAGAAAAAATATATAGACTGTGTTTTATTCAATAATTGTAAAAATCTAGTCCCTGGTTATTCAAAACTTGTAATTTTTCATAAAAGGCCCTCAGGAATTTTTAAGTTGTCAAATTTAGCCTTATAAAGTCTAGTTTTGCAAAATGACAACTCGAGTCCTTGGAATTTTAAGATTGAGAAATTACCCCGGGACATTTTTAATTTGAAAATGATCATTTTTGGTCCTTGGGAAAATTAAACTTGTCACAATTGGTCTCTATGATGAATATTGGATAATTGCAGCTTCGGTCCCTTGGTTTTTGTGGAATTGCAATTTTGGTCCTTGTGTTATTAATAAACTACAACCAACCGGACCTATAAATCAAACCCAAAATAATAAAAAATAAAAAACCCGTGACCCCCTTGTTTTTCCCTCCTTCTTCAACCACTCTGTAACACTCAACCTCCCATCCTCTTTTCCCTGTCAAAACATCACCCACTCACCCACTCTTTTCCCTCTTTCCAAAGCCCCATGGATGGCTCAGATTGATGCAAAGATTTTACCTAACTAATTGATGGCTTGGATGATCACAGAAGAAGCACAAGTTGGGTCTTTGCTTGTTTACCACTCAAAAAAAAAAACACAAAGGCGAAAGTAAGAAGAAGAAGACCCAAGTAGCTTTTTATATAAATAGCTTGTATGCCATTTGTATGAGCAGTCTTAATTTTTATTTTTAGTCTAGAAATTATTGCTCTAGTCCCATTTCTTATTCTACTGTCATTTTGCTTTTGTTGTACCCTTTTAATTTTCCAAGCAAAATAAAACTCAGTTTTATGCAATTTGGTTTATGCTATTTCAATTTTCTAAGTTTTTATTTTAATCATGTCTCATTACTTGTTTGTGGTTAGAAGTTATGAGTGGTTGCAAATTAGTTTTTGAGTTTATTAGCCTAAACTCTTTTCTTAAATTCAAGTCTGCCTTTTAAAGTAGTGTTTAGTATTGAAGTCATTTTGGTTTTCATTGATCAAATGTGATCGAGCATCCAAGAGTAGTGATCATTTATGTTCTTTGTAGTATGGTTTCAGTATTTTCTTAGTTATTTGCATTTTACTTACACTTGGTTAGCTAAAAAAATAAGCCTGAAGTAGGGGGAAACTGCAACTTTTGGTTTTGTCGCAGCAGCCCCACAAGCCTTCCTTGACAGCTTGTTTATAAGCCGTCAAGGGACCCTTCTTGCCCACCTTTGCTCAATTTGGAAATTCAGTAGTGTAAAGGTTATGGTACTTGGCTTATTTTCAGATTTGAAGCACTCTTTGTGGCTTATGTATAAGCTTTAGTAACTGACCTTGTGGGTCGTTTCAACAGAGCCTACAGCAAACGAGGTCAGTGCAGCATTAAGCTCATTTTCCTTAGCTTATTAGGTGTTTTATTTTAGCTTATTCCTGTACTTACTTAGGTTCCTTTTAGTGAAATTAGTTTAGGTGTTATTAGAAGCTCATTTGTACTTTTCCATTAATGTTTTTCCAAGTTTATTAGTTTAGGAATTCCATTAGCCAAGTCTGCTTATCCAACTATTTTCCCCCTCCTCATTCAGTTGTTATATTAGTATTGAGCTTAATTCAGTTGGATGTTGTGCTTCACTTAGCATTTTTCCAAATCTGACATTAGTTCTCTAGCTTATTTGCATCGAAACTGTTTAAAGGTGCGTTTGTTTTCAGTCCACTGTGACAGCAGACAAGCTGTCCAAACAGCAGCATTTTGAGGGTCTTGTTGTGCTTATTATTCGTAATTTATCGCTTAGTTTTGATTTCTTTAGGTAGTCGAGATTGAGAGCTTTAGGCTGCAACTGTAACAGCACCACAGCAGCAGCCAACTGTGGCTCTTTGTGGACTTATTAGTGTTTTAGTTTTGCTTATTTGAGACCCCCCTTCGTAGCTTGTTGTAGCATTTTATTCCCTTCAAAGCCACTGTCCCAAACAGCCCCTTAAGTTTTTGTTTTAGCTTATGTTACTTAATCCAAACAGTCCCTTTCCTGGTTACCTTGCAATAGCTGCTGAGACTAAGCTGTTTACAGCTAGTCTCTAGCCTTTTCTAAGGTTGTTTCTTTTTTGTCAAAAAGCCTTATTCCAGTTCATTAGCTAGTTTGTTAAAAATAATAATAAGTTGTAAAAAGGGAAGGAAGTGAGATTCGACCTCTAGACCTCCTGCATCTGCAGTCCACGCACACAGCATACACCATCCAACCAACTGCACTAGGGACTTTTTGATGTTTTATCTTACTCAGCTCAATATTTAAGCACATTTCTGTTTCACATTTAAAAGAAATAATAAGTGAACCAAAAAAAAGGGTTGAGGTGGGATTCGAACCCATCACCCCTGGCCTCAGCCACGCCTCACACAATACACTCCACTACCATTGCACCCTTGGGATTTTCTTGTCATGATTTACATTAATTAATCTCTTAACTCATTTTTTCTGCTTTTAGCTTAATAGATTAGATTGCTTATTTACTGCTTAATTCTAACTGCTTTTCCGGTTTCCTTATTTTTCCTAGGTTTAGATTTAGGTAATGTAATTTCCTGAAAAGTTTCATATTTTTTTAATTAGTTTTACTATTTTTAATAACAAAATTCTTAGTAATTAGTTTTTAATTCATAATAAATAAAATAAAACTCGAACAAATTCCCGGCTTTTTCCTAAAATTTTCTTTTGTCATATAGTAAGTAAGAAAATTGTTTTTACACTCATATGACTTTTATTTCACAAATTTTACGTTTTACTTGCACTGCGCTTTCGTAATTTTACATATAACGTGCGTTTTCATTCTAGGTCACGTTTTTAGGTAATTTAGGTTTACGTTTTAATTAAAATAGTTTATTTAAGTTATTTTGTTTTATAAATCAAGAAAAACATTATTTTAAAGATAGTGATAGCGTTTATTTAATATATTTTATCTTTTTAATTTTCTTTAATTTGCATTTAAGCCTCTGTAATTTATAAACTTTTCCTTAGGTATAATTGTTCAATCATATCTCTTTTCTCATTCAAATCATCTCGATCACTATACGTTTGGTGATTCATCGCATAGCTATTCTGGGACATAACGACCCGGGGAAACCCTATACTCTCCTGATCTTCATTGCATTGGTGTCGGAACTGTTTGAAGTTTCTTACGGTTGGCCATTCACAAGTGGCCGGCTTGTGTGAGAAAACTTGACGGTTTAGCACGAATCAAATTTTGGCGCCGCTGCCGGGGAGCTGTGCTAATTATCTTACGTTTAGCAGATTAGTGATTTGAATATTCACTCCTTGTTCATACCATCTATATATGTTTATATTTTCTTATAAAAATCCAAAAATCCAAAAACATTTTAAAATCAGTTTTCAACAAACACAAAAACCCAAAAAGATTTTCTTTCTTATTTTTACAAAATGTTTATCCAAAAATATCCATCTTTACCCTCTCACATCTTTGATTCTTCATCCCTACCCCTCTGAAAACATTTGATTCTTTCTATGTCTTATCCTCACCCTCTTGGTTGTCAATGGTGTGGTGGTCCTTATAATGGTGGCAATTGCCCCGGTTGTAGCATGGTGGAGTCAGGAAACGGGTCTGTCTATAACCAGGATCCCTATTCCTACCATAACACATCTGATTTATTCCATCAGCTACCACACTGTGAGACTCAGCAGTTTCTTGTTGTAGAGTACTGTGGTGGTTCACACTCCGGTTCTGATTGTCAATCGGGAAACACGCTTGTCTATGGGCAGGTTCCTGATAACAATTATGACTACCACACATATAACTCACAGCCACATCAGTTTTACTGTTGTGAGTATTGTAGAGGTCCACACTGTAGCTCTGATTGTCAAACAAGGAATCCATTTCCTTGTAACAATTACAACTCTTCGTATCATGACCAACCTCTACAGTACCAAATAAATCAGGCACCACCTCAGCCTGAGCCACTTCCTCAGAATCTTCTCCTTGATCTTTTGGATTTAGTGAAAGATTTGAAGGAATGTAAACATTCCCAAGATAATCCAAATCAAAATCCATGGAAGAATTGTTAGCTGAAGAGCGGGCTGCTAAAATAAATTCCCAAATTGCCTTTGAAAAATCTGTTAGGGAATCAATTTCAAAAGAAAAAGCAGCGAATCTAGCTCTCAATTTCGTTTTATTCTCGGTGACAGTGATGATGAGGATACACTTGATATCCTTCAATTCTATAAAGATTCATCAAGTTCATCAGTTGATATCCTAGCAGTTGAGATTCATTCTCAAACAACTGCTATCACACCCGATATTCCCACTCACTCTCTAAACATGGTGGATGAGCATCTTGACCTTGTTCTGAAAAGGAATCGGACGAATTCATAAAGTCTAGTGTTGAGAACCTTGTCCCAATTCCAAGAGAGTCACGGGGAACCGATCATATGTGTGATTCTTCTTCCCCTCTTGAGTGTTCAAAAGATCATTTTGAAACTTTCTCCGATTTTAGCGACGATTGTGCTTCTTATGGAAACATCGAGTATGTTGAGGCATCGCTTCCACAACTCGATGCGATCATCTTCTTGAGGAGTTCACCGATGAACTCACTCACATCAATCCACTTTCATCAGGAAGTGATGATGGTCTCTTTGATTTCGAAGCCGATCTAGGAGAGATTGAAAGTCTCCTTTATAATGATCGTTCACTCACTTCTTATCCCAACAGTCCAATAGAGAATGTTAATCACTTTGTTCCTGAAGCATTCAAAACAACTCTCACCAATCCTCTATTTGAATTCGAATCTGAATTCACCTTGATTTCTGACAATCCAATCTTTGACAAGGATAGTGATGAGCCCACAATGGAACAAGATTTAACAATTTCACTTCATGTGAATGATTCTCTTCATGAAGAGTTCTCCGGTGAACTCTCTCATGACATATCTCCTCCGGAACATGATCATTTCTATTTTGATCTTGAGGATGATATTGGCTCGGAGGAAGGTGTACTCTATCATACGAGTTTGCCTATTAATGATACTACCCTCACCCTTCCTCCCGATATGTCTACATTTGAGGATGAAGAATGGATCTTGATTGTTATCAAAATCTTTCTTCCTGTCCTCAAATATCTTGTGTCTTCATCTTCACTCCTTCGGGAATGAAGACACTATCTTTGACCCCGACATTTTCATTTATTATTTGTAAGCCGGATCTCTCTATATCTCATCGGTGTGGAACTTTCGCGTACTTCAATGTTTATCCAAACATCTTGAATGAAAGTCCGATGGAGATTGTCTCTTCCACTTACTTCCCCATGAACTAATTAATTCGGGGTCGAGTCAAGCTAGCGACTCGGGAATCAAAAACAATAGCACATTGTATGGGTTTTCACCCATATTTCTGACTTCTTTCTACTTTCTACCACCCTAGTGTGGGGGAGTTGCCCCACATGTTGTGTATATATATAAGATTCAAAAACTTTCAAAATAATGGCGTAGTATTTCCTTTTACGTTCTCGGTTTAGGCATAACAGTAGGTACTTTGAATATTGAGGGCAATATTCATTTCTAAGTGTGGGGGGCAATTCTCACAAATTTTATCATGTAATTATACCGCCTAATTCCCCGGTTTTTGGCCAAAATTTTTTTGGAGTAAGTGTTTTGCACTTACTCGACTTATGGTTATCAGTCCGCCATGTCTAATAAACAAAAGGATTGGCTAATCCATGAATAAACGGCTCTGGTAAAGATATCTCAAATCCGTTGACGGCTTGCAATTTGCCCAAAATTGTATGGTATTCAACTCACCATATCTTTAATTAGTGAAGAGTTGGCTAGCCCGCAAGTTTATGGCTTGTGGTAAAGGCGGTGGAAAAACCATAATTGGTAATCAGCTCACCAAAGATAATATTGATAATTTATCTAAGAGTTGGCTAGTCCGGAGCAAACGGCTTCTGGTAAAGACAAGTCAAATCCATTGGAAGTCGGTGGTTTGCTCAAAATCACATGGTTATCGGTGTACCATGGTTCTTACTTGAACTGAAACATTTGGCTACTCCAGAAGTAATGGCTTTTGGTAAAGAGATTCAAATCCATTAAGTTTTTCTCAAAAGATTGCTAGAGACTAGCAATAGTTTAGTGTGAGGGATTTGATATGTGTCTAAATACACATATATTTTATATTATTTAAACCCGCAAAAACAGTCAAAAACACTTTGAAAAGTCTTGAAAAGACAGAAAAAATATATAGACTGTGTTTTATTCAATAATTGTAAAAATCTAGTCCCTGGTTATTCAAAACTTGTAATTTTTCATAAAAGGCCCTCAGGAATTTTTAAGTTGTCAAATTTAGCCTTATAAAGTCTAGTTTTGCAAAATGACAACTTGAGTCATTGGAATTTTAAAGATTGTGAAATTACCCGGGACATTTTTAATTTAAAATTATCATTTTAGTCCTTGGGAAAATTAAACTTGTCATAATTGGTCTCTATGATGAATATTGGATAATTGCCTTCAGGTCCCTTGGTTTTGTGGAATTGCAATTTTGGTCCTTGTGTTATTAATAAACTAAAACCAACCGGACCTATAAATCAAACCCAAAATAATAAAAAAAAATAAAAAAACCCAACCCGTGACCCCCTTGTTTTTCCCTCCTTCTTCAACCACTCTGTAACACTCAACCTCCCATCCTCTTTTCCCTGTCAAAACATCACCCACTCACCCACTCTTTTCCCTCTTTCCAAAGCCCCATGGATGGCTCAGATTGATGCAAAGATTTTACCTAACTAATTGATGGCTTGGATGATCACAGAAGAAGCACAAGTTGGGTCTTTGCTTGTTTACCACTCAAAAAAAAAAGAAACACAAGGCAGAGTAAGAAGAAGAGAGAAGACCCAAGTAGCTTTTTATATAAATAGCTTGTATGCCATTTGTATGAGCAGTCTTAATTTTTATTTTTAGTCTAGAAATTATTGCTTTAGTCCCATTTCTTATTCTCTTGTCATTTTGCTTTTTGTTGTACCTTTTAATTTCCAAGCAAAATAAAACTCAGTTTTATGCAATTTGGTTTATGCTATTTCAATTTTCTAAGTTTTTATTTTAATCATGTCTCATTACTTGTTTGTGGTTAGAAGTTATGAGTGGTTGCAAATTAGTTTTTACAGGTTTATTAGCCTAAACTCTTTTCTTAAATTCAAGTCTGCCTTTTAAAGTAGTGTTTAGTATTGAAGTCATTTTGGTTTTCATTGATCAAATGTGATCGAGCATCCAAGAGTAGTGATCATTTATGTTCTTTGTAGTATGGTTTCAGTATTTTCTTAGTTATTTGCATTTTACTTACACTTGGTTAGCTAAAAAATAAGCTGAGTAGGGAACCTGCAACTTTGGTTCTGTCGCAGCAGCCCCACAAGCCTTCCTTGACAGCTTGTTTATAAGCCGTCAAGGGACCCTTCTTGCCCACCTTTGCTCAATTTGGAAATTCAGTAGTGTAAAGGTTATGGTACTTGGCTTATTTTCAGATTTGAAGCACTCTTTGTGGCTTATGTATAAGCTTTAGTAACTGACCTTGTGGGTCGTTTCAACAGAGCCTACAGCAAACGAGGTCAGTGCAGCATTAAGCTCATTTTCCTTAGCTTATTAGGTGTTTTATTTTAGCTTATTCCTGTACTTACTTAGGTTCCTTTTAGTGAAATTAGTTTAGGTGTTATTAGAAGCTCATTTGTATTTTTCCATTAATGTTTTTCCAAGTTTATTAGTTTAGGAATTCCATTAGCCAAGTCTGCTTATCCAACTGTTTTCCCCCTCCTCATTCAGTTGTTATATTAGTATTGAGCTTAATTCAGTTGGATGTTGTGCTTCACTTAGCATTTTTCCAAATCTGACATTAGTTCTCTAGCTTATTTGCATCGAAACTGTTTAAAGGTGCGTTTGTTTTCAGTCCACTGTGACAGCAGACAAAATGTCCAAACGCATGCATTTTGAGGGTCTTGTTGTGCTTATTATTAAGTAATTTATAAACTTAGTTTTGATTTCTTTAGGTAGTCGAGATTGAGAGCTTTAGGCTGCAACTGTAACAGCACCACAGCAGCAGCCAACTGTGGCTCTTTGTGGACTTATTAGTGTTTTAGTTTTGCTTATTTGAGACCCCCCTTCGTAGCTTGTTGTAGCATTTTATTCCCTTCAAAGCCACTGTCCCAAACAGCCCCTTAAGTTTTTGTTTTAGCTTATGTTACTTAATCCAAACAGTCCCTTTCCTGGTTACCTTGCAATAGCTGCTGAGACTAAGTACATTTCTGCTAGTCTCTAGCCTTTCTAAGGTTGTTTCTTTTTGTCAAAAGCCTTATTCAGTTCATTAGCTAGTTTGTTAAAAATAATAATAAGTTGTAAAAAGGGAAGGAAGTGAGATTCGACCTCTAGACCTCCTGCACCTGCAGTCCACGCACCACAAGCATACACCATCCAACCAACTGCACTAGGGACTTTTTGATGTTTTATCTTACTCAAATATTTAAGCACATTTCTGTTTCACATTTAAAAGAAATAATAAGTGAACCAAAAAAAAGGGTTGAGGTGGGATTGAACCCATCACCCCGGCCTCAGCCACGCCTCACACAATACACTCCACTACCATTGCACCCTTGGGATTTTCTTGTCATGATTTACATTAATTAATCTCTTAACTCATTTTTTCTGTTTTTAGCTTAATAGATTAGATTGCTTATTTACTGCTTAATTCTAACTGCTTTTCCGGTTTTCTTATTTTTCCTAGGTTTAGATTTAGGTAATGTAATTTCCTGAAAAGTTTCATATTTTTTTAATTAGTTTTACTATTTTTAATAATAAACTTCTTAGTAATTAGTTTTTAATTCATAATAAATAAAATAAAACTCGAACAAATTCCCGGCTTTTTCCTAAAATTTTCTTTTGTCATATAGTAAGTAAGAAAATTGTTTTTACACTCATAGGACTTTTATTTCACAAATTTTACGTTTTTACTTGCGCACTCGCGTAATTTTTACATATAACGTGCGTTTTCATTCTAGGTCACGTTTTTAGGTAATTTAGGTTTACGTTTTAATTAAAATAGTTTATTTAAGTTATTTTGTTTTATAAATCAAGAAAAACATTATTTTAAAGATAGTGATAGCGTTTATTTAATATATTTTATCTTTTTAATTTTCTTTAATTTGCATTTAAGCGTCTGTAATTTATAAACTTTTCCTTAGGTATAATTGTTCAATCATATCTCTTTTCTCATTCAAATCATCTCGATCACTATACGTTTGGTGATTCATCGCATAGCTCGCTGGGACATAACGACCCGGGGAAACCCTATACTCTCCTGATCTTCATTGCATTGGTGTCGAAACTGTTTGAAGTTTCTTACGATTGGCCATTCACAAGTGGCCGGCTTGTGTGAGAAAACTTGACGGTTTAGCACGAATCACATGTAACAACCGGTACATGCATAAAAACATGACACCAAAACAAAAGAAGGATGACAAGTTTACTAAAACTTGTTCGATGCCGGATTCTTGAGCAATTAGTGGCTCCTGCAATGAACAACCTACACAAACCATATACAAGATGCAGGTTTACTATTAAAGTTCAAGCAGGCACTTCAAACAACATACGTGAGTTTCAGGAACTTCATATAATTCCAATTAGTAGTTGTCCAAGATAAGGTGTTGTCCCATCACGAACAACAGCTTCCGTAAAATCAAACACCGTTGGTCCAGATTGTGAGCCTACAAGAATGCATAATTTTTTTTTGGGTAAACTGCCATTAACATGTGATCTTGAAAAATATGTCCATTAAGGCCTGGTTGAACCATGAACATATTTTGTCCCTATTTTAGTGTGATTATGAATGTTAATTGCGTTAATGATGATTAAATACAATATCTAAATATTCAATAAGACCAATTCTCCCTTGAAGTCGCATTTTTTTTTCTTATTTGACCCGAGACTTATTCATAAGTAAGTGGATCGAAAATGCCACGAATAGCGTGATCATGGATCTTTACCTGAACGAAATTGGCAAACTCATTGATAATGTCAGGTATTGCTGCACGTAGTTGCTATTTGTTAAGTGTTTGAAACCCAACAGAAAGTTCATTTTGTCCGATATCCATTGTAATCAAGACCTTTGAGAAGTCAGCAGGCCTCTGGAGCTGGCTTATATCGGCTGCTGGATGACGTGAACTCCGTAGATCAATTGTCGTAGCTTTAAACTGAGTGAACTAAATGGTCTGCATATTGAGAGAGAACGGGCTGATGCCAACCACGTATATTGATTCAGTCGGGTTAAGAATTGTTGAGCCTCCTGTTGCAAAATTGGCACCATGGCGATAGTCTGTGTTGATCGTGTCCAGGTATGCAAAGGTAGCCCAATGTACTCACTTTCAACAACACCAAAGAGTTCACTCAAGTAAGGTTTTATGCTACATTTGATTTGAATTGCCTATATCTAAAGAGTTTGATAAACATAGCTCGTACATAGGACCATAGGGGTATGCTTATGAATTTAGGAATATTAAATAGACACAAGCATCACATGATTAGTATAAAAAATAATAAATCAATGGCTTTTAGTTAAAGTAGCTTAATGTTTGATTGCCTACCCAGTGTGTCGGAATGAAAATTAGATAACCAGATCCATCACATAAAGCATTAGTAAATACATATATGTAGCGAAATATTGGTAAAACCAAGTCAAAGCAAAATCTCCCGAGAAAATGACTATTGCTTTTTGTAAATTGATATAAAGCGACAGTTATATACCCATATTACAGTAAATCTATCTTGTGTGACTCTTCATTAAGATTTCATGTGTATCCATACCTGTTGAGCAAGGAGTTGTTGTTGTAATTGCATCAATCTCTGCCTTTGTTGTTGCTGGAATTTCTGTTGTTGTTGTTGCTATTCGGTTTGTTGTTGTTGCGGGGAGCACACAATAAGTGGGAGCTTATCTTGTCCCTAGTACTTTGAAGCTTCATATTGGGTTTGAATTGCGCTGCAAGCTCTATCGTGCGTCAGTTAACAATAGCCTCAATCCTCAATAACATCGTAAATGATCAAACTCTGGTTGACTAACTATATGCAGTGATTCCAAGTTTACAACAAATTTTCAAATGACAAACACTAAATGGCCATCCATATACTCGAACCTTAGTTCAGCAACCTTTTAGAGCTCTATTTGATATTTAGATCACAATATGCCTTTTGAGTTTTTGACATATGTAGATTATCATGCTGTATAAGTGTATAACAAATACACCAACTACTGAGTGCTGTCTACCTTATCAGTTGTGTCTGTTCAATGTAGCGCCTATGCCAACAAAAAGAAAAAAAAAAGAAAAAAAAAGTGCTTTGCTAATTTCTTGTGTGCCTTTGTAGTAAAATTTATAAAAACCTAGGAAAAGGGAGTCTTTAATACTACTTAAATGCATGGAGCCGTGTCTGAAGATTTTAATTAAGCTTTTCCTTTTTGGTTCATAATTGCCAAATCATCCTGCTGAATTTGCTTGTTGGCGCTAAAGTTTAGATACTTTAAGATAAACATACTTGACAACTGGTTGGGTTAGGGTCAAAACATGATATTTTAATGCTACGAAATTGTTTTAGTACAGTAGGACAATCAAATTAACCAAATATTACTCCTAAACATACCTGTTCAACAGCTTCATTTGCTTTCCAGTGCTTCGCTATGCTCTCTGATAAAGGATCATATGTATTTGGAGCAATTAGGTACATCAGTTGCATATCAGGAGTTCAAAGCAAATATCTGAATTTTTTTACCACTTTTTTCCTGAAGAGATAATCACAACCGAATAACTCCAATCAACCAAATGCTTTCAATATTTTGGATTTGATCAAATCATAATCAAACTAAACATCGATGGTTCTGTTTAGATCAAAATCAGACTTGTTTCTATTGAAGTCGCAGGTTTTGTTAGAATGTGTGTGACAACAAAATAGCTTTGCGGTAATGTCTTCGTCTGGCAATTTACCTACCCAAATTGAACTGTAGAGATGATAGTAGATAAATATGTGCATCTTCAAGGAGCCTGTAGTTCTTTCCAATTGGAGAGGTCTTACCTAGCCACCATCCAGATATGTTGAAATTCCATTCACCCTACGCCATAAAGAATAAAATTTCAAGATAAATATACATATTTGGATTACTAAAGAAAAAATGTTTTTAAGAAAAAAAGATGACAATGGTGATTGTTGAAGAAAAAATGGAATTCAGTTTAAGTGAGACTAAAACTTACCGTGAATTGGAAAAGCCTATTCAAAGCTTCCCGCAAAATATTTAACACAGTAACTTGTACTGTAATCGCACATTCTTTGGAATAAATATTTATCTTATTCGTTTGGATGTGCCAGCAGCAGCACCACCTCCTCTTCCCTTACCCGCAGCGGCTTTCTTTATGTTTGTAACCTTTGAATCCGTTTGTATCTGAATCCCTACACAAAAACAATACGGAAGTTAGCTTATCTTGATATGGATGATGGCAAAACAATTATGAATGTTCTATATTTTTCAGATTGCCTTTGGAACTGAGACTCTGAATATACACTTTTGGCTTTTCCTTGGTATCGTCTCCAATATATGTATGACTAAAAATAAGATGTTGAGTCTCATTTAAAAATATCACACGTTAGCCGCCTCAGAGAGTGAAATCACTGAACCCGATGCTCTCTCTTTAGGGTCCTTAAAATCTGTAAGTAGATTAAATGGCCAAATACTTCTCATATTATGCACATACAGTAATTATATGATATGTTTTGACTGATACACAATGATGGCGGTTTCTATTTCTAGACTGAGACAGAGATTTCTAGGCTGCAACAGATGAAGTCAAGCAAGATAATGGAAGTGCCCCTGAAAAAAAAAGAGGGCAGATTTAGAGCAATTATGCAGACAGGTTCGAATGCCTGTTGTAACAAATAGAGCAATTGATTTTTCAGTGGAAACATTACAGTCTGGTAAAATTCTTATCATTAATCGTACTTTAGTGCTATATTAGTCTAGCATTAGATAATCATAATACCGAGAGAGCATCATAAAAGTTGACTGGATCAAATAGGAGAGTTAATAGTAGTGTATATTTTTTTGAAACGAAGTGCTTTTGACCAAATTTGTAACAACTTGCATCGTGTCAGACTCGTGTTTATAGTGTATTTTACTTGTTTTCCAATATATGCCAATGACTATATCATTACAAAAGAGAATGTCCAAAAACAAAATGTGATTGCCAAGCAACCCAACAAAGGTCGGAAACTGTGCCATAGGAAGACACTAACGTTGTCCGCAAATCCATATCCACTGCCTTTGTCGGACTGGATGGCGTTTGCGCAATTTATCAAATAAACAAAGAAAATATAGTAGTAAGTTAGCAAAATGGCAGTGATATTCTAAACAATTTGCTTACTGTTACGGTATACATCCATATCAAACCAATAGTTACCTCTCTGTACTTTTATATACATCCAAGTTTTCATTTTCCTCCAACACCAGATCAAGCTTATCAATTTGCACAACAATTGGCTCGACTTATGCGTTCTTTGAAATACGGAGCTTCAAACACAACCAACATATCAAATCAGATACATGTATGTGTGTAAACAATCCTTTTGTTTGTATTTAGACGTAAGTTATTAAATGTAAGCTAAAGAACTGAATGCATACTATAATCTCTAGCTTGTCAACTTTCGTGTTTTTTAACATTTAATGCCGGTGTGGCGCTATCATTGTGCGGTGACTGCAAGTTGTATAAAATTTGCAAAATAAATATACTCCCTATGAAAATATATTAAAGTAAATGTAAAAACTGTCTGCCAATATTAAGGACATGTATATATAATATAGTGCACTGTATGCAAATAGCGAAGAATGGAGCTCGGAACTACAAATACGTAAACAGAAACAAAGATTACCAAACACTAAAGATGATATTAGGGTTTTGAGATATATTATATTGCTTGATTATGGTTGAAACTCGTAAAGCCGGATAATATGTGAATGCATAAACAATCGTACTAACGATATAGAAAACATACATTTGAATAACCAAATACCAGAATATTAACATGAAAAAACCCTAAATCAATAAGTTGATGATAAGTAACACTTGAATTCAATCACCAATTTTAAAACAAAAATATAGAAAACATACCTTTGAATAACAAAATCCTTAACATGAAAAAAAACACAAAATCAATAAGTTGATGATAAGTAACTCTTGAATTCAACCACCAATTTTAAAAAAGATATATATAAAAAAAACATACCTTTGAATAACCAAATCCTGAAATATTAACATGCAAAAAAAACTCTAAATCAATAAGTTAATGCTTAGTAAAACTTTAATTCAGTGATAGAAATACCTTTGAATAATCCAATCCTCTCACATCAACACCTAAAACAATTGACACAAATCAATTGGGTAACATAGAAACAAAGCTCCAATATAAACATGATCGACATCAATATTTCTCAAACACGTTCTAGTGTGAAAGGGGACGAATGAAGCACGTTAGGGTTTTTTTAAGAGAGGAGGGAAGAAGAACGTGTATTGTTTTTATGGGCTTAGGTTATTTTATCAAATTCTGGTCGGTTTATAGATTATAAGTTGCAAAATAAATATCAAATAATGTGTTGGTTTAGTGGTAAAGATGTATATCACATATGTTCACAACCCGGGTTCGAATCCAGCTATATAACATTTTTGGAAAAATAAACCCGAAATATATTAATGAAAAGCAAAGGGTTACTTCGGTGGCTTTCCTTAGTTTGCATACGATGACATGGAAATATGACATGGCATTATGGGATGCCAAGTGGCATTTTATGTGGCATATCTCCTCTTATATATAATGTATAGATATATATATATATATATATATATATATATATATATATATATATATATATATATATATATATATATATATATATATATATATATATATATATATATATGTATATATATATATATGAAAATGCTAATAAAACTATGAAATGTAAATAATAATGGGCTTTTGTACCAAAATATCGATAACAAGATTTTATCTTGTTATTTATTATTTTTAAACGGAAACTAACGACTAAATTGGTAATGTTTTGTAATAAATAAGTAAGTAATGTTTCGAGTACACGTTTATCAATAAATGTCAATTTTGGACATTTAATATTGGATAAGTAATTATTTATTTGCGTTATGTGTGCATGGGTTACGGATAACCTAGCATTAATAGTGTTGATCCACGTGGGTAGCGGACTTATTAGGTTGACGAATCTAATAAGAGCCCGCTAGGTACGTTGGGTAACCCTATTAATGGGTGACTTATCCTTATGACTCTTTAGGATACGAATAATTTATGGGATAATAAGCGACACGAATAAATGAATGAGTTTATCGAGTTGACGAATTCGATAAGGTCTAATATTTATTCCGAAACTTATTGAACTATGGAGCTTATCGTTTAGAGGTCTCATTGTGTCGCATTGAGTTATATATGGGTTGTTTGAGTGCATTCATGGCATCATATTGAGTCGATACACCCACATGAGGATACCAAACACTAGGATTAATGGTGAAACGATACGTTTTTGGAAATAAAGAAATGGAATATATTGGGGTAGATAACGTTGATTTTGAGGAATACGTGTATTAAAGTTGGTCTACATTAATAGGTTGTGCCGAGTCGATAGTTGCTGTGCTGTGATTTCTGTTATCTTCTGCTAGTGATATATGTGCGTTGATTGCTTGAGGTGAGTTTCATAGCCCTACTTTTATATACGTTTTAACTACGTTTTGAACTATTTTGGGGTGAGAATCATGCTATGTTGTTTTTAGACCGTGAAAACTATTTTGGATTTGCTTATATGCTTGACTGTTTAGATAGATGTGTGGTAGTTGTTGCCTTAGTTTAGGTTAGCCGTGCCTAACTAAGAATAGACTTCTACATCAACCTAGTCCGGGGTTGGCAATTGTTCTAGATTTTGCCACGACACTGCTGGACTAGAGTCGCGAGCTCGAGTTATCCCTGGATGCGGGACGTGTGTTATGATTGGTGATCCGGCATGGATCGGTGTGAAAAAGGTGTTTATTTATCTTAGGTCTTGCATAGCAAATCAACTCTTATTGGTCCACTATGATTTTGTTGAACTTAAACCTATGAACTCACCAGTGTAAGCTGACCTTTTAGCATGATTTCTCAGGTATTTGAGAGATGTTTGGATTACTAGATGTGTGAAAGCTTGGCATGGAGGCGTGGTTCAAGGATCCTTTTCTAACTCTGATAAACAATGGGGACCTATTTAGTTAAACTATGTTTTGGGCCTAAAATTTATATCTTCAGATTAAATGTTTGAATATTTGATTTGGGATTGGTTTTAAATGGTTAAATGGTTATCTTTTATTTTACTTGCGTGCGATACCAATCCAATAGTAACGTCCCGAAAACTTGATTAAGTCTTCCGCTGTACCGAGATTTGGGGGTGTTACAGATTGGTATCAGAGCTCAAGGTTATAGAGAACTAGGTATTTTATAAACCCTAAACTATAACCGCTTTTAAGAAAAATTGATCCTCGACCGACGCATGCCCGCTTGCCAAGCCGAAGCTTCTTAATTAATTATGGTATGAATTATGATTTGAATTATGAGATGATATGTTATGGGATATTGTGAACTGATTATGGAAACGTTATTATTGGGAGATAGGATTATTGGTTTTGGAAATAAGACATGATTATTGGTTTTGGGAAAATGAGATGTGAATGTTGAGATATTGCGGAATTTGATTTGAGAAAACGGTATATTGTGATTTTGGGAGTTTTGAACTCGATTGATTTGATATGGGATTATGTGATGGAATGGAACTTGTGTGTTTTATTTAAAGGCATGTTTTGAGTAATGCGGTACCTCTACTTTTAAAGCTTACATTATGTGATATATGTTTTGGGTTAAGTTGATGCGCTTATTAAAACTAGTTGTTTCGAACACTTATACCTACCCTATGCCGTTGTCACAAACTATGCCTTCACTAGCTTTTGATGTGTCTGAGGAAGTCCTTTTTGTTGCTAGTTCGCCAGCATTGACTCTCATGACGATTGTGTAGGGTGATCCTTATGAGATTGCCCG
This sequence comes from Chrysanthemum makinoi, assembly GCA_910596185.1. Lineage (NCBI taxonomy): Eukaryota > Viridiplantae > Streptophyta > Magnoliopsida > Asterales > Asteraceae > Chrysanthemum > Chrysanthemum makinoi. Next base: position 164,563,167 of record OU343216.1, on the reverse strand, counting down.
TCATTCTAGTTCATTATCATATCGCCCTAGCTCGTCTAGGCAGCTCACTTTACATCAGGTTTTAGCGAGAGCACAGACTCCTAGGCTTGCTTATAGCACTGCCCGCATGTCCGTGCGACCACCATCATCACCTATCCGTTCAGCAGCATCACCATGTCTTAGGAGGCCTAGATCTCCTAGTGTACCACCTCAGGATTTACCTGCATAGAGACTCCGACTCATGGACTCTTCCCCTATGGATGAGGGTGAGGAGGAGCATGAGGTCGAGGAAGAAGATGAGATTGAGGAGCAGTATGTTGATGAGGATGAGGATCCTCAGGAGGAGGATGATGAGGATATCCCAGAAGGGGGTACTCCTCCTTTGCAGTGTCCTGCACATTCTCCTGGACCAAGTTTCCCCTAGACAGCCTTTAGACATCGATTCACCACCTTACTCACCTTATATAGGTAGCCCGTTAGGATCGAAGATACCATTAGAGATTTCTTCAGAGCCCGAGGCGTATGGTGAGATGGGTCTGATGTGGGAGAGGATTACCTCTCAGGGTACTAGGCTGAGTAGATTGACATATCGTTTGGTTGGAGTGTCTAGAGCTAGTATAGAGGATCTTAGAGCTGATATGGGTACTGTAGTCAAGAGGACTAGGGTTTTGCATGATGGTATGTCGGAGCTCCGAGAGCAGTGTTGGGGACACTGCTTAGAGGGTTCGCGGCACGTGATCTTGATAGAGCGATTTGGCGTAGGATTGGTGAGTTAGAGAGATAGGTTGCAGAGCTTAAGAGTGATCGTGATGCTCGACGTGTTGAGTTAGCATCGTTGTGGAGAGAGGTTGATGACGTTAGGAAGTCAGTGAGTGATATTCGTAGACGTGGCTAGATAGTACTAGAGGCATGGTTTGTACCATCTTGAAACTAAGTAGTACTTAGTTCGATATGTAGGATTATCCTAGTTGTTTATAGTTATCGTTGTTAGGATCGTTTTTGATTTCTTCGAATCCTTCCATGTATTCCCACTTTTGAAAACTTATGAGTTACGGTTATGGGAACATGCATATTTAGTTATGATGCGGTAGTTGATTGTTTCGATTTGGTATAGCGTTATCCCTATTGGCCTAGATTATGTATTCAGGCGTTATTGAGTGACCCTTGGAACCCAACTCTATTTTAGGGCGTGAACTATGAATTTATGAAACTGTTCTTCTTGCCTCCATAATGGTGGCAACAAGACGAAACTTGCTTAGAACAACCGAAGCAGCTGCATTGTTTCGTCGTCGTGGCCGTCATCCGACCCCGACTGCACCACATGTGGAGAACCCGAACATTGATAACCCAGCTGTTGAGAACCCGAATGTGGAAAACCATGCTGAGAATGGTCCTGTTCCACAAAACCCTCCACTTGTGAACCCAGCCCACATTGACCAGCTAGTGTCGCATCGTGTCGCTGAACTGCTAGTTGAGGCTAATCTTTCTAACACTTCTAGTGGAACCCCAGTGCTGAATCGAACTCGGGGTTGTACCTATAAGGAGTTCCGATTATGTGGTCCCATAGATTTTGGAGGAACTGAGGGAGTAGTTTACCTAACTATGTGGTTAGAGAAAACTGAATCTGTGTTTGCTGTGAGTAACTGTGATGAGGATTGTAAGGTTAAGTATGCAACCTTCACTTTGAAGGACGAGGCGTTGACCTGGTGGAACAATTACCACAGAGCAGTAGGAATTGATGTAGCTTATAGTATGACTTGGACTCAATTTAAGGCTCTCCTGATTAAGACTTACTGCCCTAGGAATGAAGTTAAGAAGTTAGAGAGTGAGTTCTGGAACCACAAAGTTAAGAGGAATGACATGGCGACTTATACTCGTCGTTTCCAAGAGTTATCCTTGCTTTGCCACGAGATGGTTAGTACCAGAAAAATTAAGATTGAAAGGTATCTTGATGGATTACCTTTGGCTACTCGAAATGATGTCATCGCTTGCCAAACCGTCAATTTGCAAGAGGCAATTGCTGTGGCTCAGAGTTTGATGGACTCATATGTGCTAGAAGTAGGAAGTAAGAGTAAGAGTGATAGGAGTGATAAGAGGAAGAGGAACGAAGTTGCTAAAGGAAATGGCAACTGATGAGTGTCTAAATACTCATCATTTTTGTTCCTTCTACACTGCAAAAACAGTCAAAAACACTTTAAACAGTCTCAAAAAGACAGAAAAAATATTTAGACTGTGTTTTATTCAATAATTATAAAAATCTAGTCCCTGGTTATTCAAAACATGTATTTTTTCATAAAAGGCCCTCAGGAATTTTTAAGTTGTCAAATTTAGCCTTATAAAGTCTAGTTTTGCAAAATGACAACTTGAGTCATTGGAATTTTAAAGATTGTGAAATTACCCCGGATATTTTTAATTTGAAAATTATCATTTTTGGTCCTTGGGAAAATTAATCTTGTCATAATTAGTCCTTATGATGAAATTTTGAAAATTACAGTTTTGGTCCTTCAAGTTTGGTCAAATGGCTAATATGGTCCTTATGTATTACTTCCAAATCCAAACCAAAAACAAAATAAAATCATAAACCCAACACAAACCCACCAGACACCCACAACCCCTGCCCACCTTTCCCTCCTTTTTCCTTCCTCTTTTCTTCCTTCTCCTGACACACTCAACCCCATGGATGGCTCAGATTGTTTTTGTAGAGTACCTAACTCTTGGATGGCTTGGATCAACTCAAAGAAACACAATTGGTGACTTTGCTGTTTTCCCCTCAAAAAAGAAACAGAGAAGTCAAGAATGAAGACAGAAGCCAGAAGACTTTTTCAATTCGGTATAAATAGGAGATTAGTGTATTTGTATCAAGTTGTCTAGAAATCTTGTTCTAGTCCATTGTTATTTTCATTGTCAGTTCAACTTACATGTACTTTTAAATTTCAGTTAATGCAAGTTTCAGTTTTTAATTTCCATTGCTTATGCAGTTTTCATTTTGGTTCATGTCCCTTAAATTTGCCATTCAAGTTTTAAGTGTGTATCAAGTGAGGTTAAACTTATTTTGAAGTTCTGTTATTGTTGTAATCAGTGTTTGAAATCTAATACAAGTTTCAAATCAGTTTTTAAAAGTTTTCATACCCTGTACAGGGGTGTTTGGTTGCACATTTGCTGGGTCAGTTTCATGTTTCAACCCATGTTGGGTCCTAAAGTAGTCCTCTTGTTCACCTTTGCCCTGTCTCAGATTCACAGGAACTCGTGAGCAGCGTTAACGGCTTATTTATAAGCTGTTGTGGGGCTCCATTTTTCTTCAATTTCGCTTTTCTTGGTACGTTATTGCGCCTATTTTATCTGCTTCTCCTTTGGGTAGGTTGTAGAATCCTCTTGAGTGCTTATTCTTAAGCCCAAAACAGTCACCTTTTTCTGTTTTACCATTGTTTCAGAAGCAACCATCAGCAGCCCTGTCCATTTTTTAGCTTAGGTTTAGTTCGATCTAGGATAGATTTAGGATTAGTGTTGGTTGCAATAAGTACGTTAGGTGTAAGAATAGTGTATATCTCAGCTTATTTGGTATTTTAGAAGCCCCTTGTTGCTTATTTTTAAGCCCAAAAAGTCCACCATTTTGCTTGTTTAAGGACTGTAGTGCAGCAGATCAGCAGCAATTAGCCCTTTCTTTGCTTATTCGTTCATATGTTTAGTCTTAAGGTCGCCCTAGATAGCTTATCATTGCCAACTGCTTATCCTCATATTTTTAGCTTTGTTTCTTTGTTTGTAGCTTATTCCAAATTAGGTTCACATGTTAGCTATATCTTCTTTCTCCATCCAAACTGTTTTTCATGCTTCATTTCGTGCTTAAAACCTGCTAAGGGGTGTTTGGTTATTGTTTTTGCAAAGAGATTTTTGCCAAACTTTGTGGAATTTTCACAGATTCGTTATAAGTCCATTTGAGCTGAAATTTAGGACTTAAGCTCTTTGGTTGGTTGTGGACATCTTGGCCATTTTAGTTTATTTTTAGGAATTTTTCTAGCTGGCTTAATGTAAGCTCAAAGTAGGTGATTAAGGGCCGTTTGGCGTGTTGAGACTTGAAATCTGGTCTCGAGCTTTTTTTCTGTAGCTTGTGCTTTTTAGGTCCCAATCAGTTGCATTAGCTCATTTTAGGTTAGATTTAGGCTGTAGTAACTTATGGTAGCTTTTGGATAGCTTATTGCTTATTTCAAGTGCTTATTCAAACTGCTTATTTGCCCAATTCAGCTTATTAGTGAGCTTATTTAACTTTTTATATTTTTTCTAGTATTCTGCTATCATATAGTATTTATAGATAAAGTTTCATATTTATTAGAGTTCATTTAGTATTTATTAGAATTTTTATTAGTTTTAAATAATTAATAAATAGTAATTAATTAATAATAAATAGATAAAAAGTGTAATAAATATATTTTTAGTTTTAAAATAAGTTTTATAATATTTTAGATTTTTCTAAGTCATAATTTCACTTTTCTAGCTTTATTTCATATTTTCTTATATTTTAGGGTATTATTAAATAGTTAAAAATAGTTTTTAATTAATAATAATTAAATAAATAGTCATAAAAATAATTTTCTTTTTCCAATAATTTTCTTATGTATTTAGGATTGTAAAAATATAATTTTCATATTTGTAGGCCTTTTATTTCTTAAATCTCACGTTTTATTTTGTATGTTTTAATCGTTTCTAAGTATTTTGCTTTCACGTACTTGTTCTTATAGCTTGTTTAAGCTATTTTCTTTTATTCCTTAGTATAAATCAATCATACCCCCTTTCCTGTTCAATGTCACACGATCACGAATTCGTTGTATTACAGTGTTCACACCTAGTTGGGACTTAACGACCCGGGGATACACTATACTCTCCTGGATAATTGCACTGCGTTCTCAAGTGATTGACACTTGTTGACCATTCACATGGTTAATTTGGGTTGACCGTTTGGGACCAATCAACAACAAACGGCAAGAATCAGCCAGGGTGTTCGCCATAGGAAATGGAGGTAGGAATGATTATGAAGGTAGTAAACCCGTGTGTGGTCGTTGTAACCGACACCACCATGGACCATGCCCGAATGTGTGTTGGAAGTGCTCTAAGGTAGGACATATGGCCAAAGACTGTAAGTCCCGACCACTTGCTGCAGCTCAAACCGCATTGTGGAACGGATCGGAAGGCCACGTCACCTGTTTTGGATGTGGAAAGAAGGGACAAGTTAGGAATGAGTGCCAAGAGCGTGGATGAGAGGAAATCCCGGTAATGTAGGAGGAATTTCTAACCGAGGTGTAGGAGGTAATGGCTTAAACCCTGTGAAGCGTGAGGTTGTAGGAAACCAGGGAACCCATGGTGCTAGGAATCAGCAGAGAGACATGGGAACAGCGCGTGTTTACGCTATTGGGATGGAAGCTGGTGAGGACCTAACGTAGTTACGGGTACGTTCCTTCTCAATAACCGCTATGCTTTCATACTGTTTGATACTGGTGCGGATATGAGTTTCGTATCCACCAATTTTATGCCATTACTAGGAATCTCCCAAACACCTCTAGGGTTTAGTTACGATGTGGAATTAGCGAATGGGAATAGAGAGAAGATAGACGCCGTAGTTCGAGATTGTACCTTAAGTTTCCTAGACCGCCCGTTTAGTATAGATCTGTTGCCAGTTACCTTAGGAAGTTTTGACGTCATTATCGGAATGGATTGGTTATCGAAGAACGGTGCACACATCATCTGTGATGAGAAGGTTGTGCATTTACCGTATGGCGGAAGGTTCGAGCATACAAGGAGATCGAGCGACGTGGAAGTACTTCCGGTTGAGCATCATCTCTTGTATTAAGGCCCAGAAGTACATCGATAGAGGAGGTTGTCTTTATTGGCTCAATTTCGAAAAGAAAAGTGAGGAGAAGAGTGAAAGAAACCTCAATTATGTACCCGTCGTTAGTGAATTTCCGGATGTGTTTCCCAACGATCGCTGGGATTCCACTGTTCGACAAGTGGAATTTCAAATAGATTTGATACCGGTCTGCGACACCGTAGCGGGCACCTTATCGACTTGCTCTAAGAGAATTGGAGGAACTGTCTAAACAGTTGGCTGAATTGTCAGAGAAGGGATTCATTCGACCAAGTTCGTCGTCGTGGGGAGCACCAGTGTTGTTTGTGAAGAAGAAGGATGGATCTTTTAGGATGTGTATTGATTATAGGGAATTAAATAAGTTGACCGTGAAGAACCGATATCCGTTACCTAGAATAGATGATCTATTCGACCAACTCCAAGGAGCTAGTGTGTTTTCTAAGATCGATTTACGATCTGGTTACCGCCAGCTTAGAGTTCGAGAAGAGGATATCCCTAAGACTGCGTTTAGGACTCGTTATGGACACTATGAATTCCAAGTGATGTCGTTTGGTTTGACCAACGCGCCAACGGTTTTCATGGATCTCATGAACCGAGTGTGTAAGCTGTACCTAGATAAGTTTGTGATAGTATTCATAGACGACATCTTGATATACTATAAGAGTAGTGAGGAGCACGAAGAGCATTTGAGGCTCATTTTAGGATTGCTAAGAGAGGAGAACCTGTATGCCAAATTCTCTAAGTGTGAATTTTGGATTCCATCCGTGGAATTTTTAGGCCATGTGATAGATAGTCGAGGTGTTCATGTTGACCCAGCTAAGATTAAGGCCATTAAGGAATGGGCAGCTCCTAAGAACTCTTTAGAAATCCAACAGTTTCTAGGTTTAGCAGGCTATTATAGGAGATTCATTGAGGGATTTTCAAAGATAGCTAAACCGACCAAATTAACAAGGGATGTTAAGTATGAATGGGGAGAAAAGGAAGAAGAAGCATTCCAACTTCTGAAGGAGAAGTTGTGTAGTGCGCCCATCCTAGCTTTGCTTGAAGGAAGTGAAGATTTTGTCATGTAATCTTGTGGCGCTTCGCATAAAGGCTTAGGTGTTGTTTTGATGCAACGTGAGAAGGTGGTTGCTTATGCATCCCGACAACTTAAGAAGCATGAGAAAAACTACACCACCCATAACCTTGAGTTAGGTGCTGTAGTGTTTGCTCTTAGGATTTAGAGACATTACCTGTATGGAACCAAGTGTGTAGTATTTATTGACCATAAGAGTTTGAAGCATATCTTAGATCGAAGAACTGAACATGAGACAACGTCGTTGGTTGGAATTGCTTAGTGATTATGATTGTGAGATTCGTTATCATCCCGGTAAGGCTAATGTTGTGGCTGATGCACTTAGTCGTAAGGAGGACATTCCACCCCTACTAGTTAGATCCTTAGGAATGACCATTGTTTCACCCTTACCATCCATTTTAGCCGCCAAGCGAGGCATTGACGGAAGAGAACCGCCCTTATGAGAATCTTCATGGAATGGTAGAAAGTGAAAACGGCTTCTTGAAGCGTTAGATGGGACATTATGCTTCAGAGAGAGAAGTGGATACCATTTCATGGTGGAATCCGTGAGTTGATTATGCATGAGTCGCATAAATCAAAATACTCTATTCATCCCGGAGCCGATAAGATGTATCATGATCTTAAGAAACTTTATTGGTGGCCTAATATGAAAGCCGATATAGCTCAAGATGTTAGTAGGTGCGACTTGTTATAAAGTTAAGGCCGAACATCGAAACCATCGGGACTTTTAGTTCAACCCGAACTCTCGGAATGGAAATGGGAGAGAATAACCATGGACTTTATCACTAAATTACCGAGAACAGTTAGCGGCAATGACGCTATATGGGTAATAGTTTATTGTTTAACTAAGTCTGCTCACTTCTTAGCTATTAGTGAAACCGATAGCCTTGATAAGCTTGCCCGATTGTATCTTAAGGAGATAGTATTGCGTCATGGAGTACCGATATCTATTATTTCTGATTGGGATAGTCGTTTTACATCCCACTTTTGGAAGTCGTTATAGACAGCATTAGGAACGAATTTGGATATGAGTACTGCTTACCATCCACAGACCGATGGTCAAAGCGAGAGAACTATTCAGACTTTAGAGGATATGCTTAGAGCATGTGTTAATGATTTCGGCAAAGGTCGGGAGAGACATCTCCCATTGGTCGAATTCTCCTATAACAATAGTTATCACTCTAGTATTAAGGCCGCTCCATTTGAGGCACTGTATGGCTGAAAATGTCGTTCTCCTGTTTGTTGGGCTGAAGTTGGCGAAAGTCAACTTACAGGTCCTGAACTTGTCCTAGAAACCACTGAGAAGATAGTTCAGATTCGTAATCGGTTGCAAACCGCTCGTGATAGACAAAAGAGTTATGCCGATAAGAGACGTAAACCTTTAGAATTTCAGGTTGGAGATCGTGTTATGTTGAAAGTTTCTCCTTGGAAAGGAGTGATTCGTTTTGGAAAGCGTGGAAAACTCAATCCCCGATATATTGGTCCCTTTCCAATCCTAGAAAGAATCGGACGGTAGCATACCGCTTGGAGCTACCATCTAATGAGTAGTGTACACAATGTCTTTCATGTTAGTAATCTTAAGAAATGTCTTTTGGAGGAAAACATAGTTGTGCCCTTAAGAGATATTCGTATTGATGAGAAATTGAATTTTGTTGAGGAACTGATTGAGATTATGGATCGTGAGATTAAGAGGTCGAAGAATAGCCAGTATTCGATTGTTAAGGTTCGTTGGAACTCCCGCATGGACCGGAGTTCACTTGGGAACGTAGGCGTTTTCCGTAGGAAGTATCCTAAACTGTTTATGACACCAAGAAACTCGGAGTGAAACTCGGGACGGGTTTCTTCTGAGGCTGGGAGGCTGTGACAACTGGCAATTTAGGTAGTCTATTTTAGGTAACCGCATCACGTTAAATTAAACGAAGTTTTGCCTTTAACACTATTTTATAAACCGTGACTTGATTTTATATCGTCGATTGGTTTTTACGGTTTATTTCATTATTAAATGAGTTATCGTATGCGTTTTAACTCTATTTGGTAGGCACTATTCGATTCGGCACTAGAAAAGCCTAAAACAAGAGTTATTGTAACTTTTAGACCGTAACTCGAAAATTGACAAATAAATAGTCAAAACTCGTGGAAAAACATAAGTAACGATGTTGGAAAGTTAAAAAAACGTAGTGGGACACTCGGGGGACGATATGTGAGCTCGAGAATGGGTAAACGAGATAGATACGAAAAGTTTCAACCCGAACCCTCTCTTTTTCCTTATGGTCGGCGCCCCCCTCCTTTTTATTTATTTTGAGGTCCCTAGCTCATGAATATAAATACCACACTCAAGCCTCACTTCAACCTTTCATTTCTCTCTCTAGAAAACACACACACTACTTTATCTCTCTTGTTTCTCTCTCTAAAAACCCTAAACCACCACCACCATAACCGGCAGCCTACTTCCGGCCAAACGACGGCGCGTCCACCACCACCTCCACCACCAAAAGCAAGATCTCTTTCTCCTCTTTCCAACCATATATCATATACTCAATTTGGACTTCATTAACACCTCCAAATTCAAGAATTAAAATTCGTACTTTTAGGGTTTCAAAAGATTTCAAAGGGCTTTTGCAATTGGTGATTAGATAAGGTAAAGGGAACATATATTGAGCTTGATTAGGCTATAAAAAGCCACGAATTGAATTCTAGGGTTTCGACCCATGAACAATTTTTAGGGCTTTTGGGTGGAACATGAAATTAAAGCTAATTAGTGACTAAGTAAACAAGTAATTAGTGTTTGGTACATGTGTGGTGCATTAATTTGATGGTTTTTGCATTTAGGGTTTAGTTGCATGTTATTTGGTTGAGGAAGATGATGGGTTTTGTGTTTAGATAGTGTTTGGAGCTTGAATGATTGGATTTGAGTGTTGTAGATTGGATTTGGTGAGGTTTGGTTGTGACATATGGGGCGTACGCACCAAGAAGCCCACGTTGGGGTCTTGGTTGGTGTCGTACATGGCCTATGTTGGTCTTGGGTTCGAGTCGGGTCAATTTGGTAGCTCATTGATTGGTTTAGTTGAGGTTTGGATGAGACGCGTGGAGCCGAAAAGCTTTAGAAGCTTGTTTCGTTCACGTGGTCTTGACGCGACTGTCATGACCATTAGGGTCATAACATTGGTTTCGAGTATAATTGGTTGATTGATTGGTTGGCGAGATTGTTTTGAGTTGGTTTGAGATTGAATTGCGACGTTATGACTATTAATTATGGACTTGATATATATATTGTTGACTTTGAGCTACGTCGGCGTCAGTTTGACTTTTTAGTCAATAGTTGACTCCGACAAAGCTGTAACATGGACTTTAGTATAATTTGGACAATTGATTGATTAAAAGCCGAGAATTTATGACTCGTGCTTGTGGACACGAAACGATTAACGATATGAGATTAATAATAGAATTTGACGAAATATATATATATATATATATATATTTATATATATATATATATATATATATATATATATATATATATATATATATATATATATGAAAATGCTAATAAATCTATGAAATGTAAATAATAACGGGCTTTTGTACCAAAATATCGATAACAAGATTTTATCTTGTTATTTATTATTTTTAAACGGAAACTAACGACTAAATTGGTAATATTTTGTAATAAATAAGTAAGTAATGTTTCGAGTACACGTTTATCAATAAATGTCAATTTTGGACATTTAATATTGGATAAGTAATTATTTATTTGCGTTATGTGTGCATGGGTTACGGATAACCTAGCATTAATAGTGTTGATCCACGTGGGTAGCGGACTTATTAGGTTGACGAATCTAATAAGAGCCCGCTAGGTACGTTGGGTAACCCTATTAATGGGTGACTTATCCTTATGACTCTTTAGGATACGAATGATTTATGGGATAATAAGCGACACGAATAAATGAATGAGTTTATCGAGTTGACGAATTCGATAAGGTCTAATATTTATTCTGAAACTTATTGAACTATGGAGCTTATCGTTTAGAGGTCTCATTGTGTCGCATTGAGTTATATATGGGTTGTTTGAGTGCATTCATGGCATCATATTGAGTCGATACACCCACATGAGGATACCAAATACTAGGATTAATGGTGAAAGCAAGCGTTTTTTGGAAATAAAGAAATGGAATATATTGGGGTAGATAACGTTGATTTTGAGGAATACGTGTATTAAAGTTGGTCTACATTAATAGGTTGTGCTGAGTCGATAGTTGCTGTGCTGTGATTTCTGTTATCTTCTGCTAGTGATATATGTGCGTTGATTGTGCGTTGATTGCTTGAGGTGAGTTTCATAGCCCTACTTTTATATACGTTTTAACTACGTTTTGAACTATTTTGGGGTGAGAATCATGCTGTGTTGTTTTTGGACCGCGAAAACTATTTTGGATTTGCTTATATGTTTGACTGTTTAGATAGATGTGTGGTAGTTGTTGCCTTAGTTTAGGTTAGCCGTGCCTAACTAAGAATAGACTTCTACATCGACCTAGTCAGGGGTTGGCAATTGTTCTAGAATTTGCCACGACAGTGCTGGACTAGAGTCGCGAGCTCGAGTTGTCCCCGGATGCGGGACGTGTGTTATGATTGGTGATCCGGCATGGATCGGTGTTAAAACGGTGTTTATCTATCTTAGGTCTTGCATAGCAAATCAACTCTTATTGGTCCACTATGATTTTGTTGAATTTAAACCTATGAACTCATCGGTAGTGACCTTTTAGCATGATTTCTCGGTATTTGAGATGTTTGGATTACTTGATCTGTGGAAGCTTGGCATGGAGGCGTGGTTCAAGGATCATTTTCGACTCGATAAACAATGGGGACCTATTTAGTTAAACTATGTTTTGGGCCTAAAATTTATATCTTCGGATTAAATGTTTGAATACTTGATTTGGGATTGGTTTTAAATGGTTAAATGGTTATCTTTTATTTTACTTGTGTGCGATACCAAGCCAATAGTAATGCCCCGAAAACTTGATTATGTCTTCTGCTGTACCGAGATTTGGGGGTGTTACAGATTGGTATCAGAGCTCAAGGTTATAGAGAACTAGGTATTTTATAAACCCTAAACTATAACCGCTTTTAAGAAAAATTGATCCTCGACCGACGCATGCCCTTTTGCCAAGCCGAAGCTTCTTAATTGATTATGGTATGAATTATGATTTGAATTATGAGATGATATGTTATGGGATATTGTGAACTGATTATGGAAACGTTATTATTGGGAGATACGATTATTGGTTTTGGAAATAAGACATGATTATTGGTTTTGGGAAAATGAGATGTGAATGTTGAGATATTGCGGAATTTGATTTGAGAAAACGGTATATTTGATGCGGAATTTGATTCGAACAGCCTCAAGACGAGCAACCGGAGTGAATGATTCTTCAAAGTCAATACCCTCATCCTGTCTATAACCCTTAGCCACCAGACGTGACTTGTTTCTGATTACGGTTCCTTCAGCATCCAATTTGTTTTTCCAAATCCATTTTAGACCAATGACGAAGACCCTGTTGGTCTTTCAACCAATTCCCATACTTCAAGACGTTTAAACCGATTGAGTTCTTCTTGCATGGATTCAATCCAGTTGTCTTTGGTCATTGCGTCTTTAATGTTTTTAGGTTCATATCCGCAGACAGTGAGTGCATAAATGCAATGTTCACCGTCTGTGTGTAGACGTTGTCTAGTTACGACTGGTTGATTCGGGTTACCAATGATGTTATCAAGAGGATGGTATTTTGTCCAACGATGTGTGGAAGGTTGATGTTGATATACATTATGCAGATTGGGAGGATTCAAATGGCTTGTAGATGATTCCGCAACATCAGGTGCAACAATTTCATTGGCAAACGGGTTGAAGAACGCATTTTGATCATAATCTGCAGGTGGGGTTACTTCATTGTGAAAAACATCATCAGCTGGTTCAGCGTCATTGGATGCAGTTTGTTCAACTGTTGTTGTAGAGTCAACTGGTGGTGCTTCTTCAACAAAAGAGTTGTTGTATGTGTACGTATTGGAATACGATTAGGTTGAGCAAAGGAAACATTGGATACACACGAGCACGTTCATCAATATCATCACTAAATAGAGGAGCAAATAGCTTTTCCATTTGTTGACGAAAGCGGGGGCTTGGTTCAAATTGATGATGGGGTTTGAGGAAGTTTAAACGGTTGTGACCGGGTTCCAAGCTGTTATGCTCAGAAGCTATTTCTGTAAGCTCATCGAAATTTGCATGAATCGTTTCCATAACCCTTTTGCTATGCGGCGATTCGGATCCGGTAACCTTTAGAATTCTCACAGTATCCAATAAATACTCCAATGTCAGCTTTGGCTTTGAGCTTTCCAAATTCATCAAGATCATTATTCAGGTAGCAAAGGGATCCAAATATATGAAAGTGTTTGAGATTCGATTTTCGGTTGTGGATAAGCTCAAAAGGTGTTTTGTTGTGGCGTTTTGTAATCATTGAGAGATTCTGAGTGTAGCATGCGGTTGAGCGGCTTCGCCCCACAAGTAATCTGGAAGTTTAGCATTGATTAACATCGTTCTTGCAGCTTCCACTAACGTACGGTTTCGTCTTTCAACAACTCCGTTTTGTTCTGGGGTGCGTGCAATTGATGTTTGATGCTCAATAGCCACTTTCTCATAGTATTCACGAAGAGTTTGATTCACAAATTCAGTTCCTTTGTGCTTCGAATTTGTCCGGCGGTGTTCGAGTTGAACTTGAATTTTCGTGAGAAAGGTGATGATCATCCGTGGAGCTTGATCTTTACTTCGAAGAAAATAAACCCAAGTCCATCTTGAGTAGTCATCTACAATTACCAAAATGTAGCGTTTGCCATTAATCGTTTGCACGCGCATCGGGCCACACAAATCCATGTGAAGAAGATGAAGCACATGTTGTGAGCTGTGTTCCACCTTTGAAGGAAAGTGAGCACGAGCGCTTTTCCCTTGTTCACAAGCTGAACATAGGTGATCTTTAGAATACCGGAATCTTGGGAGACCTTCAACAAGTTTGTATCGAGCAAGGTTGGTTATGGTTTGAAAGTTTAAATGTGAGAGACGTCGGTGTCATAGCCAAGATTTTGTAGATGTTGCCTTTGAAAGGAGACATATGGGAGATGAAGCAATCATGTCTTGCATTGAGATTGTGTATAAACTTGAGTTGCGGGTGCCAGACATAAGATCGTTTCCTTGTAGATCATGAATGAAACAAGTTTTCTCCCGAAAAGAAACTTCCAAATCTCCATCACAGAACTAACCTACTGAGAAGAGGTTGTGACCGAGACCTTCCACATAATAAACCCTGCTAATTTTGATGTTGCCATTGATGTAATCTTCGTAGCCCATGATAGTTGCGAAGTGATCATTCCTGAATCTGACAGTGCCAATGAACTTTGCAACAAAGTTTGATAACAGATTTGAGATTGCTGTCATGTGTCGAGAACATCCGTTATCAACAATCAAGGATGATCATCACACCGCATTACACACTGAGGCGATACGGATGGAATAGAAGTAGATGTGGAACCCGAAGAGTTTGAGGGTTCCAAAGCGCTATAGTAAGCACATATCAATGATTTTGGGTATCCATTTAAATCCTAGTGTATTATGTAACCATTTCTGCCATCTCCAACTAGTCTTTGCTTTAGTCTTAGTAAATGAACTGGGTGGTACTACGTTCCTTGGAGGTGATAATGGAGCTATAGGGACATCAATGCTTTTCTTAGAATCTAAAGAGGGAGGTTTACCAAGCACAGACTTAGAAGCTTTAGTGGGCCTAGAGGTATTCCGTTTCTTAGGAGTCCGTAAATGAGACAAGATAGTTTTAGCAACACATTTATCATGACAATCCGAAAGCACGCTTTTACGACATATAACACAAGAAGCTTCAGACTTAATATCAAAAGTACTTAAAGGTTCAGCATTCGTTACATCACTTTTTCCATTACATTTGTCAGACGCAATATCTAAAGTGGGTGCAACTTGAGTTTTATTTCCTAGGGTGTTCTTACTTCACATTCTTTATTGTTCTTTTCTTAGGTGCAAACTTCCTATTCTTCCTTGTATTGCTCCTAGGATGTGAAGTGCGGACGTTGGGAAAAGAGGCAACTATTCCTGTTTCAGTAGAGGGAATCACATTAGTATCTTGTGGTTTGTCATTAGGCATTCTAGTGTCAATTTTTTTTAAGTGTTACAGGTGCAAGTTTCTTAATGTTACTAAGCTGAACTTGTTCATACTTTCCTAACTTCTCTTTTAACTCAATGATAGTGTGCAATAAATCTTGATTTTCAGAACGACGATTTCCAGAAAAATTCATGACTTCTTTAGTGTGTGCAAGATAATGATCAAGTTCGTTTGATGCTTCATCACGAGTTTGTTTGAGTAAATCAAATATGACACCATATTCCTTTTTAACTTTTGCAAGTTCTTGTTCATATTTTGAGATTTGACATTTCAAAGACGCGTTTTGATCATCCAGTTGCTCAAGTTTTGGATTAAGAGTTTTGGAATGCAACTGGTTGATTTTGTTTTGCAAAGCGAGTTCACGATTTTGACAATCTTTTTGACACCATTGAAGACGGCGGTTTGCATTTGAAAGCTCGTTTAACAATCGTTCATTTTCAACTTTTAAAGACTTGATTTGTGACACAATATCAGTATTCTCAACAATTTCAACAGAATCAACAAAATCAGCAGAGATATAATCAAATGAAACAGAATATAATAACACCACATTATGGATATCAGCACATATAATATCTTCCAAGAGTCGATCAACATCTTTTCGTAACAGTTTCTTTTTACGTTTTGCATTTGAAATAGATGTTTCTGTTTTCTCGAAAATGATTTTCATCAATCCAAGTTCCTTATGAAATTCCCTTTCCCAATACAATGTACAATTTTTCAAATTTCGAACATGGGGTAAAATTCTTTTCTGAAAAATATCTCTTTGTTCTCGCGCCTGAGGCGATTGAAAATGTTCAACTTTTATTTCTGAATGAAATTCAATCTCACGTTCTAAAAGTTTGATGTCAGAAGTGAAAATGTCAAAATATCTCAGAATTTGACGATTTTCGGGTATTGATTTTACTTCACTGAGTGAAGGTAAATGACCATTAATTTGTGCAGCATTGGGTTGGGGACCAACATTAGAAGACTCAGACATAGGTGTGTTAGAAGAATCCTTTTGTTCGACGAAAGTGACAGCTTTTGAATAGTTAAAAAATTTATTATAAACAACATTTTCTATTTTTAACCGACTTTCGTCATCTGTATCGAATTCCTCTTGACGATTATATTCAACAACACTCATAATGGAATCATCAATTATATGTTTTACGTCATATGTGTGTGATATTGGATTGTATGTTTCGTATTGGATTTATGTGTTTACTATTAAATTTTAAAGGTTTTAGATATGTTTAGTAAGGTGAATTATTGTAATTTTTTGGATGGAAAACCGGTTTGATCTAATGGTCAAACTGATGACCCGGCGACTCGACGAGGTCAATAAAAAACCGGTTTTTAAAATATTTTTTACTTTTTATTGGTAAAAATGTAAGTTTATCTATCTAGTAGAAGAAAAAGCACATATTTTAACTTTGACCTCGGTCCTCCTCCACACCTAATCCAAACATCCCCAATTTATCCTCTTTCTTCTTCTTCTTCCTTATACCTTGTTCACTTCACTTCACCTAAGGGTTTAGCATCATCATCATCTTTTAGAATTTAGTTAATGGTGTTATAGCCTATCAATCAATCAATAATAAAACTAGAAATGTCGTCGTCGTATTTAACAACATTCAAAACACTATTCCTACAATCACATTCACATTCATGTCAAACTACTAATCAGTTACGGTTATATTCATCATCATCATCGCTTTACGTTGCGCGAACTCGAACATTTAATCGAAACAACAAATTAAGATTAGTAAGAGCTGAATCACAATCAAATGATAATAACAGTAACACTACTGATTCTCAACAACCTCCGAATAACGGCTCCGTGGTAACTAATTTCTATTCCTTTTTTTTATATATATAAATTGTTACATATATGAGCTTATGTAGACCTTTAGAAATGAGAGTGCTTATTTCGTTTGAGGAAAAGGTATTGTGTAAACGGTGCGTATTTAGTTTATAATTCGATAAGTTGCGAATTAAGTTTGGAGGATAAGATATTTTGGAAAAAGGTGTAAAGTTTGTTAGCTGATTTTGGATGAGCGAGTGAGGTAACTCAACTGACAAGTCACTAACGGTTCGGTGCAAAAGTCTCGGTAATTAGTTTAGGTCATGGGAAATACTTGTTTTTATAGTTGGTAGTAAGTAGGCACCGTATGTTAATTATTTGTCTTACTATTATTCTAGAGCATATGATCTGTTACTGTTCGTGTATATCTATATATCTTATACAAACGATTGCTAAGCTTATACAGATATGAGATTGAACTGATAGGTATCATTCGAGAAGTTACGTCGTAAGTTTGGAGGAAAAGATATTGTGAAAAAGGTCTAAAATACTGGATTTTTGATGACAAGTCAATAACGGTTCAGCTTAAAAGTATCGCTAACTAGTCTATAGTTGGTAGTAAGTAGGTGCTTTGTGCAGTTTTTATTCATTTTGATAGAAGGTTTTGATTTTTGAGGTCGAATATTTTGCTTTTCGATTTTAACCTAGTTTGGATTTTTTTTTCAGGCCTGATACGCTTATAGAATGCGCCAAAATTACTTTTAGAAATGATACTGGAGTTATTATAGAAATTCTTTATAAGATAAATGACGTGCAGATTTGGTAAGTTTGGAGAAAAAAAGTTTGTAAAAGAAATGTCGAATAATTTAGCTCAGGTACTAGAAAATAGTTATTTTAAAGTTGGGTGCAGGTAAGTAGTGGATGCTACGTTTCTTCAGTTTGTAGATGATTTGATATTTGAGGTAGAAATCTTGTCTTTCGAGTTTACGTTTGATGTAGAAATATTACAAATATGATACTATAAGTATTCAAGCTTGTGCAGAGTTTATATGCTTATAGAAATGACCCAAAGTTACTTTTAGAAATGATCCTGAAGTTTATTATAGATATGAGTTGTGAAAGCAAGTTGACGTGTAGGATTCAATATGAGTTGTGGGATCAAGAAGACACTGTGCAAAAGTTTTAAAGTTAATAACCAGGTTTCGGGTAAGGATGGAAACTAGTAGTAGTTTTTATAGTTGGTGCCAAGTAGGTAGTATATGCTTTTCATATTCATTTTGTATATGATTTTGATTGTTGTGCTCGAAGTCTTGCTTTTCAGGCTTAACTTTGATCTGGATATGACACGAAAGTATTCAGACCTAACACGCTTATAGAAATGAGCCAAATTTTCGTTAAGAAATGATACTGAAAGTTATTGTAGATATGAACATATGAGATTAAATTACGTGAAAGATTCTAAATCGCATAATAAGTTTGGAAAGAAAAGATGTGTGAAAAGTTATAAAGTTAATAACCAGATTTCAGTAAGGACAGAAAACTGAATTAGAAGGAAAGTTTATCTGAATATGCAAGTCACATGAATTCATTCAATAATTGTTAGTTTTTGGAAAGTAAAATTTAATAACGAGACAAATGGGGAGATTGAGCATGTGAAGGTACTTTCTTAAGCTAGTGAAAGGTGAAGTGTTATAAATGCTTGACAAATCATGTGGAAGTTATTGTTTCTCTTTTTGCTTTTGGGCAAGTAATTCGGGGAAGGAGGTGGGAGTTGCGGAGGTTATGAGAAGTTTGCTATTGTGGTAAGGCTTAAAAGTAAGTCATTTCATGTATCTTTTGGTCTTTTGGGGCATATAATTTTGCTTTCGTGTAAGCATGAAAGATACCACAAAATTTTGCATAAAGCGAAGAACTGCTTTTAGAAGCACACTATGGTGACATGTTTTTAGGTTCACACTCATAAACACAGTAGCATGACAGTTAATTATATACTTGTAATCAGTTTTTTACTTCTTTAATTGGCTAGGATAGTAATAAGTAATATGTTTCATTTGCAAATTTTAGTCCCCTTTATAACATACAACTTCGTGATCGAATCGACATGGATACCAGCTAATTCGATTAGACTCTACGGGACGCCTATTATTTATGTTTGGCATGCTGTATGATGTAGACACCAAGATCCCAGATTGTTAAGCTATTCTAAATCTTAACTAACTAGTAGTGCTATTAAGAAGGCGAGAATCCACATTTAACTCATGCCAGAAATGCAAAACAATCATGAACTGTTCACAAAGTTCTTCATCACCAAGTCAGCCAAAGAGAATAGAATGTGATTGGAAGTTATAAAGATTTACCCAAACATTCAATGGCCAAAGACATTCATTTGTTGAAGGGGTTGTATCTTTAATTTTGATTTCCTGTTGCGTGAGTCGAACATAATGATTCATTACCTAGCAGCACCATGATTACATCTCATTTAACTTGTAAGAAAATTACTGTATTTGACATAATGTTCTTCATGCTAATACTGATTTTAAATATTATTTTCCTTGACTACTTGTGAAAGTAGCAGACAAGCAGGAGGGATATTTTACTGGAGTATGTGAAAAATGTGCAGCCAGAATTTATGGAGTTGTTTGTTAAAAGAGCTCCTCAGCAGGTAACATGTTCTTCCTATATTGCTATTATCCATGTTCTATTAATGAACCATCTCTTAGTATTATTTTTGTTAGGTTGTAGATGCCATGCGCCAAACAGTAACAAATATGATTGGAACGCTGCCCCCTCAGTTTTTTGCCGTAACAGTTACTACTGTAAGTATACAATCTATGCCTATCGGTGAAGGTGAAAACCTTTTCTTCATAGATTGCTTGATTAAAGGCATAGTATACGGTATAATCATTCAAGTATTAAAACGTGACTCATGATGTTCTGCCTTTTATTATTGTGGCATGCAATCAGGTTGCTGAGAATCTTGCGCAGCTCATGTATAGTGTTTTGATGACTGGGTATATGTTCAGAAATGCACAGTATCGGCTGGAGTTGCAACAAAGTTTGGAGCAGGTTGCACTTCCTGATATATCAGAGGAGAAAAAGGTAATTAATTTTGAATTTTCGGGTTATTTAGCAATCTTCATGCAATGGATAGGAGACAGACGTTAATCGTGGCTTATGGTTATGCATTGATCCCATAATCAACTAAACAAATTGTTTCATCCATGTGGATAAAAACTGATGCCTTACAATAGATCTGTGCATAAACTCAATTTAGACCTGAATACTACTGATTTAAAATAATATCAAGCATACTTGCAATATAATTTTTACTTGTCGTGGAGGCCACAACCGTTGTCTGTATTAGAATTGGTCATGTAGCTCCCGAGCTAGTTGTACCAGGTATATTTCTACAAAATTAACAGATACTAAAAAAATATATACATGTTTTTTTAATTGTCATTGTGGTAGTTGTTTTCAACAATAATGCTGCCACTAAAAGAGAAATGTAATACCGAAGATTTAAAAGTCACCTTTTCAAACTATCTTTCCTTCTGAAAGATGTGGTCCCCTAATGTATTTGGGGTAAAAGATGGTCCATGTTTTTCTTACCGGTCCTAACCAAAATGGGTGTTTACTTTGTCAAAGTTGAAAAAGATTCCTGTCCCATATATGAACTACAATTCATGTTTATGGTATTGATTATTAAATTTAATCATAAAATTCACAGGATGCACCAGATTTTGCACCAGGGACACAGAAAAAGGTGAGTGGGGAAGTTATCAGGTGGAATAACGTTTCTGGTCCTGAGAAAATAGATGCAATCAAGTACATTGAGTTACTTGAAGCAGAAGTTGAGGAACTCAATCGTCAAGTAGAAAGAATATCTGCCAATGGATCGAACGAATTGTTGGACTATCTCAAGTCTCTTGAGCCCCAAAATCTTAAGGTTAGGAAGTTAATTTGCTAAAAATGTACTGGCCTGCTCCACCGTGTACAATAGCGTTCAAATTAATATATGAGCTCTTCAGCAGTTATTTTATAATTTCATTTAGGCTCCTATAGGATACAGGCGACAATATCGACCCGTTTACTCATGAATGGTCGATTTGGCTTATTTTTAATCTCAAGCGGGTCAGATGAAAATTTTAGTTAAAAAGCGAAGCTGTCATATTGGCGATACAGTTTGGTAGTTGCCCAAAGTGTATATTTAATGCATACAAGTACCACGTAGCCCATTTTTAAGAGGTTATTTTAATATATACAATATCATTTTTGACCCATTACCCAGTCCTCCGACCCGTCCATCTTGCTACCTTTAACGAGATCGGATAAAAATGAGGATTGTTTGATTGATCTGTAGGCATTGTGAATACTAAAACAATGTGTCTAATCTTATGCAGGACTTGACAAGTAGCGCTGGGGAGGATGTTGTTGTTGCAATGAACACATTCATAAAACGCCTCTTGGCTGTTTCAGATCCTAGTCAAATGAAGGTTAGCATGGTGTTCTGGTTTTATACAAGAAGCTCATGATTTAAAAAAAAAAAAAGTGTTATCTACACTTCAAATGACAAAATATCAAGTTTGATAGTACATTGGTTGTAAATTTTCTTGGAAGAGGGAGTGTTGATGTTCTAATTAGGGGGTGTTTTTTTTTTTCTTTAGCTAAGGGTTCATGTGAGTCCACTTCTATATAAGCCTCTTAATTGGAAGGACATGATAATTTAAGCCTTAGAGCATTAACAACAATAATGGCATAACGCCGTTTGTTGTCCCAATAATGCCGTTATTGGCGTTACTCCGTTGGAGGGTTTGTGAAATAACGCCGTTAGTCCCCGCACGCTAAGTTGTAACTAAGGGGAAGAAATATTTTGTTGTATGTTTTTGGGGATGTTAGGTGAAATGTTAAAATTGGCTGGTGACGCGACGCGGTGTTATGAAATAACTTTGGTTACCATTGAACATGCTCTTATGGATATAGATCAAATAAAGGATTTTTATGGGCCCTACCTAAAAAGTAATAATATTAAATGGTATCCCTTAGCTAAGAGAAAAAAAGAAACGCCGTCTGTTATGACAACACCAAAGTTATAACAAAGTTATAACATAATTGCCCGTGTATCCTATAGCTACGATGAGAGTGTTCAAAGGAAGAATATACGCCATCTCACGTATTTCTTTTGGTTTCTAATCGTTGTTTATAAACACGTGTGCTGAAATATTCCAAGCCTAATCTATTTCAAGTTTTTCCCATAAAAGCAAATGTCTGCTTTTGTTAGGAGCTTAAAACGTTGTATGTTTTTGACATGCTTTTATATTCTTTTCCTGTGATTTTGCAGACCAGTGTGACAGAGACAAGTGCCCCAGAACTTGCGAAGCTGCTTTATTGGCTGATGGTGGTAGGATACAGTATACGTAACATTGAGGTTCGTTTTGATATGGAACGTGTTCTAGGCAGTCCACCAAAGCGCCAAGAGCTGCCTCCAGCTGAAAACATCTAAACAAGAAGTACATCAACCATATCAATAACTACTACAACTCCATACTCATCCTTGTTCAACCAGAAATTTTTCTCAATCCAGATTTCAGCATTTTACAAAATACTGCAAATTGTGCATTGGCAAGGAACCAGTTGATTATTGGTGTTCAAGAATTGTGATTTTAGGATCTTCATACTAGTTGGTAGCAACCATTTGAGCTCTTAGTATGAATGGCATTTCGGTTGCTGCCCCTCCATGGTAAACATATTTAAGGTTTACCCATTTAAGCCCTTCTTTCTACTACTGGACATTTGTATTTTGTGGGATCTCTGTGCTTATAACAAACAGTAGCTTATATGGCTTAAATGTAGTCTCGTAACTTGAAACACAATGCTATTTGATCCACCAATCACCACGTATGACCATGACTAGGACACAAATATATTCAAGGATTAAGGAACAATGAGAAGTGGTGAACAGTGGGTAAATCACATCTCATGCGCCGAGTCAACAGTATTCTAGGTAGTGTTCTGCTCCATGGTCAGGTCTGTTTCCAGAATGACGTTCTAGTGTTTTTTTAGTACCAATATATAATTTCAAGTTTGCTAAAAAGAAGATAGTCAGACTTGCCACTAATGGATTCACCACGTGAAACCAAGACTATCCTATAAACTAAGCTGTGGATATATTATTGAAAGTGCCGCAACTGTTATATCAACACTGATAGTGCGCCATAATTAGGAACACGAACATCACAGACGCCATGGACAATCTGTACAGATTATATGGATTTTAACTAGCAACATTAGCAAAACATGACTTTTATAACTCCTTGGTATAAAGTGCAATAGAGGTAGTTATGTTCGATTAATTTACTTATGAACCGATTGAAATTCGGTTATGTTTTAGATTTAGCATGTTACAAGGGAAAACAAGAAAAACTTCAATAGTTGGGACCAAGGCTATTTTTTATATAAGATTATTAAAAAATATGCAAATACGCTATTTTTATATAAGATTATAGTCCTGGACAATGGCTAAACCATCTGAGTCGACTCAAGTCAAATAATAACCCAATTTGACATGTTGAAAAACCAAGTGATGAATCCATTTTGAAGCAATGGAGGTCTTAGTTTTTTACAGAGGTGATTGGCGAATAGTCAAGTTACTCTCTGACATCTTAATACAGTTGACTCCAGTAAACCACTTCATTTGCTCTGGAAACCCATGCAAGGTTCACAAAACCAACTTCTAAGCAGATTATTTTTTCAGAATTATGTAAACATTATTAAAAAATTGGAAAATGAATATCAACATCAACTCTCAACGCGAAAGTTCATTGATATTATTTGACAATGCCATGTAATGACATCAATCTGGGTCATGCATCTAACCAAGATCTTCATCAAGAATGCATCGACCACCTTCTCGTGTACATGAAGGATTTCAGTTTGTACCCAGAGTATGTAATAAAAGTAACAATGCATTTTTTCTCTCAAATTGTGACTAATCTATTTTTACTAGAAACTTGCACAAGATAAGCTTATATGTAGGAAGAGCTCCAGGAACAAGATGGCAGTACATAACCTTTGTTGACAACTACAATCAAGACAAGCGAGACTATATCTATGGCCCTCGGCTCCTCGCCATGCTTGACCTGCAATTATGTCAAGCGTATATAAAAACGTAACGGGTTAAAACCATAAGGAATATATCCAAAAAAAAAGGTTTGCAATTTTCGTCAAACCAAAGGAACCATTAATGTAAATTACCTTAGGGACGGTGGATGCAATTTTCACAAAACTACATGAACCAGGCGTGTTTGGTAGCGGGAATTGAGGCCAAAGAATTGGAAATGGTTCCATTTCCCCTGTTTGGTACGCTTAAAAAAAAGGGCGGAGAATTTTTGTATATTCTCGAGAATTGTATCCTTTGTATTTTCTTTTCCACTCCATTTGGGTTGGAAATCATATTCTTTCACAAGTTTTTCTCCGCCCAAAAATTTGAGAATTTGGATGGGATAAAAAAAAGAGTGATATAAAAGGGACCATCACGTGCAAGTCACATTATTATCACGCACAATTGCCTCCTAACCTCTATCTGGTGACTATCTTCTTCTTTATCTTCAATTGTTTCACATCCATCAATTAAATCTTCATCAATAAAATCGTTACTTCTCCGCCACATGATTCCAGTACTTCATACATAATAAGCATCCTCTTCAGATCTGTGAGTTTTTTCTTTTTTTCTTTTTTATTTGTGCATGTTTGGTTAATCCTGGTCGAGAGAAAAACACCCACGGGGGTGTTGGTCTTGGTTTGTTCTGTCCTCGGTACACAAGGAAACCCACTAGGGGTGTTTGATTGGTTTTTATTTTCTTATATTAGTTTATAGCTTATTTGAATAAGCTTGTTTTGGGCTTGGCTAAAAAATACACCGAAGGGTTGTTTGCTTGGGTTTCGGTCACACCAACGACCCACAAGGGTGTGTTTGGTTTGTTGTTGCGAGACTAACCACCCAAGGGGTGCGTCTGATTTATGTCTCAGCTCGGTACAACCACCCACTAGTGGGGTTGTTTTGTTTTTCTTGATTATTTCCTGATTCTCGACTAGAAACCAACCAAAGAGAGAGTTTGGTTCTTCTTTCTTCAGCCCACTAGGGGTATTCGTTTCGGCTTATTTCACAAACAAACAACCTACTTATACATTATTATGTACCATATATATGTAGACGACGAGATCGCCCTTAGCCCAACAAAGAAAACGAAGGATACAAGCTGCTATGATAGCTGCCACAGGTAATTTCAACATAGTAACAACTATGGTTCGTTGGTTTATGTTGGGTTGTTTGATGATCAATCATTTGAGGTTCCAACATGTGATCGAAAACCTTATCGGACACGAAAGGGTGAGCTTTGTACCAACGTTCTTGGGGTGTGCACGAGAGACCTTATGTTTTCTTATGTGCTTGCGGGTTGGGAAGGTTCAGCAGCAGATAGTGTGGTGCCAGATGCTATTAGTAGGCCAAATGGTCTTAAGATAACCCGTGGTATGTTACACATCTTACATATAAGTACTTGCATATACACATATGGAAACACATGTGTGCTTATTATAATTACATGATTTGTGTTAATAGGATCATATTATTTTGTGATTGCCACACAAATGGTGACGGTTTTCTAACTCCTTATCGTGGTCAACGTTACCATCTTAATGATTGGTCGATCCACCTACTCACCTAAGGAGTTATATAATATGAAGCACTCGTCGGCAAGGAATGTTATTGAAAGATGTTTTGGTTTGATTAAGGCTAGGTGGGCTATCTTGCACGATAATTGTTACCATCCAATTGAGTCAATGCCGCAGATCATTATTGCTTGTTGTCTAATACATAATTTCATACGTACGGAAATGAGTCAAGATCCACTTGATAACGAAGTTCCAACGGATCATACACAAGATGTAAATGAACATGATAATGTCATTAACACTGTTGAGACTTCACAAGGATGGAGTGATCGTCGAGATAATCTTGCTAATGACATGTTTAATGAGTGGAATATAATACATGGCAACTGATGCTTTAATTGGCATGGTTTGTCTTATGATTTTTGTCAGATTGGTGCTAACAGCCTGGTCTCATTGGCGCAACTGATGTTTTAGTCTCATTGTTGTCTGTAAGTTGGGCCGTATCTAGTTGTGTTTTGTGGGTAGTATCTACTTGTTGGTTGATGTTTAGTGCTGCTCTTGCATAGTTTTTGGTTGTGAGTCCCTTGGCAAGTTCTGCAAATCATGAACACTAGTGGGATCTCTTTATTATATTGTATGCACTTTTTTTAGTTTTTGAAATACCATTTATCTTTTAAAGATATATATGGATAAATTTTCAATGAAGCAACTGGTATAATTTTGTGTACATATACGTTTGCTTATTTTATTTTTTAATGGTTTGTTACTTTTGATTACATAATCCATTACTAATAAATAAAACTAAAAAACAATAATAACAAAATCAAAACTTTGTTTTCAATTCTCTCTTTGTCTCTTTACACAAACAGAAGAAATCAATTTTTTCATTTTTGTGGTCAATTTTCCTGCAGCACAAACGGGAATCATAAAAATTTCAATCAATTTCATTTCTCTGAATTCCATTCTCTACTTTATTTCTTTTCATTGAAATTCTCTCTACCAAACGTGCTTATATCATTTGAATGGTAAAATAGTCATCACGAAATGGTGACAACTATGACACACAAAAAATGTTAAAAAACAAAATTTAAAGGACATATATGCAACTTTTTTTGTTCTGCATATAGAAGAAATACTAATTTATTTGACAAGAGGTGCCAGATTAAAGTTGACTTGGAGCCAACCAACCACTTTCGTTTACTCTTCCAAACTCAACTGGAACCCATTTTGATCGCATTCAATCAATTCATTTCAAACACTTCCATCCATCTTTTATAGTAACTCGTCGTTACCTTTTATTGTAAGTCATCTTCATTTAAGTTGTTTCATTTTTGTATTTGCATATCTTATAAGTTATGATTATGAAACATTAAATGCTTTTAATTATTTTTCGATCTAATGCTCCATAACTAATAAACTTATTAAGTGTTGACCATGGTCGGATTTAGCTTCTGTGGTTATATGTATGTTGGGTTCATATGACGGGTTAGTTGTAGTTTTAGATTTGTGTTTATATAATATCTTGTTTTCACTATATATTCTTTTAACAGCTAACGTATATATAAACAATTAGCATGTACTTTGTCCTGTCTACATGTTACATGGTATAAACACAAAAAGCACTCACATGTTTTATTATTGTTATTGCTCACTTACTCATGGATTCTTAATTGGTACTAATTTTGTATTTTTACTTTCTGAAAATGTTTATTGTACTTGTAAACGCAGCTTGATCTCATTATTGATAATAATGGCTACTACGTCCATTCCTCGTGGTGGAGATATGATGTCTTTGTAAGTTTTAGAGGTGAAGATATCCGCAAAAGCTTCATGGATCATATGTTCAACGACTTCAAGCAAAAAGGGATTCATGCTTTTAGAGATGATAGAGAGTTGCCTAAAGGAGAAGAGATATCTCCAGAACTCTACGCAGCCATTGAAAGATCGAGGTTTTTGATAGTTATCTTCTCCAAAAATTACGCTTCTTGAACATGGTGTCTCAGGGAACTTGTCAAAATACTTGAATGCAAGCAGATTGAAGGTCCCAAACATGAGGTTCGGATTATCTTTTATGATGCCAAGCCTGATATTGTGAGGAAACAAAAAAGGAGTTACGCAAAAGCTTTTGCCAAACATGATGTCTCAAATAGAATAGAGGTGGATAAATGGAGGGAAGCTTTATCCATGGCGGCTAACTTATCTGGATGGGATCTCCAGGACATGACAAATGGGTGAGTTTCTTCGTTTTTGTGTAATTATCGTGTAGCCCTACTAAAGCTTAACACTATTTAGTTTCTCTTACTTATTGTCTCTTTTTGGTTAACAGGTATGAGTACAAGTTCATCGATTGCATCTCCAAAGACATACTCAAAAAATTATGTGACGGACCCTTGCATGTTGGTGAGAACCTTGTTGGCATGGATTTCCATTTCGACAAATTAAACTTGTCACGCTTCGTTGGGTCTGATAAGGTTAACATGATTCGAATATGTGGTATAAGCGGAATAGGAAAGACGACCCTTGCCAAAGCTATTTATAACTTGATGTATGTCCACTTTGAAGGAAGTTGCTTTTGTGAAGATGTCAAAGAAGTCACAAAACGACAAGGCCTGATTCAAGTTTGATTCAAGTCCAACTGCATATGATTGGAAAGATCTCGAAAATAGAAGATTTGAAGATATCAAGTGTTGGTGAAGGAATTATGGTAATAAAGAAGATAATGTCATCAAAGCCGATCCTGCTTGTTTTGGATGATGTGGATCATCGGGATCAGTTAAAGGCACTGGCGGGTTCAGCTAGTTGGTTTTGCCCAGGAAGTTTGATTATTTTCACCGGTAAAGATAAACAGTTGCTAAGATCTCATAGAGTGGATGAAATCCATGACATGAACTTCCTAGATGAGGATGAATCTCTTAAGCTCTTCAGTTTCCATGCCTTTGAGGAAAAACATCCTTCTAAAGGCTTCCAAGAACTTGCTGAGAAAGCTGTGAGCTATGTGCAAGGTCACCCTCTGGCTGTCATAGTTTTGGGTTGTTTTTTGTACGGTAAAACTGTGGGTCAGTGGGTTAGTGAACTGGAAAGGCTTAAAAAACATCCTAATGAAGAAATACATCAAGTTCTCCGCTTAAGTTATGATGGGTTAAACCTCCAGCAGAAAAATATCTTACTTGATATCGCATGTTTATTCGTTGGAGAAAACAGTGATTTTGTAGCAAGCATACTAGATGGGTGTAACTTTTTTGCAGATACAAACATGAGAGTTCTAGTTGATAAGTCATTAATCACGATCTCTAGGTATATGTCACTTCAAATGCATGACTTGATTAAAGCAATGGCAAGGGAAATCATTCATGAAGAATCTATCATGACTGGGAAACATAGGAGATTGTGGAATTCATCTCAAGTTTACAATGTATTGAGTGAAAAGAAGGTAAGTAGTGGTATATGATTCTTTTATCTCTACATTAAAGTATTAGCAAAATATCCTAATGAAGCTACATGTTCTTGCTTTTCCAGGTGCTAATAACTGAAGAAGTTGAAGTTCTAGTCCTCACGCTAGAGAAATTTAGCCAAAAGGTTCACATAGATGCTAATGATTTTGCACATATGAGAAAGTTGCGGATCCTGAAGATCTATCAAGGGGAAAAAGTATCTAAGAAGAAACATGAACTGAAGGGCCACAATGTGATCTTCTCAGGAAAGCTGTATTATTTGTCCAATGAGCTAAGCTTGTTTTATTGGCATGGATGCCCTTTCAAGTACTTACCTTCAGATTTCTGTCCAGAAAATATTGTGGCCATTGACTTGTCTTACAGCAGCATAAAAAATTTTTGGACAACACCTAAGGTATTTCCTTTTACACACATGTTTTCTTATTTGATACCTAATGACCCGAGAACTTATCTTCTTCTTTTTTTCTCTTTCAATGTCAGTGCTTTAGAAGGTTGAAAGTAATGAAGCTAAGGTATTGTTGTAACCTTACAACCACCCCTGACTTCTTGGAGATAACAAATCTCGAAGAGCTAAGTCTTGAAGGTTGTGTGAATTTGGTTAGCGTTCATCCCTCAATTGGAATACTCAAGAAGCTTGTTGTGTTAAATCTAAGAGACTGTGAACGGCTTCAGAATTTTCCAAGTAGAGTGGAAATGGATGCTCTTCAAGTTTTGAATCTAACGGGGTGCCTAAAAGTCGACCAACTCCCTGAAGCATTGGATCGGATCAAAAGCTTAACGGAGCTTCATATTGATAGAACTGCCATAACCGAACTTCCTTCTTTTGTATCCTCTCTAATAAACCTTGAATCATTGTCATTAGGTGGCCAAGGGAAGATTCAACCTAGATGGTGGACTTCAATCGCTGCTCCTTTTGGTTTACTAAGTAAACAACAACATCCCCAAAGATCTGTATGGTCATCAATGGCAGGTTTACATATGTTAAAGTCTCTGAATTTCAGCTACTGCAATTTAGAACAAGTTCCTGAGAGCATTGGAGGGTTATCATGTCTAAAACTTCTATACTTGCAAGGGAACAATTTTAGTAGCTTGCCTGGAAGTTTGAGTCAACTTTCTAATCTTCTAGATCTTAATGTTAATGGTTGCAAGAAGCTGGAAGTGTTGCCCGAAATTCCACCTTGGCTAGATTTTATTCGAGCATCTGATTGCACCTCCTTAAGAGAAGTTCCGGGATCATCTAAAGACCCATGCGGTTATAAGATAAATGATTTCAGAAATTGTCCAAAGCTGTTTAAGAATGTTACCACTGATAGCGAGGGGTCTATATCGAAGACTTGGTGTCTTGACTCATCTGTAACTTCTCAAGGCTCTATTCACCAGCTTCCTGCTTTCCTTGGGTATTTGGGTTTCCAGACTAAAAGATGTGATTTCTTCTTGCAAGACTTTGGCAATTCTTTTTTAGATATAGGATATCATGGGAATAGCATTCCAGAGTGGTTTACAAATAGAAGTAGGGAAAATCATGTAAAGGTTGAATTACCATCAGATTGGTGTTCTGATAAGTTTAGGGGATATGGAACTTGTGTTGTTTTCAAGTGCAAAAAGCCTTTCAAAGAATTTAAAGGATACTACTCTGTAGAGAACTTTGATGGAGCTTCTATGAATGACGGTTGCATTTCAGATTTAATTGAGAATGAAGTGATAGGAATCCAAGATTCATATATGATATGGTTGCATTATAGGAGGGATACAAGGGAATGGAAGGAAGCAAAGAAATTTGTTACATTTAGTTTCCAAGAGAATGATGATGTTGAGGTGAAGGAGTGTGGTGTTAGACTAATTTGTGATGGAGATTTACAGCAAGAAGACGTCACGAACTTGAGTGGTATGTTCAAAGACCTCCCAAGTCCCAACTCTATCACAACATGGTGGGCCTTTGAGCTTGGAAGGGCCTCTTGGATTTATTTACTGGTCGTGGTAGTCCAGTAACAAAGGCGTTTGTTTAGAGAAAATTTTCAAAAAAGACGCATAGAAAATTATAATACGAAAATGAACCATTGAAAATTGCGTTACAAAAATGAACCATTGAATATTGTGTTACGAAAATCTACTCTATGCACAAATTTCTTGCTCTCCCTATTAATTTTCCGCTCCTTGTTTTAGATCGTTACACGTGTACTTTACCACCACATCTAAACTAAACACGTGGCACAAAGCACAAAATTTTTGCTCTCCCAACCTTTTTTGCGCTCCCAATTTTGAGGATCACGTACACACGGAGCGCAAAATATTTTGCTCTCCCTCAAGTTTTGGCGCACCCATAAGTTTTTAATACTTTTTATCCGTTTTTTTTTAAATTAACTTTTTATCCATTTTTTTTATTAAGGCGCGCAAAAACCTGAATCTTATAAAAAAAAAAAAACTTTTTACACGAACACCATTTTTGCGCTCAAGAAAATGAATATTGTGTAGATCACTCAAAATGGGATGGATGAAATTTAATGAGATATATTGAATGAGTTAGATATGTTACATTTAATTTAAAAACGCTTTTTTTTTTTTTCAGATGGGAGCGCAAATTTAATAGGGAGTGCAAATAAATTGTGCTCCATAATTTTTTATTAATACGAGTTAAGGCCACAAGGAGCTGCAAAAATGAAGGGAGAGCATGCAAAAAACGTGCTCTTAATAGTTTTTTGTAATTGGAATTAAAAAGGTAGTTTTTGGTAAGTTTATTATGGTTAGTGATATTTTGGTAATTTTTTTGTTTGTTTATCTGTCAAACTATATTTTCCTAATAGTTTGTAATTTTTATTTGTTAGCTACTGGTGGTCCAATTACAAGTTTTAGGGTGTGTTTGTTTTTACAAAAAAAGGTCTGACTGCCTCTAACGTCTTACCACCAGGAGACGGCCGTCGAGAGGTTTTGTTGTTTGTTTTTCATCATGAGTCGACACGGTCGACGTAATAACTCGACTCGAAGAGTGGCGATTTGATCCGACTGTCTCTTAACATTACATGACCTTCACTCACCTTCAAACTTTTTAAACCCGCAACATCTTTTACCTACCTTCAAACTCTTAATGGATATTTTGTTGGAATATAAAGAACTATGACAAAGTAGATCTGAATTTTTTTGAAGAAGAAAGATGAAGAAGATGCATAGGGAAGAGACAAAACCAGCCACAATAGTACATAGTAGTAGTACTCTATCAAATGTACTCCCTCCGTCCCATTTTTATTGTCCATATTTCCTTTTTAGGTTGTCCCAAAAAGATTGTCCACTACTAAATATAGAAGTTAAAATTGTTTAGGCTTACCATATTACCCCTAATCAAAATTCTTATTTACAAGATTAATGAAAGCATTAATTAATTGTCAAAGGGTAAAATTGTAATTCTGTTAAAAAGTAAGAAAGAGAAAGCTGTAATTAATGCACTTTTCTTAAACTGTGTGTTTTTTGTCGGGGGACAATAATTTTGGGACGGAGGGAGTATATTGTAGGGTCACGTGCAAAATTTTATTATTGCTTAAAAATTGGTTGTAGTTTAAATATAAGTACTCGTTATGTATGTCTAATAAATTTCCAATATTTTGCAACTCTCTATACGGAGTATGTAATAAGGAGTATAAGAATTTTATATCCTCTTTGTTTTTTCTTTTTGAAATAAGTGTTAATCATAACAAGTAAAGCAATTATATTATCATTAAATAAGCCCGATTTCATTTCAAAGACTTCCATTTCAAAGACTTCCATCTCGCTATTTTGGGACCTACCTTAGAGAATGCCATGGAACCACTTGGATCAAAATAGAGAAAGAGAGAAAGAAGAAACTGAAAAAAACATAATAAAATAAACCACTTAAATGGACACATAGTCGGACTTGCTGGAAGTTGTTATGAAGAAGATGTTGTTTCATTAGTTAAGAGAAGATGAGGATTGGTTTTGGTTATAGTGAATGTTTGTTTGTGGTTGTTAGAAAGTCACGTGGGTGTAGTACATGTGGCTAAAGTGGATTATTTTTTATATTTATTTTAATATTTAGGTGCTAGGCTTCAAAGTGTATTTTATCGTAACCATAAGAATTATACTGATGCAATTAGATTGATTTTTATTTTCTCTTCAATTCTAAAAAAGATATTTTGTTTAAGTAATGAGATCCTTTCAAGTTGAGAAGATCAACTTGACTCAAGTTGGATGATTGTGAGCCATTGGATTTGATTCCAATGGCTCATATATTCCCAACTTGAGTCAAGTTATCCTCTTAACTTGAGAGAATCCCAATCATTTGTTTAAATTATTTTAAACACAAGTATGAAACATTATTTTGTTATGATTCATATATAAATTCGTGTTAGATGGCCTTGTCTTGACCCGACCTGACTTGACCCATTAAGTAGTTGACTCGTTAACTTTTCCGCCTATAAAATCAAGGAACCACCTTAGATTTGCGGTTAGATCCGCCACTGTTTTGAAACATTAAATTTTTTTTATTATTCGATCTTATATCGAGCAAAAATTATTATATATAGCCACCGGTTTTATGTCAAATGTTTGAGTTTTCATCCGTCTTCATACTTTTTACTGAGTGATTGACCTTGTGTGGTTATATGTATGTTGGGTTACTTCGTATCATAGTTGGACTGTTGTATTTTTTATTTTACCAAGTTAGAATCGTTGTAGTGCCCAAATTATATAGTATCTTGTTTCCATGGCCTTTCGTATGATCTGTCTACATTTCACCTCACGTGTACCTCGCGATTCAGTAATGTTGTTGTTATTTTCGGTTGAGATTGCTAACTACTTATGTGATGTTTTGACTATCTTTTGCTTGATATATAAACAATTAGCATGTTTGTCTTGTCTACATGTTACATGGTATAACACAAAAGCACTCACATGTTTTATTGTTTTATGCTCTAATTACTCATGGATTCTTAATTGGTACTGTTTCAGTGTTTCGTCTGTATTTTCACATTTACTGCACTTGTAAACGCAACACAATCTCATTATTGACAATGGCTACTACATCCATTCCTCATCGGTGGAGATATGATGTCTTTGTAAGTTTTAGAGGTGAAGATATCTACAAAAGCTTCATGGATCATATGTTCAACGACTTCAAGCAAAAAGGGATTCATGCTTTTAGAGATGATAGAGTTGCCTAAAGGAGAAGAGATATCTCCAGAACTCTACGCAGCCATTGAACACTACAACAATCGGATGGACGGGCGAGGAGACTTTCGCCGGGGACACGATGTCCCCGGCGAAAGTCACTAAATGACAAAATTAAATCTGACGTGGCACATGAATACGCTGAACTGTTATGGAAAATTCAACGAACACTTTCGGCGGGGACATGTCCCCGGCGAAAGTACGTTTGATTTTTAACAAATTTTGACCGGATAGTCAAAAATTCAACGTAACCTTTCTCCGGGGACTTGTCCCCGCCGAAAGTGTATTTTACGTTTACTGATTCGTATGTAGGCTTAGGGGTGTGTGTGTATGGATAAAACCACAATATCGATATCAAAAATAACCACAAGGAATGATTTAAAATCCCTTTAGGAAAAGGATAATGAATCAAAACCGTGAGTGATAGTGATACGGATTAGGAAATCCGAGTCGTTTCCCAACGAGGTGTGAATGGGCAACGTCGTTATTGGTTAGTTATTAAAATGCTCGATGTTTTAGATTTTTGATTTTATTAAAACTACGGGGAATGGGAAAACAATTAAGGAAAATTACACTACGGGGAATCCTAAATACGCGATTTAAACTAAAACGTATTAAACGAAACGAAAATAAAATGCAACTACGTCTATTCTAAATCCTAAAAATAATCTAAAATTACTTTCTAACTAAAAATGATATTAGAAATTTAACTAAGAATTAAAACTAATTTTTATGATTTTTCTGGAATTTATTTGAATTAAAAACTAATTTAAACTAATTTAAATGTTAAAAATTACAAATTAAACTAGGAAAAATCTGGAAAAATTATTTTTTTTTGCTTTTTATAATTTTCTTAATCTAGGAAAATTGAAAAAATATTTTTTGGAACCTTTTAGAATTAATTGAATTAAATGCTATTTAAAAAGTCCTAAAAAGAGATTTAAATCAAGAAAAATAGTAAACAGTTACTAAAAATTATGAAAAATTCAAGGAAAATCTAAAATATTATTCTAAACCTAGGAAAAATATAAAAATTATAGCTTATGTGTAAGATTATTAATCTGTAGTGTAACTGTCTATGAATAAGCTACTTCTAAATAAGCTAAAAGCTGCTATAGTGTACCAAATGACCACAGCACTTAAACTTAGCAAAAACTACTTGAAACCAACAAATTACAACTAGTCTAGACCTATGAGAAGCAATCTATAATGATTTGACTATATTGATTTATGAACACCAAACAGCTTCAACCTATCAACTTTAAGCTA
Organism: Chrysanthemum makinoi; assembly: GCA_910596185.1. NCBI lineage: Eukaryota > Viridiplantae > Streptophyta > Magnoliopsida > Asterales > Asteraceae > Chrysanthemum > Chrysanthemum makinoi. The sequence goes on along the minus strand of OU343216.1, from coordinate 164,527,682 downwards.
TTGCAACTGCTTATCCAATAAGCTAAACTGAAAACCAAATTTTAGATCCTCAAGACCACCAAGCAAAGATCACTTGTACCAAAATTCAGATCCTAATAAGCTAATATGAGACCTTAGCAAGGTCTGCAAGGTGGTCTGATCACACTCAGTGTATGATGAGTGTGATCAGGGCAAATCAGGCCTATTTGTGAGCTTATTAACTGCTTATAGAAAATTCACAAAATTCCACAAAAATGACTTTTCAAAACTTGACCAACTGAAGATTTATATCCCAAAATTTCAACTAAATTGGATTAGAAATGAATCATTTAAAATTCCTCAAAATTTTGTAAAAACTGAGTTTTTCACTTTTGACTTTTGTTGGCAGAATTGAGTCTTTGACTTTAATGAGATTTGAATCCAATTTATGAACTGATTTTTATGTTTTAAGCTAAAACAAAGTTCAATCAAGTTATTCTAACATTATCTAATCATAAAACAAGCTTTTGATCCTTGAAACTCAAACTGAAATGAAAATTAAAACTGTTTCTAGTGAATTTTGACTATCTCTATTCTAAGATGCAAAATTATAAACCTAAAGACTCTAAAATACCTACTAGGAACTACTGCAATTCAACTTAAACACTTCACTAACCTCTAGCTCAGTTCAAAGAATGAAATCCAAACACTACTTTTATCTAACTGTTTTGCAATTTCACTAGAGATTTAATGAAAGCTGAACACCCAATTCTAAACAAAGATTAAACACTATTCTATAAGTCAAATAACATCAAAATCAAGCAAGTATCACAAGCTAATATCAACTGTAACAAATATGCAGATTCAACAGTGAAATGGAAAGAGAGTTTGAACTCACAAGATGTCCAGCTATTATGTAGCTTAAAACAATACCAAATCTACACTAATCTAATCTATTTTAACCCATTCCAAGCTCTGCATCAAACTAACTCTATCACCAAAACCATATTAAGCTTCCAGTTGACTTTTGTTGAATGAATAAGAGATTTGAATGAATTTTGAGTATGAAACAGAAGTAAGCTCGCTATAAGCTATAATAAGCTTAAATGAACCTAATGAAACAGTAGCTGAAGCTTTTTACAAGCTTAGAGATTGATTGAAAGTATTTTTTTATTTTTCAACTATTTTTTCGATTTTTTATATTTTTGATTAAGATTAGAAACAAACTGAGATTTCTATGAAATAAGGTAAAATGAATCGGGACGACTCTAATAAGCAAATTTAAGTAACATTTAAAAGCTAAACAATGATTTGAGCATAAAACTGAATTTCATTAACTTGAAAATTATGATTACAAAGAGAGAGATTACAAAAGCTTATAAACTACTTAAAAACATTAAAACGAAATTAAAACTAATACTATGCTACTGAAAAATGAAAGATGAAAAAGATATCCAACTAGTGAATAAGGGCATCTATATATAGCTGAGCTGAGACACTTGGAAGGATCCAGAACTTCAATTCTGTGCTTCTTTTCAGTCGTTTGTGTCCCTTGGATTATTTCCCATCAATCTTCAATCCATCTTAACCATTGGATCAAGTGCCACGATACTTCAACCAATCAGGTGAGAGTATTTGAGGGAATCTCACACGGATCAGTGACCTGGCACTGAGCACATGTCAGGTGTTGTCAGTAATGTACGATTATACCCTCCAATTTAGTTAATTGTTCCAATATAAGCGCGGGGTGAATTTGGGATTTTAGGGTTCATGGGTATTTCTGGGTTTGGGGGGGAAATTGGGCGCCAACGGGTTTTTTTAATGTTATTTTGGTTATTTGTTGACCGTTTGACCGTAACAGGTAAGGATATTCGGGTAAAGGAATGGGTGGACCGGTATGTTTATATTTGGGCCGTGGGTTTGTGTTTTGGACTTGGACTTAGGATTTAATTTGTAACCCATGTGTTTATTCAAGGACTAATATGGTTAATTCTGAAATTCCAAGGACCAAATCAGAAATCTTGAAAATGTCTTCAAGGACTAATTTTGCCAATCTACAAATAATCCAAGGGCTGAAATTTCAACTTTTGAATCTTCAAGGACCAAACATGTCAGTTCTGAATCTTCAGGGACTAAAACTGCCATTTTGAAAATTGATTGTCCAAACTTGCAAATTCCTACAAATATGGTTAATTCTGAAATTCCAAGGACTAATATGGTTAATTCTGAAATTCCAAGGACCAAATCAAATTCTAAAAATGTCTTCAAGGACTAATTTTGCCAATCTACAAATAATCCAAGGGCTGAAATTTCAACTTTTGAATCTTCAAGGACCAAACATGTCAGTTCTGAATCTTCAGGGACTAAAACTGCCATTTTGAGAATTGATTGTCCAAACTTGCAAATTCCTTTCCCAACCTCGGCTTTTAGCATTCTTCTTTCTCTCGTGCTCGGTTTTCTTCAGATTTGGCTTTCTTTTGCGTGTTTTGACATATCCGTACCTGCACAAGCACAAACTCAAGAAAACAGCAAATATTAGCAATAAACGGCTCTTTCTTGGTTAATTTGGGTCAGTTTTGATAAACAAAAGATGTGTGTTTAAGCACATATCAAAATACCCCAGACGAGACCATTGTCGTGTCCCCACGCAATGCAATCAACTCACGCTTCTAAAACCAAGGATTTCAATCTCTTTCTACTAGACCTATGAAAAGTAGCAAAGATTCCTCAAAAGAGATTGATGGCGTAGCGGAAACGACAAACCCTAACGTCAATTACCAACGTTAGAATTAAACCTGGATAAACCTTAATCACCAATTACCAATGATTAAGAAAGATCAAACATCAATTACCAATGTCTGATTGAAAAAACCTAGAGCCAATTACCAACCCTAGAAACTTGGAATAACCTCCAAATAATAATCTTTATTAAAACTTTTCTGTAAAACTTAAACAAGCAAATAAGTCTTTATATAGTAAATAACAGGAAAGAAAAGACATCAAATAAAACCCTAAAGGGGCCGGTTCCAAGGGAGGATTCATCGGGCCGGTCTCCGGGTTAAAAGCCCACGTCTCGTTTAGCCACTTTCATTTTGAATCGAGCCCAAAGACTCGAAACCCAACTCTTGTCCCTCGCCATCATCCTCCCCGACTTGAAAAGGACTCGTCCCCGAGTCATCATCATTGAAATCGCCTCGCACGGAGAAAGATCGCAACATTAAAAGTGGCGGATACCTTGTAGTGTCCCGGTAAGTCTATTTTATAAGCATTATCACCAATGCGCTGCGAACACTAAACGGACCATCGGCGAGGATGAAGTTTACCAAACCGTCCCTGAGGAAAAGCCGCCGACGCAAGTGCACCCAAACCAAATCTCCGGCTTCAAAAACGACTTGCGTACGATGTTTATTAGCACGTTCCTGATACTGTAGATTATGTTTAGCAATTTGAGCACGAACTTGTTGGTGTAATTCTTGTATTTGAACAGCACGAACATCACCATCAGTACTAATATGATTCACGTCAAATGGAGCCGCTAAATCAAGAGGAGTAAATGGGTTACGACCATAAACAACAAAAAACGGACTCTTACCAGTCGACTTATGGGAGGACCTGTTATAGGCGAACTCGGCTTGAGGCAAGACCAAATCCCACTGCTTGGGTTTCTCGCCAACCAAACTCCGAAGCAGATTACCCAAACTCCGATTAGTGACTTCAGTTTGACCATCGGTTTGCGGATGATGGGAACTGGAAAATTGCAATTTAGACCCTAACCGTTTCCATAGAGTACGCCAAAAATGGCCGACAAACTTAACGTCACGATCTGAGGTAATAGTTTTAGGTATACCATGAAGACGAACAATCTCAGAAAAATATAAACGGGCGACCTGAGAAGCGTCAAAATTCTTTGCACAAGGAACAAAATGCGCCATTTTGGAAAAACGATCAACAACCGCCATGATTGAATCTTTCGTCGTTGTGTATGCGTGGCAACCCCAAAACGAAGTCAAGACTGACATCCTCCCATGGTCCCTGCGGTATCGGCAAAGGAGAATATAGTCCCTGATTAGTATGTGTGGTTTTAGCAATATGACACACCCGACATCGCTTCAACAAACTAGTAACATCAGTGGCAAGTCTTGGCCAATAATAACGTTCACGAACTAAAGCAACAGTCTTATCTCGACCGAAGTGGCCGGATAACCCACCGGTATGGCTTTCAAGTACGATTGCGGACGAAAAGACGATTGCGGAACACAAACCTGCGTCCCTTTAAACAATGACCCATCACGACGTGTAAACAATTTCCCAAACGGACGTACTCGTATGACTCCACGCAACCCGGAAATCTGGATCATCAACATATAAATGCTTCCATGAAGCAAGCCCAGGAACATGGATAGTAACACTAGAAAGAAGCGAGGGCCGACGACTAAGAGCATCAGCCACAGAATTCGCGGTACCAGCTTTATGCCGTATCGTGAAAGAATAAGCTTGTAAAAGTTCAACCCATTTTGCATGTCGAGGATTCAACTTGGCTTGGCCCTGTATATACTTCAACGCTTGATGATCAGAAAACAAAACAAAGTCATTGGGTAACAAGTAATGGCGCCAGTATTCAAGACTTCGAACGATAGCATAAAACTCTTTATCATAAGTACTATAGCGTTGTCGGACGTCATTCAATTTTTCACTAAAATATGCTATCGGACGCCCACCCTGACTTAGAACGCCACCAATACCAATCCCGGAAGCATCACATTCAACTTGAAAAACATTATCAAAATTTGGAAGTGCAAGGATTGGCGCTTGCGTAACTAACTGTTTAAGCTCATCAAAGGCGCTGAGCTTCATCGTCCATGAAAATTTCGACCTCTTGAGCAATTCACCACCGAGCGACAATGGAACTAAAATTGCGAATAAAACGCCGATAAAAGGAAGCAAGTCCATGAAAACTTCGAATATCATGTAATGTAGTAGGAGTCGGCCAAATAGTGATAGCAGAAATCTTGTTTTCATCCATTCGGACACCCTCACCAGAAATAAGATAACCCAAAAAAACAACTTCACGTGCAAGAAAATGGCATTTTTTTGAGTTTGCAAACAACTGTTGGGTTCGTAGGCGAAAAGACCAAACGAAGATGCACTTGATGTTGTTCCAAATTCTGACTAAATACAAGTATATCGTCGAAATAAACAACGACACAAGAACCTATCAAGTCACGAAAAACATGGTTCATGAGGCGCATAAACGTACTTGGAGCATTAGACAAACCGAAGGGCATAACCATCCACTCATACAACCCATCCCGAGTTTTAAAAGCTTTTCCATTCGCCCCCGCATAATCGGTGATACCCACTTCGAAGATCAATTTTTGAAAAGATTTGGGAACCATGTAATCGATCAATCGTGTCCTCAAAACGGGAATAGGAAAACGATACTTCACGGTGATTTTATTAACGACGACTATCAATACACATACGAAACTTACCTCCAGGTTTAGGCACCAAGATAGCTGGAACGGCACAAGGACTTTTGCTTTCACGTATAAAACCCTTGTCGAGTAACTCAGAAACTTGTTTATGGAGTTCCTGATATTCTTTCGGGTTCATTCTGTAAGCCGGTTTGTTTGGAATACTCGCCCTTGGCTGAAAATCAATACAATGCTGAATGTCACGTTCCTTTGGTAAACCAGACGGGATATCGTCTGGGAAAAGGTCGCTGAACTCGGTCAAAAGAGGCTGAATAACCAGCGGTGGGCCCGGCGCGGCTGGGTTTTCTTCTAGAACCACCAAAGTGAAAATCAAAGGTGGTTTAGGATACATAGCACAACTCAAAAACTCCGATTTAGATAGGATCAACGCCTCTGTTTGTGTTTCCTTTGGATTAAAGGGTGCCAACGTAATATTCAATCCATCCTTTCGAAAACTATATGTGTTTCGAAAACCATCATGTTTTACCCGGCGATCATACAACCAAGGTCGTCCCAAAAGAATATGACAGGCATCCATCGGGATAACCTCACACCAAAGTTCATCAGTATATTTATTCCCGATAGAAAATGAAACTAAACAACGATGTGTAACTTTCAACAAATTACCTTTCTTTAACCATGTTAACTGGTACGGATCGGGGTGGGACTGCAAGGGCAACCCCAACTTTTCAACTGCAGACACCGCGATCATATTATCACAGCTACCCCCATCGATAACAACATCACATACTTTACCTTTCATTGTACACTTGGTGCGAAAAATATTGTGACGTAACCACGTAGTATCGTCCTCGTCGATGGCCATAGAAGCACTAAGAACCCGTTGTGAAATCAAAGCTTCTCCACGGTCTGGGTAAAGAACTTCACCCTCTGCTTCGGAACCCTCATCGTAACGAACATCAGAAGTAACCTCGTTATCATTCGCAAAAACAACCATTTGTGTATTTGGACAATCTTTCTTTAGGTGACCCAAACCATGGCATTTATAACATCGTGACGCCCCGGATTGGGTTTGACGCCGGTGTTGTGATAATTGGTTCGCCACCTTCGCCTTGCGTTGAAGAAGTTGGGACCCCAGTTGGCAACCCCGGCTTTGATTGGGCGTGAAGTCGTGAACCACCACGAACCTTAAGTTATTTTTCAACGCGAGTCGCCAATCTGCAAACATCATCAAACGATTAATATTGGGTTAACTGCATCTGCGTCTGCTATATCTGATCGTAGACCACCCAAAAACCGTGCAATAACTTGTTCTTCCTCCTCGTCGGTACCACACCGCATACGTAGTCTTTCAAACTCTAGGATATATTCTGCAACCGTAAACGTCCCTTGCTTTAAAGCGTGATACTCCAAAAACGAATCTTGTCTATGATTAATCGGTAAAATTTTTTTGCAATAACCTTTTCATCTTATCCCATGAGTCAATTTTGTGTTTACGCCGTGTGCTCGTTTACGTTTAAATGTTCCCACCAAAGTGATGCATGTTTTTAAACTTGACGCCACTAACTTAACTTTTAATGAATCCGGTACCTCTCTCAAATCAAAAACACGTTCCAATCGTATGGAGCCAATCAATAAACTCATCCGGTTGTACTCCTCCCCAAATTCGGTATCTCCATGCGAAACCCTAATGACCGAAGTGGATCGACACCCTGTTTTTGTTGTGGAGTACGATGACTGCGCTAATGGTGGCGTCACGGTTGTGGGCTGCAGGATGAAAATGGATTATACTCGTCGTCTTCTTCATTAACTTCGGACTCACTCTGTGTATTTGTGTATTGCCTTTCGCACTGTGAAACGGATTTAGCTGAAGTTCTCGAACTTGTTCACGAAGCCGTGCAATCTCGACATCGCGAGGATCAACTGCGGCCCCCGTTCGACGGTATGGTTGCGGTTGATCGTCGTGTTCCGACATCTTGAGATTTCCTGATCTCTTGATACCACTTGATGGCGTAGCGGAAACGACAAACCCTAACGTCAATTACCAAAGTTAGAATTAAACCTGGATAAACCTTAATCACCAATTACCAATGATTAAGAAAGATCAAACACCAATTACCAATGTCTGATTGAAAAAACCTAGAGCCAATTACCAACCCTAGAAACTTGGAATAACCTCCAAATAATAATCTTTATTAAAACTTTTCTGTAAAACTTAAACAAGCAAATAAGTCTTTATATAGTAAATAACAGGAAAGAAAAGACATCAAATAAAACCCTAAAGGGGCCGGTTCCAAGGGAGGATTCACTGGGCCGGTCTCCGGGTTAAAAGCCCACGTCTCGTTTAGCCACTTTCATTTTGAATCGAGCCCAAAGACTCGAAACCCAACTCTTGTCCCTCGCCATCAGAGATTAAGAACCCTTAATTCTAAAAACGCCCCGTTTACCTTTTATTCACATATAGATATTATGATTAAGCATATTCCAATTATGAGTGACGGTTTGTTGAACTTTCATATCGATCAATAACTCCAACATTTTTCAAACGACACGTTAGGATCACAGAGTAGGAAACACAACACAGCGTGAAGTGACCATACGGATAGAATACATCGTCCCTGATTTTTCACAAGTCCCCAAACTAAGCGTAAAATCGAAATCATTGTTAAATATGACTCTAGATGCTAACACTACCCATGAAAGTTACTTGTGTAATTACCTTTTGCCCCCATTTTCCTATTTGCCTCTAGATTATTTTATTTTTGTGAGAAATGAATTTCTTCAAGTTTCTCGTTTCGATAAGTTTTATTCCGATAAAGATATAAAGCTAAGTCGCTAATTAGTTATTCACCTTCCCTCGAAAACCATTGCACACAAGAATGAGATCCACATCAAGGTCCTAATTTAACATGATTTAGAGAGATATCTCCCGGATTCAAAGTTTGGCTTAACACTTATTTCAAAGACATTTGCATTTTTGCAATTTAGGCCCTTGGTCTTTTCAACCACTAACTCAACGGGATTACCGTTTTATCAGAAGTCTTATTATGACTTTGGATTTTCCTCAACCTTTTTGGAAGTCTATGACAACTTTTATGGCTTTGGATTTTTCAACTTTAATACATTTGGGCTTTATTTCATGTTAATTTTTGTGCCAAACTCCGAATCCTACGGCTTTCATAACAATAGAAACAATAGCAACAAACTATCGAGAATCGGTTGTCTATTACACCAACACCGAGTACCTTGATGTGTACCCAACTCTCATGGGCAAAGATTCTCTAAAGAAGAATAAAGAACTAACTATCGCCAAAAACTCAACATCTTTAATTATTTTAACACGATATGGGTGAAACAATTTTGTGGGAACAAAAGCCATAAGTACCTTCGATGGGCTCTAAAGAGAACCAACTACTCCACGCTTAGCATCTAAACTCATAAGTAACTCTATCATTTCTCGATCTCCGCAAATTTAAAATCCCAAATAATGAGATCCGCGGATGCTTAGCCGATAATTAAATTATCTATGGTTAAGGGAACAAGCTAGGGCTCAACACGCCCGGTCAAGTCAGAATTCTATTCCTACTCTCACCAGCGGAAAGTCAACAAGGTGTCAAAACATATATTAACTTAGCAAATGCTTCATCAGACAATCTTAAGTCTCGCATATTTAAAATCACTTATTAGAAACTAGCACATTCTTGTTTAAGCTTCGCATATTTAAAATCACTTAGGGAGACTTGCAAATTCTTGGCCTTGTGAGCTAGAATCGCATTTTATAGCCTCTTGTCTAAGCAATTAGCAAAGGCTATTTCAAGAAAACGCATATTTAAAGTAACTTCTAAGAAACTCGCAAAGACTTTTCAATCATAAAACTAACAAAAGCTTACAAAATTTTTTAAATTTTCTCATTTTTGCACAATTTTCTAAGGAAAAACGGGGTTGCGAGAGTACACGACAAAAATAAGCAAGTGCGGTCAAATCAAATCGAAGATTACCCTACCCCAGACTAGAACGAAACATTGTCCTCAATGTTTAAAGCAAGGGTATCACGAAAATCTAAAAGCCGTTTATTAAGTATGCTAGAAGATAAACGTTAGTCAATAAGATTTCGGATATCGGATTTCCATCAGCATCGATCATGAAACTCTAGTAGAGAAAAGACAAACTTCGAGCACGAGAGTCTTCATATCGGGAAAATCCTACACACAACATCACAAACAACCAAACACGAGAAATCGAAGAGGCTAAACCCCTTCATGTCACTTATTAGAAATCGAAGAGGCTAAACCCCTTCACGTCAATTATTAGAAAATCCTACATACTGTTTTTCTTAAACGAGTCGCTAGCCTGACTCGTCCCCGAATTCATTTGTCCTTGGGGAAGAAAATGGTAGAGATACCGGGGTCAAAACGTGTCCTCATTCCCGAAAGAAGGAGAGGGGGGGGGTGGGGGGGGAAAGAAAATGTCGGGCTTAAGCACATAAGGAATAACTCCTCCCAAACTCACATAAGGCATATGAAAGATCGATCCATCATCCTGGTTTTGCGGGGACGAAGGGATGAAGGATCGATAAGAGAATACTCCAAAGAAGTTGGGAGCTCATGGTATAGAAAGGTGTTACTCAAAGGTTCATCAACGAAGGCATCCAAGAGAAGATCCTTTTTCCGAAAAACTTTTGTGATATGAATGTCCTCCGATGAGTATCCCGGTTAAAATCTTGTCCTCGGAGAGGAACGAAATCAACGTATCATCTTCATGAAAATCCTCACGAGGAGAGGAATAACTTTCGGATAAATAATATTGGACCACATGATCAACAAGTTCATCTGTCGAAATCTTCACTTCCTTATCTTTCTTCGGAAAAAACGGATCATCGTATTCTTCTTCATCCTCAGAGAAAATCGAGTCGGTAGGAGCAAGTTCATCGGTGAACTCCTCACTTTCTTCGTCAAAGAGTTGATTTTCAAAACTTTGAGTATATTCAGAATCGAATTCGAACAAGGGATTTGTGAATGTTTTAAAAGATTCTGGATCGAAAGATGTCTCAAAAGAAGGTTCCATGATTTCAGAAGAAGGAGTGGGATTGCCACTCAAAGGAAGGTAGATTTTCTTAGAAATCGGAGGTGGGACAAGTGGTGTGCTCTTAGAGCTAGCAGTTTCCACCACTACCGTTGTAGACTCCTTTTCTTGTTTCTTTTTCCGTTCAGCTTGTATTGTCGACATACTCTTAATCGTAAACCTTGAAAGATCAATTCGAGACGTTTTAGGTTCAACTTTCTTCACATCATCCGGATCATCCGGAGGGGGGTACAAAGACGACTCATTATATAAAAGGATGTCCCCCTCCGGGGCAAAAGTAGCATTATTATCAATCTCAACGGGAACTGAATCATCATTAAGAAAGGCCTCGATCTCTTCCCAAATGGGTTCATTTTTCGTAGTGAGAGACGGGAAAGAGTCGGTCATAATTGGATTAAACGGTAAAATGGGATCGCCACTTTCTTGAGAAAAATCAATCACACCGATGCTATGAATCGAATGATCATCGGGTGGAGGTTTTGACGTTTTTTCGGCATAAAACACTATCTTTTCATTTCCTTTTCTGATCGTCAACGTTCCTTGGTAATGATCCACAAGGGCTTTTGCGGTTCTCAAGAATGGTCTTCCTAAAGTGAGAGGAACTCGGGCGTCGACCTCTATATCAACTACGGCGAAATCCACGGGAAAATGGAATTTATCCACTCGTACCATAACATCGTTGACTACACCAACCGTGTGAGCAATTGTTCGATTAGCTAATTCGATAGTCATACGAGTCGGTGTAAGAGTTTTCAATCCAAGCTCATGATATATCGCAAGAGGCATGAGACTTATGCTTGCACCTGAATCGGTTAAGGCATTATATTCCTCAATATCATTCAAAGAGCAAGGAAGGAGAAATTTCCCGGGATCATCAAGCTTCTCGGGAGCTTGGTTCGAGGAAGAATTAGACGGTGTAGGCTTAATTGAAATCTTTGAAATTTGTTCCAATTTCTCTTCATAAATCATTTCAGCAGCTTTGATCATATCAGTCGTAAGTTTAAACTTTGTTCCGGAAACAACTTTCATTTTATCGAATCGTGATTGAACAGATTTGCACGGTGTAAGGTTAGAACTTGGCATTATGACAGAGATAGAAGGAACTTGGGCAACCAGAGGTTGGACGTATTTGGCTTTTCCATTATCAAGAGGAATTACCGGGTCCTTTGTCACCTCGGTCTCTCGTGCTACGCTCCTCACCGGAGAGGAAGTAGTCATCGAGGGCCCATCATCTCGAATGGTAACGGATTTCATTTCTCCCTTCGGGTTTGGAATGGTGTTACTTGGGAGAGAACCGGAACTCGAGGGTTGATTCATTTGGCACAAAACAAAGATTCAACATATTCTCAAGTTTATTCTCGAAGCATCCATCTTGTTGTTCGAAATCAATTTCATTCCTAAACTCATTGCTTTGTCTAGTTAACGAAGATTGGAATTCATTTCTCAAACTTGAAATTTGGGTTTTCATAGTTTGGATGGTAGCATTATTGTGCTGAACGTAATTCGAGAATTCATTAGAGGGCAAAGGCGGAGCTTGATAGCTTGAAGCTTGATATCCTTGATTGTAATTGACTCCTTGATTCGGGTATTGATTTGGTGGGGCTTTGAATTGGTTTTGAACATTTGGTCCACGAACTTGAATCTGATTAAAACGAGTCTGATTGTTCTATTGAGAAAATCCCGGAGGTCCCATTTGATTACTAACACGAGGGTTCGGTTCAACTTGAGGACGGTATTGGTTACCTCCGGTTACGGCATTAGCTTCGAAAGGATTTCCATCGGTGGCGGTACAATTGTAGTAAGCATGCGGGCCACCACAAGTAGTACAAGTCGATTCCACCGCTTTGACTTGAGCGGGTGGAGAAGAATTAATCTTAGCGGTCTTAATCTTAACCAAAGCCTGAATCATATCCGTAAGCTTATCAATCTTAGCATCGGTGCTAGACGTATTTTCGTAAGACGAGGACGATGGTGTAACACTCACTCGGGCAGCAACCGATTTGCTACGTGAGGTACGAACTTTAGATTTGTTCTCAATAATCGACAAGGCATCTCTCGTTGATCGGGTCAACAAATTACCACCAGCGGCGGCATTGAGAGAGTCTTGATCAGTCTCATTCAAACCGTTATAAAACGTATCAAGTTGATGTAATTTCGTAAAACCATGATGGGGACATTGCCTAAGCAAATCTTTGAATCGGTCCCATGCCTCACTAAATGATTCATCAAATCTTTGTGTGAATTTTGTTATTTCATTTTTAAGCTTGTTGTTTTAGACGGTGGGAAGAATTCGTTCACGAATTTTGACACTAAATTCTCCCCTAAATTCTCCCATGTGGTTATCGATCGAGGGGGTAGTTTTTCGAGCCAAATCCGGGCGGCCCCTCAAGTGAAAACGGGAAGAGTAGTAGCTTGATAGCCTCTTCCAGAACGTTACGGTACTTGATCGTAGACGTGAGCTTGTTAAACCGTCGGATATGAGAGTGAGGATCGTCCCTCTCAAATCCGTAAAATTGGCTTGACGAAACCAAATTTATCAATTCGTGTTTAAGCTCAAAGTTATCCAAGAACGATTGCCGCGACGACGATGGCTTCTCCATAACCCTCGGTGGGTGCTTGGAGTTGCTCTAGCATAGATCAGTTGTCCTCCGCCATTTCGGACGATGGCGAGTCGGATTAGTTCAAATCTCGGTTCGACTAATTGAGCACGTCTATTTCGCTCGTAATTGTAGCGGCTTCACGTAGCGGTCAGTAGTTATTAGAACGAGTGCATGCACTTTCAAAACCAAGGCAATTAAAACGAACGGTATTCGAAAACAACAGTGAACTTAACCAATAATCCCAAGTGAATAAATCACTACTATAAGACAAACGCAAGCTGAGCGGAGAAGCTTTTTAGGTCGCCGAAGCTTATTAAAACCCGCTTCTTTTCAGCCGCAATTTAATGTCAGGCCGTCCTTATACCCACCACACAGTTTGTTTATCCGATAGAAATAAATCGACTCACAAGCGACACAAAGGCAAGTTTTTGATCTTTGGTTCAGGAACTTACTAATGATAACACCTCCGTTGAGAATGTTATATAATTGATGTATTCTATTTTAGCTCAAAAACAAAAGAGAAAATCCTTTTGTATTTTTAATATGATATATATATAAAAGAAAAAGGAAAATATTTTTATTTTTTTGATTTTTATAAAAATAGTAACTTCACAAAGGAAGGATCTCGAGTCACTAATCGTCAAACCTTTAACGATATTGTCGCGACACAACCTCCGCGGCAGCGGCTCCAAAATTTGATTCGTTGAGGTTTAGGGGTGTGTGTGTATGGATAAAACCACAATATCGATATCAAAAATAACCACAAGGAATGATTTAAAATCCCTTTAGGAAAAAGGATAATGAATCAAAACCCGTGAGTGATAGTGATACGGATTAGGAAATCCGAGTCGTTTCCCAACGAGGTGTGAATGGGCAACGTCGTTATTGGTTCGTTATTAAAATGCTCGATGTTTTAGATTTTTGATTTTATTAAAACTACGGGGAATGGGAAAACAATTAAGGAAAATTACACTACGGGGAATCCTAAATACGCGATTTAAACTAAAACGTATTAAACGAAACGAAAATAAAATGCAACTACGTCTATTCTAAATCCTAAAAATAATCTAAAATTAATTTCTAACTAAAAATGATATTAGAAATTTAACTAAGAATTAAAACTAATTTTTATGATTTTTCTGGAATTTATTTGAATTAAAACTAATTTAAACTAATTTAAATGTTAAAAATTACAAATTAAACTAGGAAAAATCTGGAAAAATTATTTTTTTGCTTTTTATAATTTTCTTAATCTAGGAAAATTGAAAAATTATTTTTTAGAACCTTTTCTGAATTAATTGAATTAAATGCTATTTAAAAAGTCCTAAAAAGAGATTTAAACCAAGAAAAATAGTAAACAGTGACTAAAAATTATGAAAAATTCAAGGAAAATCTAAAATATTATTCTAAACCTAGGAAAAATATAAAAATTATAGCTTATGTGTAAGATTATTAATCTGTAGTGTAACTGTCTATGAATAAGCTACTTCTAAATAAGCTAAAAGCTGCTATAGTGTACCAAATGACCACATCACTTAAACTTTGCAAAAACTACTTGAAACCAACAAATTACAACTAGTCTAGACCTATGAGAAGCAATCTATAATGATTTGACTATATTGATTTATGAACACCAAACAGCTTCAACCTATCAACTTTAAGCTATTGCAAAACTTATCCAATAAGCTAAACTGAAAACCAAATTTTAGATCCTCAAGACCACCAAGCAAAGATCACTTGTACCAAAATTCAGATCCTAATAAGCTAAGATGAGACCTTAGCAAGGTTCAAGAAGATGGTCGATGACACTCGTATGATGAGTGTGATCGTGGCAAATCAGCCTATTTGTGAGCTTATTAACTGCTTATAGAAAATTCAAAAAATTCCACAAAAATGACTTTTCAAAACTTGACCAACTGAAGATTTATATCCCAAAATTTCAACCAAATTGGATCAGAAATGAATCATTTAAAATTCCTCAAAATTTTGTAAAAACTGAGTTTTTCACTTTTGACTTTTGTTGGCAGAATTGAGTCTTTGACTTTAATGAGATTTGAATCCAATTTATGAACTGATTTTTATGTTTTAAGCTAAAACAAAGTTCAATCAAGTTATTCTAACATTATCTAAAGAGTAGTCGCCCTGGGATTAGTCGGCTCGCAATGTCGAGTCGGAACCCAGGTTAAAAAAAAAAAAAAAAAAAAAAAACATTATCTAATCATAAAACAAGCTTTTGATCCTTGAAACTCAAACTGAAATGAAAATTAAAACTGTTTCTAGTGAATTTTGACTATCTCTATTCTAAGATGCAAAATTATAAACCTAAAGACTCTAAAATACCTACTAGGAACTACTGCAATTCAACTTAAACACTTTACTAACCTCTAGCTCGTTCAAGAATGAAATCCAAACACTACTTTTATCTAACTGCTTTGCAATTTCACTAGAGATTTAATGAAAGTTTGAACACCCAATTCTAAACAAAGATTAAACACTATTCTATAAGTCAGATAACATCAAAATCAAGCAAGTATCACAAGCTAATATCAACTGTAACAAGTATGCAGATTCAACAGTGAAATGGAAAGAGAGTTTGAACTCACAAGATGTCCAGCTATTATGTAGCTTAAAACAATACCCAATCTACACTAATCTAATCTATTTTAACCCATTCCAAGCTCTGCATCAACCCAACTCTATCACCAAAACCATATTAAGCTTCCAGTTGACTTTTGTTGAATGAATAAGAGATTTGAATGAATTTTGAGTATGAAATGTAGTAAGCTCACTATAAGCTATAATAAGCTTAAATGAACCTAATGAAAAGAATGAAGCTTTTACAAGCTTAGAGATTGATTGAAAGTATTTTTTATTTTTCAACTATTTTTTCGATTTTTTATATTTTTGATTAAGATTAGAAACAAACTGAGATTTCTATGAAATAAGGTAAAATGAATCGAGCGACTCTAATAAGCAAATTTAAGTAACATTTAAAAGCTAAACAATGATTTGAGCATAAAACTGAATTTCATTAACTTGAAAATTATGATTACAAAGAGAGAGATTACAAAAGCTTATAAACTACTTAAAAACATTAAAACGAAATTAAAACTAATACTATGCTACTGAAAAATGAAAGATGAAAAAGATATCCAACTAGTGAATAAGGGCATCTATATATGTTGGAATCACTCCTAAACAGTATTTCAAGTATTTATATTTCATATGTAATAGGTAGCTTTATTATGGCCTTTATGTTTGTTTAAGGTCAAGCTTATGTAGAAGGCCCATAAGCTTAGGCCCAAGCCCAATAAGGAATAGGGAAGGAGAGGGAGTGTTGCCCTAGCTCCTTGCCTATATAAACCATGTAATAACCTTCATTTGAAGGTTGGTTGTTCAAGTTCTTTTCATTCACGCCTCTCTTTGCCTTAACCGCATTATTATACGTGTGTGTGTGTGTGATAACTTGTTCAATCGCCTCATCTCCTTTCTTATAAGCTTGTGTGGTAAACCTTGTGACCTAACAGTGGTATCAATCGCCAAATAGTTGGGTGTACTCGTTTGTTTTTGAAGTTTTGGTTTTGGGTCTTACGCGTAAAGATAACGCAATCTTTGGTTATCTTAAAAACTCGTTTTTTTACACTTTTTAATCCAAGATTCTTGTACTTTCAATGTTTTGAGGTGTTAAAATACTTGTTTTTGGCAAAAAGTTTCAAACTTTACGCGTGGATTTAAGTTTTTAAGCTTGTTTTTGTTCGTGGGTGTCGTTCTACGCGTAACCCGTTTTTGGTACATCAAAATTCACACTTTTGTGTTCTTTTGGTACTATTGAAGCTATTCCATAACAAAAATCCGGTTTAGAAACACATTTGGGCAAAATCAAAGTTACGAGTAATCCTACGCGTATCAAAACCCTAATATTACGCGTAAGATTTTCCTTGGTTTGATATTCATTTTCCTGGTTTATTCCGTGTTTTCTTACTTGGATAAGTCCGAAAATACGTCGACTTTGGATATCTTTTGCACTGTGAAGTGTAAAAGATCATTTGGGCAAAAACCCTTAAATTACGCATAACTTTCTACGCCTAACTTTTGTCTACGCATAACTTTAGTGTTTTTCCTACTTACGCGTAAGCTAAAACCTACGCGTAACTCCTTGTTGTTACGCGTAACTTTTGGTGTTTTTTACGCATAAGTACTACTTGGTTTATTGTCTTTTCTACGCCTAAGGACACTTCATCAACAAAGGTTCATTCGACTACAAAGATCCATTTTTACCAACACAAGTTTATCAACATGTCACAACCACCATACTCTAACTATTTCCCTTACACTTATCCTCAACGACAACAACAACTAAGTCCACAACATCAGCAATGGAATCAACAACAAGCAATTTATCAACAACAATTTAATCAACAACATACTCCACAACTTGCTGCAAATCTACAACCTCAAATGGTTCAACCACCACCATGTCCTCAAGTTCAACCGTACACAAATGAATTCAATCAACATCCATCAAGGAACACTATGAAGGAACCCACTTGGTTTGCAAAGATGTGTGAAGCTTTAAGCGGCCAACAATCAATTCATGAGGGTGGATCACTTGATAGACCTCCAATGCTCACTCCAGGAAACTACGATCAATGGGTGATCAGGTTCTTTAGGTTTTGTGATCTCAAGAAGCCACATGGAAAGTTCTTAAAGAAGGTTATCTTAGAAGGTCCATTTGAGATGCCTACTATCATTGTACCCCGAGATCCAAATGCCATTCCACCAAGAGATGAACAAACAAACATTTACTCTTTGTTCAAGCAGACTTGAATCCTCAAGAACTTCTACACTATGAAGCTGATGAGCTTGCCATGGAATACATCCTTTGAGGATTACCAAACCCAATTCTTCGTAGTGTTGATGCTCAAAAAGCGCACGAAAATGTGGGATCACATTCGTCTTCTTATGGAAGGATCCGTACTCAATCAAGAAGATTTGGAATCCAAAATTTACTTGGCTTATGAATACTTCATGATTGAACACGAGAGACACTAGAGTCTTATCATCACCGATTTTCCGACATCATCAATGATTTGGATAAACACAACATCATCATGCCAAGAATTGCGGTGAATACTAAGTTCCTAAGTAGTCTTGGTCCTGAATGGGAGAAGTATGTCATTTTTCTCCGTCAAGCTAAAAACATGCATCAGTCTACCTACGGATTGTTGTACGATTACTTGAAGCCTCATGAAAAGGAAGTTGATAGGAAAGGATTCTCCGTGCTCAAATTGCTTCACCCACACATCCGGAAAATCAACAACTTGCCTTATATGCTCAACAAAAATATTCTCCTCAACCAAAGAACTCAACCAATCAGCTTCAAACCCACCAAACGACCAATCACATCAACCTCAACAAAATCAGTTGGTCCCTTACAACAACAATGATCAAGCACTTCATAATGAGGAATCCGATCCGTTCCAAGCATTGCAACAAGGATTTGCTATGATTGCTAATGCCTTTAGCCGTTATACCAACAAATCCAACAACCGGATTCGTTCCTCATCTAATACAAGGAATCAAGCTGTTGTAAACAATGGACGAAGTTGAAGTTCGTAATCGTGTTATGGTCGTCAGATGGGCGGTGGTCAAGGGTTTAATGTTGTGGGTAATTGGTGGACTCTACAAAATACCGTAGTATTATTGGGTCCCTCATGTATCTAACAACTAGCAGACCTGATATTGTCTTTGCCGTTTATTTATGCTCCCGTTATCAGTCGCGACCAACTGAAACCCACCTCTCCGAGGCTAAAAGAATCCTCCGATACATAAAGGGAACCATTAACTTGGGGATCGGTATCCGGGATTCGGTTTTGAACTAATCGCACGCCGACACCACGCAGGATGCTTAGACTCACGGAAAAGTACTACAGGAGCTTTACAATTTCTTGGTGATAAACTGGTGTCATGGCAATCGAAGAAGCGGATTGTATCATTGTCATTAACCGAAGCGAATATGTAGCCATGTCCGCATGTTGTGCTCAAGTCATATGGATGAGAACACAACTCAAAGACTATGGTTACGTATTTGACATAATCCCGATGTATTGCGACAATCGGAGTGCCATTGCAATCTCGTGCAACTCGGCCAAAGACTAAATCAAAGCACATCGATCTTCGATATCATTTCATCAAGGATCACGTGGACAGGTATCGTTGAATTATATTTTGTGGGTACAGAATACCAATTGGCGATCTTCTCACCAAAGCCTTGCCTCCCGCTAGGTTTAATGAGTTGGTCCACCGGATTGGTATGAGGTGTTTGACTCAAGAGGAATTGGATGATCTCCTAAAAACAGTCTTAAAACCTCACAAACACCAAATTCTCTTTTGTAAATAATTTTTCAAAAACAAAATACAAAATTATAAAACCTGATAAAAACAACAAAAATATTCTCCTAACCTATATTTCTTTCAACATTGCAAGTACATTTCTTCCGTCAACACTTTAATATTTCAAAATTCAGTATTTTTCCGATCAAGTGTTGAGGGGGAGAAAATAATCTATTAACTGTTTCAAAACATCTGTGTACTTGCATGTTATCTTATCTCGGTTGAATCTTTTACAAATGGTGGTACATTTTCTGATTCAAAGACACTCCTCGGACTTAAATTAATAACCTTTCATTATTTTTCTCAAGTCGAGGGGGAGTGTCGTCAAGCTTCTTTCCTAAAATCTTCGTTTGGTAACCAAAATGGAAGTTAAATGGCTTGGTTTGAAAAAAAAAAAAAAAAAGGAAAAGGTGGAGGGACCAAAACTGTCAAAAGGTTAAACTCACTTTTAATATAACACCCTCCCACCTACTTTTATTCTTCACATTTATTACACTAAACCAAACACATCCTACGCCTAAAATCGTTCAAGATATCTGTTGATTTGATCATCATTGTGTAAGTTTTTTGTGATCTAAACATGTTTTTAAGATAAGGTCTTGAATTTCATTCAAATCCAACGGTTAAAATTCATGTTACGAGTGATTATGTGTTCTACGCATAAGCGTATGAACACACAATCATTGTGTGAACGTTTGTGGTTAAATGGATTGTGTCAAAACGTTTTAAATACATCAATGATATCAGTTTATCCATCAAAATCCACCCAGAAACACGTATCAATGACTTTTGAAAATTAGGGCTCTTATGTCGAATTGGGTGTTTTCGAATGTGAAGTGTTTTGGTCAAAAAGATTGTTGGGTAATGTTCTTATGATGATGAATTGATGATTTCCACGCTTTATAACCACCCGAAACTCTAAATAATCAACAATTTGGAATTAGGGTTTAACGTTCATAAGTTTGGGTATTTTTGATTCACCATGAATTGGGTGTTATAACTCGGTATTTAGACTTCCTCAACACTCTTGAACTACCGTAAAATGTTTGGTGCATATTCCATGGCTAGATCTCATACGCGTAGATTTAGGGTTTAGGCTACGCGTATGCATGCCTTCTACGTAATCTGTAAACTGTCCAAATGTGTTTTGATCTGTTATAAAATGAATGTTATGTGTTTAACATTGATGATATGATGCTTTATTTCAGGCTTGCAACACTAAATATTCATAATCAAGGTTAATATACGCCTACGCGATAAGGATCACCACGCGTAGCTTGTTATGCGTAAGATTTGTCTTACGCGTAGCTTCTACGCATAAGGTTCTACATATGGGACTACGCGTATCCTGTGAAGGATATGCGTAAATGTGACCTCTACGCGATAAGGTCAACTCTTACGAGTAGCCTTACGCGTAAGGTTAATATATGCCTACGCATAAGATTTACGCATAAGGTCCTCTTTTTCCTACGCGTAACACATCTTACGCGTAAGTTTACGCTCACGCATATATCATTCCCTGTCTCACGCATAACTTTACCAATCCTACGCATAAGCCGAGATCATACCTTCGTTATGAATTGTTACGTGTACAAACTTGTAAATAAACTAATCATATCATCACGAATCCTAAAATGTCACTAATAAACTGAAATCGTTTGATATGTTGTGAACAATAAGTGATAAAATAAACTTTAAATCTTAAAGTTAACTAACTCACTGAAACATTTCACGACGTCATTGGACTATTGAATATACAAGTGACTTAGGACTCGTAACAATCATTGACACATTCAATAACTAGACAATAAGACCTTCGTTGACTAACATTATGTCTTTCGATATGTTGGTTCTTTTGGCTAATGTTATTTCGAGATCACCGACATGGTGAACAAATGAATATGGATGCACACGAAGTTCTCTCCATTGCCGATATCTATCCTCATGGCTATCCAATGAAGATAGGAAAGAATAATCTCCGTGTTGTCTTTGACACCCTCACCGCTCAATCTTCGTGTTTAATTGCTATTGACATTCGAAGACTCATCCGTATCGTAACATGCTTTCACACTCGCAATCGCTCCTCGAGATCTACATCCAATAGTTGGAACACTATGGAAAGGGTCAAAGGACAAACTGCTGACGGTGACTCAATCACAAACAAGTCACCATTACACCGCAGACTTAAGGGTCGTTTCTCCTAATTCCGATGTCGATCCAACCAAACTATATGCCACACCCGGCCAAGAGCTCACTCTCCAATTCTTAATCAATATCAGTTATGACGAGGCTACATGAGTAATCACCAAGCATTCTCACGTAGAGCTTAAGAGTATTCCTCAACCCTGGAGAACCCTCTACATGATCATAACCAAGTCTGTTTCTCGTCGTGACAACGCTATGAGCACCCTAAGCTCATGGAACTACAAATATTCTGGGCATTGGTCAACAAGAAACACATCGCTATCGAAGCTCCGATTTGGGATGACATGATGTCATTTCTCAACAAACTTGGCTCAAAGATTCCCTACATCAGATATACAAAATTGTTGATCCAGAGAGCACTTGGACTTCATCCCGACATTCCCAAGAGGCTCAATGACCCCGACAATCACGACATGTTGACGGAACCCATTCTATCTGTCGGAATCAAGGAAACGTCTACAAAGAAACAAGGTGCCGTATACCAGATTTCTTCTAATCAAGATGTCGAAAGCTCGAAACGCATAAAAGGTATCCGGAAGCGGTCGGACAAGGCAAAGTTGGTCATCTCGACGAAAAATCTTCTGGAACACCTGTAAGGAGAACCAAAAGAGGAAGTGCAGTAAGTACGGCAAGTACGTGAGTCAAAGGAAGTTCCCCAAGAGGAACCCTCCTTCAAAGAGGATTGTTCCATCTAAGGAAGCTGTACCCATCCCAATTTCCAAACCCGAACCGCAAAGAAAGCTTGTGGGACGAAAGCTCAAGGTATCAAAATGATGAAGAGATTACCTACTCAATCAACCGTAACACCTCCTCCAGCAGCTAAACCTCTAAGTCCAATAGTTGAACATGGCAAAGGAAAGACTCTCGTATTTGAGTCTTATGATGAAAGCTCAAGAAGAAGAAGAGCAACCGGATCAATCATACAGAAGAAGTTTAAATTAGTTAGACAAATTCAAAAAGCTCAAGAATTTGCAAAAGATCAAATGGGTGGCCCCGAGGATCGAAAGTGGTGTTCCACTCTTCACCGTGATCCCGATGCGTTAATCAACCCGATAAGGGATCTGGTGCCACCACTCTTGTGCAACAACAAACGCTTGTGAAGGAGTCCACTGATATTAACTTTGAGGAACCGTAAAAGAATAAGACCGAGAAAGAGAAAACTCGATGAAGAAGCTAAGGAAAGACGGAAGAAAAGGCTAAATCGACATGATGACGAAGAAGATTATGATGACTTTCTTCTCGCCAGCCCAACTCGCTCCAAGGAGGATACTTCTGCACCTCCAAAGGACCCCGAATCTCCTCATGTACCCTCCTCATCAGATTCTTCATCTCACTCATCACCACCACCATCAAAAGATCAACAAAATCATCATCCAAATCTGTGAAGAAACCACCTCGATCTTGGATTTCTCAAGCTCATAAAACGAATTCACAAAGTCCGCCAAACAAGTCGAAAGAAAACGTGCTCTACAAAAGCTAAATTTCTTTGTCGATCACATACAAAGATATGTATGAGGAGCATGACAAGATGGAGAAAGAAAGGAATTTGTTCTAAGTTCATGAAGAGTCATCGTAAAGAGGAACTGAACGAAATGATCGAAGGTTACACTAACAAGTACCTTCGTGATATCGCTCCTAAAATCCAAAAGGAACTGGAAAAGACAAAGAAGAGATCATACTCTCAAGTTTCTTCTTGACACTGTCCCCGGTGTGACTAGAGAAATATTTTCCCGACAACTCACCCCTAACATCGTAGCATTGGTTAAACATACAATGGCCAAAGAAGCGATCTCTCAACTGAAAGTTAATCGCTAAACTTGTGATACAAATGTCAAAGCGATCTCGAACGCTTACTCGGATGAAGCTAAATTTTTCGAAAATCTACTTGATTTTCAACTCAGATCATCATGCAAGGAGTCAACCGATCAACCCAAACGACCAAGAGATGACGATGATAAGGATAAGGATTCGCACCTAAACGCCGTAATCGTAAATCTACCTCTATGCCACCTCCTCCACCACTAACTTCTTCTCAACAAAAGTCTCCTCCACCTCGGTCTTCTATCGATAAACCTCGACGATTCCGAGTTACCACCCCCGACTCATAAAACGGTGATTACTTTGAGTATACGGGTGGTGACGATGAAGAGGTCCTTGAGCCCCTACAACAACCCACTTCTCCCAAACAAGTGCAGTAAACCAAGATCATCATCAAGGCCTTCCAAAAAGAAGAAGAAGACGACTCAGCCTGGAGTCGCCTCATGGCTAGATGACGATAAAACCGAAGAGTTTGAATGGTTCTCCACACTTGTCAATCAAACTCCCTACCCCGATGAAGGTCAAGAATTGGTAGACGGTTCTACATTGAGCACGCAAAACTTTTGCAAGAAAAGTTCCATATGAAGAAAATGACGAAATCTGAGTTGAAGCGAATCAAGAATGAAGCATTCTAACTTCTTAAAGACAAACTCAAAGCGCCGAGGTCGAATATCATCTTGAGAACATCGCTCGAGCTATGTCTAACGACATGGATTGGCTCAATCCCGAAGCAAACATTGACTTCACACAAAGGGACAACCCTCCATACTACACCGATTGGACCAAACCCCTACCGACCATTGGCCAAACAGACGAACCACGGATTCCCTTCCGATACTTCTTTAACAGAGACCCGGATTTTCTCTTACACGGTAGCGATGGTTCGCGAAAATACGCTACAACATTGACTCTTCCATTCCTGCGCTATTTACTCAAACGCATAGCTATCGAGGAACGTGCAAATCACTTGTTTTTCGACAACGGCAAGCATACGACCAAGATGCATTGTATGGGATTCATCATTGGCCCGAACGCCAAGAATCTACTACGTAAGCTGCATGGTTCGTAAGTCTCAACATGCGATATAGTTCTAAGGACATCGTGGCCATCAAACACATTGATCTCAAGTCTAAGTGGGACTACACATTCTTAAAGAATATCATAGTCAAACGACAAGATGAACAGGACTATGGATTCTCCGAGGTTGACTTTGAGAACTTGTCCCTCAACGACATCGAAGACATGTACCTTGCCAAGGTACGTGGTCGTATGAGACAATTCTCGACCAAGTTCAACGTGAATTTATCAAGTCGGTTCTCATCTTCATTAGACGCATTGTGATCAAAGAACGTGTTGAAGATATCCGGATGGTCGTTGAATCTTATCGACGCTGTCAACCTCACTCCTCCAATGCTTACTCTTCCCGATCTCAATCAGCCTACCTCAATATACGCCATCGGCAAACCCTTCGGAGTTGTTTACGCAGTGAACTTCAAAGAAACCGCTTAATGGCGTGTAGTGATCTTCGTAAATTCGGGATCATACTTTGAAGCCGGTTAGGGACGGATTAGCATACTGTGTTGAAGGATATACCTGAAAGTGGGGTCTCGTAGCCGGAATTCTCGTGAAAGGAGGGATGTGAGAAGGATCATCACCATGATTGATGAACGGTTGTTCGAAGGGATCGCCTGCACGCATTGGAGAGCTATGTTGGTGGTCGCACCCGTGAGAAACATCACCGCTTTCAACGCCCCCGCACTCGGGAACATCACTACACTTCCCGGTACCCCTTGAATTGTTTCCTTCATAATTTTGGATGTATGATTATATATGTCTATGGCTTGTGCACACATAACGTTGTACAACCCGTAATGGTCAAGAAAGGACCCCGTGGTACTCGATGCCACAATCCTTAGAAAAGGAGCGAAAGCTTCTTACTTTTGAGTAAAACCTATCAAACCTTTCACTTTTCAAGGTTTTGCTCAAAAGAACAAGTACTTTCCCTTAAGACTTTCAAAACCTCAACCGCTTATATCACTTGTTGAGGGGGAGTATTTGAAACTTTGTTCACAAATTGTTCACAAGTGGTCATTCTTCCCGCAACACTCGAAATGGTCATATTTATTCTCAAACACTTCAAAAATAACACTTTAATATGCCATTTTTGAGGGGAGAAAATTGTGTGATAAGAAATATGTTGTACAAAATGCAAATGAATCACAGTACCTCGGACTTAACCAACGAATTGACGGTACTAAACTGTTAGTAACTCGAAAAGACTTGTCCCGACGGGTAATAATTTCAAGCTAGTTCGCTAGTGATGTAAACGTGTCTCGCAAAGGACTTGTCCGAGTAGAATGTACCATTCGAGAAACTCTTGGTAGACATGAACTCCGACGGGTTTGACAACCTTCCAAGGTTTGTCTACACCTTCAAGGTAGTTATTAGAGCTAGTTGTCACCTAAAAGCCGACAATGTAACTCTTTAACTATGCAACGTAACCGTGTCTCGCGGGGGGATTGTCTATCTTCAGTGGATCAATTCAAAAGTGCGCCTTTCCTCACCGTGCATTTAACCATTAAAACTATTAAGCACATGTGGAGGGGGGAGTATTTATGCAAAACATCATCTCTCACAATGGTTCAAACATGTTTTTCATTAACAAACCCTTTGAGAGACATTTTTTCATACAATGGTTTTAATGGCAAACATAGGTTAGTCATGGAGTTATAAGGTGACTAAGGTTAGGAATAACCGTCCTATGATCCGCCAGAGTCGGAGGGATCTACCCAAGGACACTACCATTAGTTAGTGTTAGAAGTCCTTAGGTATGATTGTAAAAAGGAGAAAATGAGAATCGGAGAAAGAAGGAGTTGAAGAATTAAAAGAAATGCAAAGAAAAGGGTGAAAAGAAATAGCCCTCCAGATTATTCAACTTAGGCGCATAACGGGTTCAATTCATATGCTACTGGTTGTCACTTAGTGACGCCGGTATTGAAGATTAAAAGTCGCCATGGACCCAAAGGACGCATGCACTAAACCTTCTTAACCACTCAAGTTTTTCTCAACGAAGCTTGTTTCATTCTCACAGGGAACCCTACGTAAACTATCGGCTTTCTCTTAGAGAATGCTGGTATTGAAGAAGGAGACCCTCTCCCTAGTCTCCGCTCAGGAAAACCAAAACGCACTATTGAGTCTAGAGCCACGAGATTCATCAAAAGATCTCTTAGGAACACTTGACATTTAATCACTTGATGATCAACCAATAAGATCATCAGTGGTTCATATCGAGTCCTTCACGATCTTAGCAATGTCGAGAACATTTATGAGAGGTTCACAATTGTGATCCTCAGTGATTGAATGGAAACTCCCGCCAGTGGTCAACATCAAAACGCCTCGCCGCCAGTCACCGTAACTCCCGTGGATTACGGAGTGTGTCTCAAACGGTCTACAGTCGTGAGGTGATGCTTCGGTGTACCTCGGCGACTCATCTCAATCAGATGTACTTCGTACATCGCTATCTCACTTGTGGGACTCCAGTTCAGGAACGGCCTTTGTAAGAATTAGAGTTGAGTCCTCACACTATGCCTTTGTTGACGCCTCGAAGTTCAAACTTGTAAGTGCCGGAAACCGCTTATTACTAACCGCTTGAAATGTTTTCTTCTTATGGAAGCTCTGGAGCGGGATGATCGTGTTGATTCTTCTCATGCTCACGCCAACATCATCACTAATGGAAGTTCTATTCAATGCAACACAACAATGAATGATTCTTCGTCAAACCAAAGAATCTACAAAGTCAAAGACTTAAAGAACTTCATCAGGATTGATTTCCAACGTCAAAGAGCGTGTGAGCATGTTGAAGAATGACGGAGACACCGGATCAAAAGCGAACTGAGGCATCGATGGTGACAACAACATACTATCACTTTCATCACAAAGAACAATGACCAAAGAACAAAGTCAAAGATGACGCGTCAAAGCATAAGCTCAAAGATAACTATCTCTCTACATCGGGAGATTGTTCAATCAAGGCAATTCCTCTCACAAGAAAGAAGAATGTCGAAGGCCACGCTACTATTACATCAACGCCTTCACCGCTACATTCATATATACTTGAGGGGAGATTGTTGGAATCACTCCTAAACAGTATTTCAAGTATTTATATTTCATATGTAATAGGTAGCTTTATTATGGCCTTTATGTTTGTTTAAGGTCAAGCTTATGTAGAAGGCCCATAAGCTTAGGCCCAAGCCCAATAAGGAATAGGGAAGGAGAGGGAGTGTTGCCCTAGCTCCTTGCCTATATAAACCATGTAATAACCTTCATTTGAAGGTTGGTTGTTCAAGTTCTTTTCATTCACGCCTCTCTTTGCCTTAACCGCATTATTATACGTGTGTGTGTGTGTGATAACTTGTTCAATCGCCTCATCTCCTTTCTTATAAGCTTGTGTGGTAAACCTTGTGACCTAACAATATATAGCTGAGCTGAGACACTTGGAAGGATCCAGAACTTCAATTATATGCTTCTTTTCAGTCGTTTATGTCCCTTGGATTATTTCCCATCAATCTTCAATCCATCTTAACCATTGGATCAAGTGCCATGATACTTCAACCAATCAGGTGAGAGTATTTGAGGGAATGTCACACGGATCGTTGACGCACCGAAAGCACATGTCGTGTTGTCAAGAATGTACGATTATACCTCCAATTTAGTTAATTGTTCCAATATAAGCGGGGTGAATTTGGGATTTTAGGTTCATGGGTATTTCGGGTTTGGGGGAAATTGCCAACGGTTTTTAATGTTATTTTGGTTATTTGTTGACCGCTTGACCGGGTAACGGGTAAGGATATTCGGGTAAAGGGAATGGGTGGACCAGGTATGTTTATATTTGGGCCGTGGGTTTGTGTTTTGGACTTGGACTTAGGATTTAATTTGTAACCCATGTGTTTATTCAAGGACTAATATGGTTAATTTTGAAATTCCAAGGACCAAATCAGTAAATTCGAAAATGTCTTCAAGGACTAATTTGCCAATCTACAAATAATCCAAGGGCTGAAATTTCAACTTTTGAATCTTCAAGGATCAAACATGTCAGTTCTGAATCTTCAGGGACTAAAACTGCCATTTTGAGAATTGATTGTCCAAACTTGCAAATTCCTTTCCCAACCTCGGCTTTTAGCATTCTTCTTTCTCTCGTGCTCGGTTTTCTTCAGATTTGGCTTTCTTTTGCGTGTTTTGACATATCCGTACCTGCACAAGCACAAACTCAAGAAAACAAAAAATATTAGCAATAAACGGCTCTTTCTTGGTTAATTTGGGTCAGTTTTGATAAACAAAAGATGTGTGTTTAAGCACATATCATTTACCAAAATTTGACCAAAATCAAAAGTATGCTAATTGTGCGCGGGTAAATTCCCGCCAAACCTTTCCCCGAAGACATGTCCCCGGAAAAAGTAATATTTACAAAAATACACTTTATTGCAACTATTAATACATAACTAAAACCCCGATGCTTGGAAAAACATAAATAACCCAATGGTCAATTCTCACAAAACACATGTAACAATATAATGGTGATTACACACGGAAAAAGAGTGGTCACTAGTTTTATCGCCTATATATCTCTTTACTCAAGTTCTTGATACGTATGGGTCAGAAATTTATGATGAATATGGTTCTTATAAGAACATAGACCCTGATGAGAGACCGATTCTCGGAATGGTTAAGGAAAGAGCCATTCTACATGGTGTATTTGGACTGTGAAGCTAAAGGTGTTGGAGGAGAAAACACGCTTGAAGTCGAAGCAATGTTTGAGCGGTTCGTCAAGCAAAGGAAGAAAAAAGATGAAGCTAAAAAGCCCGCTCGATTACACATTTGATGATGCGGAAATAGGGTAACAAATCTTGAAGCATTGTTTGAAGCGCCGGTCAAGCAAAGGAAGGGAAAAGATGGTGCAGGTTCTAGCAGAGCGAGAAGTAGCAGGGAAAAAAATTGAATGGGTGATGTTTGTTATGGTCTATGTCGTGTGTATCATATTGTTTGAGTTGTTTCGTTTGTTTGCCGAGTTGTTTCGTTTGATCTATTTCATTTTGTTGTCAAGTTGTTTCTTTATTCATGTGTAATTTTGTATTGGAAAAGGGGTGTTTGGAAACCATAATCTTGTTAACATGATACGTATACCATAGCACCTATACTTGGTCATTTAACATGATACGTATATCATAGCACCTATACTCGGCCGTTTAACATGATACGTATACCATAGCACCTATATGTGACAACCGGCAATTTAGGGAGTCTATTTTAGGTAACCGCATTACGTTAAACTAAACTGAGTTTTGCCTTTATCACTATTTTATAAACCGTGACTTGATTTTATATCGTCGATTGGTTTTTACGGTTTATTTCAATATTAAATGAGTTATCGTATGCGTTTTAACTCTATTTGGTAGGCACTATTCGATTCGGCACTAGAAAAGCCTAAAACAAGAGTTATTGTAACTTTTAGACCGTAACTCGAAAATTGACAAATAAATAGTAAAAACTCGTGGAAAACGTAGTAATCGATGTTGGAAAGTTAAATAAATGTCGGGACACTTTCGGGGACGATATGTGAGCTCGGGAATGGGTAAACGAGATAGATACGAAAAATTACAACCCGAACCCTCCCCTTTTAATTGTAGCCGGCGCCCCCCCTCTCCCAATTTAATTATTTTGAGGTCCCTAAGTGCCAAGTATATAAAGGGTCATCTACCCTCACTTCCACCTTTCATTCTCTCACTAAAAGCACACACAATACACCTTTCTCTCTCTAAAACAAAACCCTAGCTACCACCATTGTGGCCGCCGCCACTGTTCCGGCCACCACCGCCGTACGCCAGCGCGTCACCATAAACCACCACCACCATATTGAAGCTCTCTTTCTCCTCTTTCCAACCATATATCATACGCTCCATTTGGACTTCATTAACACCTTCAAATTCAAGGATTAAGATTCGTACTTTTAGGGTTTCAAAGGGCTTTTGCAATTGGTGATTAGATAAGGTAAATGGAACATGTTTTGAGCTTGATTGGGCAATAATAACTCACGAATTGATAATTAGGGTTTCGACCTAATTATAATTTTTAGGGCTTTTGGGTGGAACATGAAATTAAAGCTAATTAGTGACTAAGTAAACAAGTAATTAGTGTTTGGTACATGTGTGGTGTATTAATTTGATGGGTTTGTGCATTTAAGGTTTAGTTGCATGTTCTTGATTAAGAGTAGTTGATGGGTTTTGTGTTTGGAGCTTGAATGATTGGATTTGGATGTTGTGGAATTGATTAAGTTGTGTTTGGTTGTGAGATATGGGGCGTACGAACCACCTAGGGCTCGTACGTGGCTCATATGGTGCGTGCGAGACCCACTTGGGTCATGGGTCCGAGTCGGGTCAATTTGGTAGCTTGTTGATTGGTATTGTTGAGGTTTGGATGAGACGCGTGGAGCCGAAAAGCTTCTAGAGCTTGTTTGGTTCACGTGGTCTTGACCGCGACTGTGTCATGACCATTAGGGTCATAACATTGGTTTCGAGTACTTTTGGTTAATTGATTGGTTGGCGAGATTGTTTTGAGTTGGTTTGGGATTGAATTGCGATATTGTGACATTTAATTTGGACTTGATATATATATATTGTTGACTTTGAGCTACGTCGGCGTTACTTTGAGTTTTTAGTCAATAGTTGACTCCGACAAAGCTGTAACATGGACTTTGATATAATTTGGACTATTGATTGATTAAAAGCCGAGAAGTTATGACTCGTGCTTGTGGACTCGAAACAAATAACGATATGAGATTAATAATGGAATTTGACGAAATATATATTTATACATGAAAATGCTAATAGAACTATGAAATTTAATAATAATGGACTTTTGTACCAAAAATATCGATAACAAGATTTATCTTGTTATTTACTAGTGTTTTTTTAAACTTTTTTATCTCATATTTTATAACGGATTACAATAAGATGGCAGGTAAACGGGCAAAAAGTTGTGCCGCAACCCCCTTTTGAATGGCAAAACCAATTCTACTAAAAATGAAATTTTGTGACTTAGGGGTCGCAAAATTACTTTGCACAACCCGTTGAACCTTAGTCAAAAACTCCACAGATAAGCTAGGAAACCAAATGTATCAAAAGCAAAAGGGGTAAATACGTGTTGATTCTCTAAACAAGCTTTCTTGTGTTTAGCAACTTTGCTCGATTCCGCTTTCAACCGCTTGTCCCAAGAACAAACCCATTGTCCCTTAGCCCAACAAGAGGGACACTCCAGAAGATCCACACAAGCATGTTTCCCCGCCCATCCAAACACAAGTATATCACCGGCCGTAAAGTAGACCTCCCTTCAAGCGGATCTGCCGAAAGTTCACGGGCCTCTTTTTAGAAGAAATTCCTCGCTTAAGAACATCATACGTAACATCCCTAACCAAATCATGCATGTATTTGAAACCCAGTAACTCCTTGCAATGGACCGCATGCTCGCCAAAGGAATCTAAACAAACCTTGCGGCAGATCGGCAAGGCTCATCACCGAAACAGAGGGATCATAAGCGGTACTTAAGGATAGTCCGGTACTCCAGGTCGCACATATGTTGGCCTAGCCCTTCAATGGGGATAACCGTCAAGAAATCTTGAGCATGAAGAGCTCGGAGACATTCAAACACCGCTTTGCGGGGATAAATCAAACTTCTCTCCCAAACTCCGGACGATTCCACTAAAAAGGGCACACGCCAAAACATTTTGGGCTTTAGGTGGGGCTGTGTCCTTGTTAGAGAAACCGCTAAGATCGAAATCGTGAAGGGACATAGTTTAATCCATTGCATACCCATAATCAGAGTCAACCCCATCAATACCACATCCCCGAAGAATGTGATCCTGCAAACTCCAAGATTGCGCCCTCGAGGCCACAAAAGCATAAGTAGATACATCCTCAGCCGAACATAAACCCAACCCACCAAACCGAGTTACTAGTTTTAAACGGAAACTAACGACTAAATTGGAAATGTTTTGCAATAAATAAGTAATTAATGTTTCGAGTACACGCTTATCAATAAATGTCAATTGTGGACATTTAATATTGGTTTAAGTATTTAATTGCTTACGTTGTGTGCATGGGTTACGGATAACCTAGCATTAATATTGTTGATCCACGTGGGTAGCGGACTTATTAGGTTGACGAATCTAATAAGAGCCCGCTAGGTACGTTGGGTAACCTTATTAATGGGTGAATTATCCTTATGACTCTTTAGGATACAATTGATTTATGGGATAATAAGCGACACGAATAAATGAATGAGTTTATCGAGTTGACGAATTCGATAAGGTTTACTATTTATTCCGAAACTTATTGAACTATGGAGCTTATCGTTTAGAGGTCTCATTGTGTCGCATTGAGTTATATATTGGTTGTTTGAGTGCATTCATGGCATCATAATGAGTTGATACACCCACATGAGGATACCAAACACTAGGATTAATGGTGAAACGAGACGTTTTTGGAAATAAAGAAATGGAATATATTGGGGTAGATAACGTTGATTTTGAGGAATATGTGTATTAAAGTTGGTCTACATTAATAGGTTGTGCTGAGTTGATAGTTGCTGTCTTTGTGATATTGTTATCTTCGCTAGTGTTTATTTGTGTCTTGATTGCTCGAGGTGAGTTTCATGCCCCACTTTTATCTACGTTTTAACTACGTTTTGAACTACTTTGGGGTGAGAATCATCTTTCTTTGTTTTGGACCGTTAAAAATATTTGGATTTGTTTATATGCTTGACTGTTTAGATAGATGTGTGGTAGTTTTTGCCTTAGTTTAGGTTTAACCGCGCTCTAACTAAGAATAGACTTCTACCTCGACCTAGTCCGGGGTTGGCAATTGTTCTAGATTTTGCCACGACAGTCTAGACTTAGAGTCATTTGGGCAGAGTAGTCCCCGGATGCGGGGCGTGTGTTATGATTGGTGATCCGGGTAGGATCGGTGTGCAAACGGTATTTATCTATCTTAGGTCTTGCATAGCAAATCAACTCTTACTGGTCCACTATGATTTTGTTGAACTTAAACCTATGAACTCACCAGCGTAAGCTGACCTTTTAGCATGATTTCTCAGGTATTTGAGAGATGTTTGGATTACTTTTCAAACTATCTTTTCTTCTTAAAGATGTGGTCCCCTAATGTATTTGGGGTAAAAGATGGTCCACGTTTTTCTTACCGGTCCTAACCAAAATGGGTGTTTACTTTGTGAAAGTTGAAAAAGATTCCTGTCCCATATATGAACTACAATTCATGTTTATGGTATTGATTATTGAATTTAATCTCATAAAATTCACAGGATGCACCAGATTTTGCACCAGGGACACAGAAAAAGGTGAGTGGGGAAGTTATCAGGTGGAATAATGTTTCTGGTCCTGAGAAAATAGATGCAATCAAGTACATTGAGTTACTTGAAGCAGAAGTTGAGGAACTCAATCGTCAAGTAGAAAGAATATCTGCCAATGGATCAAACGAATTGTTGGACTATCTCAAGTCTCTTGAGCCCCAAAATCTTAAGGTTAGGAAGTTAATTTGCTAAAAATGTACTGGCCTGCTCCACCGTGTACAATAGCGTTCAAATTAATATATATATATATACTTTAAAAAATTGATGCTTGTATGAGCTCTTCAGCAGTTATTTTATAATTTCATTTAGGCTCCTATAGGATAGAGGCGACAATATCGACCCATTTACTCATGAATGGTCGATTTGGCTTATTTTTAATCTCAAGTGGGTCAGATGAAAATTTTAGTTAAAAAGCGATCCTGTCATATTGGCGATACAGTTTGGTAGTTGCCCAAAGTGTATATTTAATGCATACAAGTACCACGTAGCCCATTTTTAAGATGTTATTTTAATATATACAATATCATTTTTGACCCATCACCCAGTCCTCCGACCCGTCCATCTTGCCACCTTTACGAGAGATCGGATAAAAAATGAGGATTGTTTGATTGATCTGTAGGCATTGTGAATACTAAAACCGTGTGTCTAATCTTATGCAGGATTTGACAAGTAGCGCTGGGGAGGATGTTGTTGTTGCAATTAACACATTCATAAAACGCCTCTTGGCTGTTTCAGATCCTAGTCAAATGAAGGTTAGCATGCTGTTCTGGTTTTATACAAGAAGCTCATGATTTAAAAAAAAAATAAAAACAAGTGTTATCTACACTTCAAACGACAAAATATCAAGTTTGATAGTACATTGGTCGTAATTTGCTTGGAAGAGGGAGTGTTGATGTTCTAATTAGTCTGTTACGACAACACCAAAGTTATAACATAATTGCCTGTGTATCCTATAGCTACGATGAGAGTGTTCAAAGAGAAGAATATACACCATCTCACGGATTTCTTTTGGTTTCTAATCCTTGTTTATAAACACCTGTGTGCTGAAATATTCCAAGCCTAATCTATTTCAAGTTTTTCCCATAAAAGAAAATGTCTGCTTTTGTTAGGAGCTTAAAACGTTGTATGTTTTTGACATGCTTTTATATTCTTTTCCTGTGATTTTGCAGACCAGTGTGACAGAGACAAGTGCCCCAGAACTTGCGAAGCTGCTTTATTGGCTGATGGTGGTAGGATACAGTATACGTAACATTGAGGTCCGTTTTGATATGGAACGCTTTCTAGGCAGTCCACCAAAGCGTCAAGAGCTGCCTCCAGCTGAAAACATCTAAACACATCAACCATATCAATAACAACCACAACTCAATACTCATCCTTATTCCACCAGAAAATTTTCTCCATCCAGATTTCAGCATTTGACAAAATACCGCAAAATGTGCATTGGCAAAGGAACCAGTTGATTATTGGTGTTCAAGAATTGTGATTTTAGGATCTTCATACTAGTTTGTAGCAACCATTTGAGCTCTTAGTATGAATGGCATTTAGGTTGCTGCCCCTCCATGGTAAACATATTTAAGGTTTACCCATTTAAGCCCTTCTTTCTACTACTGGACATTTGTATTTTGTGGAATCTCTGTGCTTATAACAGTAGCTTTTATGGCTTAAATTTGTAGTCTCATAACTTGAAACACAATGCTATTTGATCCACCAATTCACTATTTGATCCACCAATTCACCACGTATTACCATGACTAGGACACAAATATATTCAAGGAACAACGAGAAGTGGTTAACGGTGGGTAAATCACATCTCATGCGCTGAGTCAACAGTATTCTAGGTAGTGTTCTGCTCCATGGTCAGTTCTGTTTCTAGAATGACGTTTCCAGTGTTTTTTTAGTACCATATATAATTTCAAGTTTGCTAAAAAGAAGATAGTTAGACTTGCCACTAATGGATTCACCACGTGAAACCAAGACTATCCTATAAACTAAGCTGTGGATTATTGAAAGTGCCACAACTATTACATCAACACTGATAGTGCGCCATAATTAGGAACACGAACATCACAGACGCCATGGACAATCTGTACAGATTATATGGATATTAACAAGCAACATTAGCAAAAAATGACTTTTCTAACTCCTTTAGTCTATAAAGTGCAATAGATGTAGTTATGTTCGATTAATTTACTTACGAACCAATTGAAATACGGTTATGTTTTAGATTTAGCATGTTACAAGGGAAAACAAGAAAAACTTTAAGAGTTGGGACCAAGGTTACATGTATAGATACCAAAGAGCCTTTAGTCCAATGGTAAGAGCTTCTAATCTTGTGTCAATAGACCGGGGTTCGAATCTCTCCATTGGCTTAAAAGCTTTCAATTGGTACCATCCCCCCACAGCAAATGCTTAGATTTACTGGTCAACGAGGGGCCTATTAGAGAAAATGGACAGGGTTCAAAGCCCAATCTCTTGATAAGTACAGTCAAGGTTGTAAATATCGCCGATGTAGTGGCGTCGCCTCAGCCAGTTTATATCGGTCTTGGCGATATGGCGGAGACCATAAATTATAAAGGAATTTATTTAAAAATAAATAGATATTAGCAATATTAATGTTTTTGTTATTTTTAATTATATATCTTCTATTATATAACTATAACTTTGTTGATTTGTTCCCCAAATTAAAACAAAATCAAGAAAATTGAAGTTGACCGGCATGAATAAGAAAAAAAAAAACCCCTAGATCTGAAGTTGACTGGCATTGACCGCTGAATCTGAAAAAAAAACCCTAGATTCAGTTGACCGCCGTTGACCGGCGTTGACCACCGTTGACCGACACGCCGCCTTGGCCGATTTTGACCGCCATGCTCTGATTTTGACCGATATTGACCGATTTTGACCAAAAAGCGATAAGTTAGTCCGATTTGGGAAATAAAGGACCACCGCCAACCGCCATGGCGCCACCATATCAGCCGCCATGGCGATTTTTTACAACACTGGAAATACCACTGGGACGTGTCATTTCGGCCGAGGTCCTTGGGGAGGGTCCGGTTGGCATCCTTATGATGCATGAGACCAGGGTGATCCCACCATTCTTCACCTTTTGGAGAAGGTTACATGTATAGATAGTGTAATTTGTATTTTTAGTCGACTTTTATTTTTCTTTTATTTTTACTATTTTTTTTTAAATATGCAAATACGCTATTTTTATATAAGATTATAATCCCGGACAATGGCTAAACCATCCGAGTCGACTCAAGTCAAATAATAACCCAATTTGACATGTTGAAAAACCAAGTGATGAATCCATTCTGAAGCAATGGAGGTCTCACTCAGTTTTTATATAGAGATGATTGGCGAATAGTCAAGTTACTCTCTGAGACTCCGACATCTTAATACAATTGACTCCAGTAAACCACTTCATTTGCTCTGGAAACCCATGCAAGGTGCACAAAACCAACTTCTAAGCAGATTATTTTTCAGAATTATGTAAACATTATTAAAAAAATTGGAAAATGAATATCAACATCAACTCTCAACGCGAAAGTTCATTGATATTATTTGACAATGCCATGTACAGAATGACAATGTCAATCTGCGGTCATGCATCCCTAACCAAGATCTTCATCAAGAATGTACCGATCACCTTCTCATGACTCATGTACATGAAGGATTTCAATTTGTACCCAGAGTATGTAATAAAAGTAACAATGCATTTTTTTTTCTCAAATTGTGCACTAATCTATTTTTACTAGAAACTTGGCACAAGATAAGCTTATATATAGGAAGAGCTCCAGGAACAAGATGGCAGTACATAACCTTTGTTGACAACTACAATCAAGACAAGCGAGACTATATCTATGGTCCTCGGTTCCTCGCCATGGATGACCTGCAATTATGTCAAGCGTATATAAAAACATAGATAAAAACAGGGGCGGAGCCAGGATATTTTCTTAGAGGGGGCAAAATTTTTTTTTTCCAACGAACCGAAAAAGGATAAGAACCTGTGCAAGAGTGCCGCTAATTTTTTTTCTCAAACGATAACTGCTGAATACGTCAAGTTAAACCAAATAATATATTTGCCCAATAATATATGGCTGAAGTTATATTTGTATATAAAAATTTAACATCATAACAAAATGTAAATAAAAATAGAAAAAGAAAAATGACTTAGTTTCCATTTTCAATGCACATGTGACTAAACATTAATAACATTATTTCTTTTTCTTGGGTGACCACAAAAAAATAACATCACCACACCACCTTTCTCTTTCTCTGTCTCCTTCATGATTGCATTTTCTTTTTCCATGGTCACTCGACTGTGTTTTTATCCGTTTTTTTAAGTTTTTTTCGATTCTATCAAGTAGAGAGACTTCATTTCATTTACTTATAAGGGGGCAAAATGACGAAAAACGCCAAAATCTCAAAAAATACACTACTGTAGGAAAGTTTTGGGGGACGCGTCTTTCTACCGCGGTATTCGTCCTCGATAAAAACGTAACGGGTCAAAACCATGAGTGGATAAAAAAAAAAGGTTTGCAATTTTCGTCAAACCACAGGAGCCATTAATGTAAATTACCCTAAGGACGGTGGATGCAATTTCACAAAACTACATGAATCATTTATATCATTTGAATGGTAAAATAGTCATCATGAAATGGTGACAACTATGATACACAAAAAATGATAAAAAAACAAATTTTAAAGGACATATATGCAGCTTTTTTTGTTCTTCATATAGAAGAAATAACTATTAGTCCAAAATATATGAAATACTAATTTATTTGACAAGAGGTGCCAGATTAAAGTTGACTTGGAGTCAACCAACCACTTTCCTTTACTCTTCCAAACTCAACTGGAAAAACCCATTTTGATCGCATTCAATCAATTCATTTCAAACACTTCCATCCATCTTATAGTAGTAACTTGTTACTTTTTATTGTAAGTCATCTTCATTTAAGTTGTTTCATTTTTGTATTTGCATATCTTATAACTTATCATTTTGAAACATTAAAACTTTTTAATTATTTTTCGATCTAATGCCCCATAACTAATAAACTTATTAAGTGTTGACCATGGTCGGATTTACCTTCTGTGGTTATATGTATGTTGGGTTCATATGACGGGTTAGTTGTAGTTTTATATAATTACTATCTTGTTTTCACTATCTATCTTTTGCTTGATATGTTCTACGTTCTTTTAACAGCTAACGTATTATATAAACAATTAGCATGCTTGATCTGTCTACATGTTACATGGTATAACACAAAAGCACTCACATGTTTTATTATTGTTTTATGCTCTACTTACTCATGGATTGTTAATTAGTACTATTTCAGTGTTTCATCTGTATTTTTACTTTCTGAAAACGTTTACTGTACTTGTAAACGCAGCACAATCTCATTTTTGACAATGGCTACTACATCCATTCCTCGTCGGTGGAAATATGATGTCTTTGTAAGTTTTCGAGGTGAAGATATCCGCAAAAGCTTCATGGATCATATGTTCAACGACTTCAAGCAAAAAGGAATCCATGCTTTTAGAGATGATAGAGAGTTTCCTAAAGGAGAAGAGATATCTCCAGAACTCTACGCAGCCATTGAAAGATCGAGGTTTTTGATTGTTATCTTCTCCAAAAATTACGCTTCTTCAACATGGTGTCTGAGGGAACTTGTCAAAATACTTGAGTGCAAGCACATTGAAAATCCAAAACATGAGGTTCGGATTATCTTTTATGATGCCAAGCCCGATGTTGTGAGGAAACAAAAAAGGAGTTACGCAAAAGCATTTGCCAAACATGAAGTTTCAAATACTACAGAGGTGGATAAATGGAGGGAAGCTCTATCCATGGCGGCTAACTTATCTGGATGGGATCTCCAGGACATGACAAATGGGTGAGTTTCTTCGTTTTTGTGTAATTATCGTGTAACTCTACTAAAGCTTAAGAGTAACACTATTTAGTTTCTCTTACTTATTGTGTCTTTTTGGTTAACAGGTATGAGTACAAGTTCATCGATTGCATCTCCAAAGACATACTGAAAAAATTATGTGACGGACCCTTGCATGTTGGTGAGAACCTTGTTGGCATGGATTTCCATTTCGACAAATTAGACTTGTCACGCTTCGTTGGGTCTGATAAGGTTAACATGATTGGAATATGTGGTATAAGCGGAATAGGAAAGACGACCCTTGCCAAAGCTATTTATAACTTGATGTATGTCCACTTTGAAGGAAGTTGCTTTTGTGAAGATGTCAAAGAAGTTACAAAACGACAAGGTCTGATTCAAGTCCAACTGCATATGATTGGAAAGATCTCGAAAATAGAAGATTTGAAGATATCAAGTGTTGGTGAAGGAATTATGGTAATAAAGAAGATAATGTCATCAAAACCGATCCTGCTTGTTTTGGATGATATGGATCATCGGGATCAGTTAAAGGCACTAGCGGGTTCAGCTAGTTGGTTTTGCCCAGGAAGTTTGATTATTTTCACAGGTAAAGATAAACAGTTGCTAAGATCTCATAGAGTGGATGAAATCCACGACATGAACTTCCTAGATGAGGATGAATCTCTTAAGCTCTTCAGTTTACATGCCTTTGAGGAAAAACATCCTTCTACAGGCTTCCAAGAACTTGCTGAGAAAGCTGTGAACTATGTGCTAGGTCACCCTCTGGCTCTCATAGTTTTGGGTTGTTTTTGTACCGGTAAAACTGTGGGTCAGTGGGTTAGTGAACTGGAAAGGCTTAAAAAACATCCTAACGAAGAAATACATCAAGTTCTCCGCTTAAGTTATGATGGGCTAAACCTCCAGCAGCAAAATATCTTACTTGATATCGCATGTTTATTCGTTGGAGAAAACAGTGATTTTGTAGCAAGCATAGTAGATGGGTGTAACTTTTTTGCAGATACAAACATGAGAGTTCTAGTTGATAAGTCATTAATCACGATCTCTAGCAATAATTCACTTCAAATGCATGACTTGATTCAAGCAATGGCAAGGGAAATCATTCATGAAGAATCTATCATGACCGGGAAACATAGGAGATTGTGGAATTCATCTCAAGTTTACAATGTATTGAGTGAAAATAAGGTAAGTAGTGGTATATGATTTGTTTTTCTCCACATTCAAGTATTAGCAAAATATCCTAATGAAGCTACATGTTTTTGTTTTTCCAGGTGGCAATAACTGCAGTTGAAGTTCTAGTCCTTTCATTAGAGAAAGTTAGTCAAAACATTCACATAGATGCTAATGATTTTGCACATATGAAAAAGTTGAGGATCCTGAAAATCTATCAAGAGGAAAAACCATATGAGAAGAAACTTGAATTGAAGGGCCACAGTGTGATATTCTCAGGAAATTTGTATTATTTGTCCAATGAGCTAAGCTTGTTGTATTGGCATGGATGCCCTTTCAAGTACTTACCTTCAGATTTCTATCCAGAAAACATTGTCGCCATTGACCTGTCTTACAGCAACATAAATAATTTTTGGACGACACCTAAGGTATTTCCTTGTGCACACATGTTTTCCTATTTGATACTAATGATCCGAGAACTTATCTTCTTTTTTTTCCTATCGATTTCAGTGCTTTAGAAGGTTGAAAGTAATGAAGCTAAGGTACTGTTGTAACCTAACAACCACCCCTGACTTCTCAGAGATTACAAATCTCGAAGAGCTAAGTCTTGAAGGTTGTGTGAATTTGGTTAGCATTCATCCCTCAATTGGAATGCTCAAGAGGCTTGTTGTGTTAAAACTGAGAGACTGCAAACGGCTTAAGAATTTTCCAAGTAGAGTGGAAATGGATGCTCTTCAAATTTTGAATCTAACAGGGTGCCTAAAAGTCGACCAACTTCCTGAAGCATTGGGTCGGATTAAAAGCTTAAAGGAGCTTTATGTTGAAAGAACTGCGATTAAAGAATTTCCTTCTTTTGTATCCTCTCTAATAAACCTTGAATCATTGTCATTCGGTGGCCAAGGGAGGATTCCACCTAGATGGTGGACTTCAATCACTGCTCCTTTTGGTTTACTAAGTAAACAACAACATCCCCAAAGACCAGTTTCATTGGCAGGTTTACATATGTTAAAATCTTTGATTTTAAGCTATTGCGATTTGGAACAAGTGCATGAGAGCATTGGAGGCTTATCATTACTGGCATATTTAAACTTGAAAGGGAACAATTTTACTAGTTTGCCTGGAAGTTTGAGTCAACTTTCTAGTCTTCGACATCTTTATGTTGATGGTTGCAAGAAGCTGGAAGTGTTGCCCGAACTTCCACCTAACTTACTAGAACTTAATGCATCTGATTGCACCTCCTTAAGAGAAATATTGACATCATCTAAAGAATCAATCAGGCATAGGAACAATAATTTCAGAAATTGTCCAAAGCTGTTTAAGAATGCTACCATTGATAGTGAGGGGTCTATATCGAAGACTCGGTGTCTTGACTCATCTGTAACTTCCCAAGGCTCTTATTACCAGCTTTCTGCTTTCCTTGGGTATTTGGGTTTCCAGACTAACAGACATGAATTCTTCTTGCAAGATTTTGGCAATTCTTTTTTAAATGTAGGATATCATGGGAATAGCATTGCTATTCCAGAGTGGTTTACAAATAGAAGTACGGGAAATCATTTAAAGGTTGAATTACCATCAGATTGGTGTTATGATAAGTTTAAAGGATATGGAACTTGTGTTGTTTTCAAGAGCAAAAAGCCTCGCAAATTGAAAGGATACTCTCTAAAGAACTTTGATGGAGCTTCTCTGAATCCATACGGTTACATTCCAGCTGTAATTAAGGATTATTTTCAGAATGAGGTGATAGGAATCCACGATTCATGTATGGTATGGTTGCATTACATGAGGGATACAACGAAATGGAAGGAAGCAAAGAATTTTGTTACATTTTGTTTCGAAGAGGATAATGAAGATGTTGAGGTGAAGGAGTGTGGTGTAAGACTAATTCGTGATGAAGATATAGAACAAGAAGCAAGTTTAAGTATGCTCCAAAGCCTTTTGGAGATGTCTACTGGTGGGGCCATCAGCTTGGAAGGGCGTTTTGAAGATATCTATTGGTCGTGGTAGAACATTAACAAAAGGGTTTGTAATTTTTACTGTATTTGTTAGCCACTGTTTAGAAAACAAGAGCAATAGGTACATGTTTTGTTTTATTTAGACAATGAAAGATCAGACCATAAACTAATGAAAAGATTGTGTACAAAAACTCCTTTCACAGCACTTGCTAAGCCAACACAGTCTTGGTGTGTATTGGTCACATTTACAATACTTGAGGAAGA
Organism: Chrysanthemum makinoi; assembly: GCA_910596185.1. Classification (NCBI taxonomy): domain Eukaryota; kingdom Viridiplantae; phylum Streptophyta; class Magnoliopsida; order Asterales; family Asteraceae; genus Chrysanthemum; species Chrysanthemum makinoi. The sequence goes on along the minus strand of OU343216.1, from coordinate 164,484,489 downwards.
GCAACTAGGGTGTAGAATCCTATCAATACTATTCAGTCATGAAAAATACACTGAATTGTATTTTAACTCCAATGAATAGTTTTTCACATTGAAGGGACATGAATTTGGACATCGTCAGGCTGGCTGAAAACCAAGTGATGTAAAGAAAAATAAGGTGGCTTAGGATATCCAGATATAGACGATTGAACCAGTCACTATTCCGAGTCTTTAGGTAACGATCTTCTGACTAATTTTGGTCATAATTATCACATTTATAACTCAACAAAAGCAGAACTTTTGCCTCGATTGTGTTGTGGTTCTGGACGAATCTCATTATCGAACTTATTTACAAATTTGTGTTCGATATACAACTAATTGCACTTGGGTTTGTTTAGGATTGCTTACTAACCCTTGTTTTCTTCTTCAAAATAAAATATTTCAAACGGCTTATTCCCAACCACTTAGGGTGGCTTAGTGGTAAAAGACTTGTGACGATCATCACTAAAATGTGAGAAGTCTCAAGTTCAATTTCTAATAGGTGCAAACAATTATCATGTGCCCACGCCGAACTTTCGTAAAAAAAGGATGGAAATTACCCGGATTGTGTCTGTGTGGCAGAAACCTCATAGATTAGTCGCACAAAAGGTCGAAAACCATAAGAAAGAAAAAGATAAGAGAAACGGCTTATTCAGTTATTCCCACATGAATAATAAGCTAGACAACACCAAACTGAAAGGTTTTATGGATATTTAAATATATGTATGTCCGGATTCGAACTCGAGACTTCGGGATTGCACACATTACGTATGAGAGTTGATGTTAATAATTAATATATAAAATGTTATTATTAATTATTAGTCACGAAATAAAACATAACGATAGTTAAATATTTAACGAGGTTTAGTTAACGGTCGTTAAATGTAAACTACGAGGACTAAGAATGAAATTAGTGAACAAGAAGGATCCGGAATCCCTTTGGGATGGCGTTGGCCATTGTCGTGGCTACCCAACCCAGGAGGAGTGGGATTTTGGTCACCAAGTTTTGAGAATGTATATATACAAACCCTTGTATTCATTATTCTCCTAATCTTGGATCACCAATAACCTAATTTCTTCCTCCTCTCCTCTCTCTTGTCTTTGGCCGATCGGTTCCAACCCTTCCCATAGGGTTTCGATTTTCCAAACTCAAGAAACAAGTGTTTGGTTTTATTTGTGATTCAAGGAACTAGCTTTTCACATCAAATAGCTAATAGTAGCGGTGTGACAAGAACGAAGGACAAGCACGCTTGAACTTGTAATCTTGGTGGTAGACTTTTGGTTGGGTCGAATTTAATAAACCCTAATGTTAGGGTTTTGGGTTTTAATTCTGTTCAATTACCGCGTTTGATTCTTGAATTGCAAAAGGTACACGCTTTCTTATTCGTTAATTCTACTTACATATATTATTCCTATTTACTATTGCGCATGCTTTGATGATGTTATTTGATTTTATATAATTGTTATGAGTATTAAATCCCCAACATGGCATCAAGAGCCGTTAATATGATGTAATTAATTACCGAAACACATAAACATTGAATCTTTATGATTATATGCATGCTTTTTATGGTTTCTAGGGTTTTGAATTTGAAACCCTAATTTTATTTATTATGGGTCAATTACCCTTATTTTATTTAATTAGGTTTTAATTTTGTAAAACTTGTAGAAACCCTAGTATTGCATGCTAATTTTTTGTGGTTAATTAATGAATAATTGTTATGTGCCATGTAATATGCGTATCTTGGGTGATAATTGTTATGCGGAATCCATGGTGGAACATGCATGTTTTGCCATGGAGTATTGTTATGCTATAAATTGTTTAGTTGATACACACATGTTCTATTTATTTAATAATTATTGAATTGGGAAAGACCTCAATTATAACTAATAAAATTGCTACGCACTAATTGGTATATTATTAACTTTGGCTTACGCAATCGACTTGTCGATGTATGTGGCTCATCTACCTTGTAGTTGAAAGCCCTAGTTAATGTATGCATTTATTTACGCCTAGAATTGTTTATTAGAGTTTATCGAAATAATTATGCATGTGGCTAATTGTTTTACATATGTTAAATTGTTTAGTTATATGTTTATATTATTTGAGTGTGTTTAATTTTTATTAAAATGCTTTTTGTTTATATATTGTTTTGACATGTTAGTAAGCAAAAAGGGTTTTATGAATAGAAAATTAAATGGACTAAATAATGGTGAAACTGATTTGTTATCTAAAAATTATTCTTGAACTTTTAATCGATTGATGCGACTGTACTAAATGGTTAGAACGGCTCACCCACTAGAAAAAACTATAAAGGTTATTAAGAAGTGCTACAAATGTTCACCGAATTGATGTCTAAGTTATGTTTTTGCGCTTACCCGGTCCTCCGCCTGAGTGAGTTCGATTGGAGCTACCTAGTATAACCATTCTATGTAATGATGCATCTTAGTGCAAAGTTGTAAGTTTCTCAACGCATCGATTAAAACTTTGTAGAATTAAATCTTAGCAATTAAAATCTCATGTAAGTTTTTCGAAAATTTTATGCTATAAAGTTGTATGCACGCTTCTTTATACATAAGTTTTGATTACACGTTAAAAATTGTACCCTTTAAATTTAAGTTTATGCCATCTAATGATATGAAACACTTGAAGTTGTAATTTAGTTATGTGAGACCGTGATCTAGATTACAATAACAAGGTGAATTATTTTGTTGTGTGAGACCTCGGCAAATTAATGATTTGCGTTTCTAAATTAGACAACTTAATTAAGTTAGTTAGTGAGACCTATAACTTAAGGCATAAGATGGGATAAAACATGCTTACATTTTGCATAATTGTTTGGCAAAATTGTAAATCCCATATTTTCTAGGAATTGCAAACTTGTTTGTCAATTATTGTTCTTTGACAATTACCTATTCTATACTTTCATCACTGGCAGATCAACTGATATGGTGAAACTATGATAATGAGGGTCCTAGATTCAAGGAAAATTATATGGTTAATATGAATATTGACCAAGGGTATTTTATTTTCTTGAAAGATTTAATTATCGAAAATACTAAAAAAATCAATTTTGTTAATTCTTTTGATTATATTAATGCAACATTAAACCGTAAACGTAGTTTGGGCTTTGGTAAATTGATCTAGTTCTGTTTTCAAACGAATGTTTGATCAAGAAAAATTTACTAAAAGACAAACATAAACTCTTTTCCATGGAAGAAGAGTGTGACTCAATCCTATTCCTTTTCATGATTGAGAAAGGTATGTTAGGAACATTAGAATTGTCTAAATTCTAATATATAACTCATAGCAATTTTAATAGTTAAGAAAATTGCACACCATGCTTTCCTTAAGATATTTCATTACCCTCCGTTGGTGATTGAATTCTTATATGACATTTTGGTCAACTAGAAAACATGTTTAACATTTTATGAGTTATTAAATTAGAAGCTAGATTAATTACCGCAAAATTGGTAAAAGACAAACTAGTAGATTTTATCTAGTTGTTTTGATTTGACCAATTAAAGGTGCTACACACCATTGTGGGGATAGTAGACCTATTATGGAAGAAATTGCATGCTCAATTTTTCAAGTTAATAGCATGATGGATGATCCATCATTTGCAGAGTAGAATACACTCTTTTAGTACCTTAGTAATTGTTACGAATAGTCTTTGAAAGGAGTTACAACATAATAGCACGCTATTTTCACTGGTTAATGAAACACTTACGATGTTGTCAAATCCAGGGGAGTATGGTGTATTACTGAATAAGACATTATTGTAACGTTGTCTAATTCATTGGGAGTTACAAGTTATTATCTTGGTAATAACTCAGATTATTTCTAGATTTTCTTGAAATAATACATTACGTTCAAAAATGTAGACATTCATATTCTCAAGGATAGTCATGAACGTTTCCTTGATAAATTAAGTGCTCCTACATCTAGTTGTAATGCTTATATATCTATGACACTATCATATTGCTTACATAAACAAACGAATGTCATGGTGTTTATCTACTATATGATGTTGTTCTATGCACAAGTGGGAGAAGTATTTATTGTGTGCAAAGGAACAACACATACAAATATGATTAATGGATTCTCTTGAAAGTAAGGTAAGAGATTAACGTTCTAATAAGATTGTCTTGCTTAAAGAACATGTGTCAAGATTATAGCATAGACTACTTTTATGTCTTATGTCATTCAAATCATAGAAACACTTAAAGTTACATTTTAGTTTAAGTGAGATCTTGGCTAGATTGTAATCTCAAGGTAAATCACCACTTGTCGTGGGATCGGGCGTGGATGATTTGCAGTTTCTTAAGTTGAACACTCCAAAAGATGACATAATTAAAATACAGTAATCTAATACTACTTTAAATATTTGTGTATTGTTGGAATGACATAAATAAAGTAATCTAATGCTACTTTAAATATTTGTGTATTGTTGGAATGACATAAATAGTTTATTAACTTGAAAATTAATTATTTGAAACCATGGTGTGGTGTTCATAATAACTTTAAATTATACATGGTTATGTGTTTCTGTATAAACTCACAAACATGAAGTCTTTTAAAGACTTATAATATAAAGAAAGATATTATAACTGTTATGTCTTTTGACTTGGTCAAAGAATACTTATGTTATAAAACATGCAATTGGCTTGGATATTCTATTATACCATTAAGTTGACTTAGTTGGTAAATAGGTAGGCCAAAAGGAATATGTTTATTTTAATATTATTAGATTGTCTTACAATATTAATTCTAATGAAATATTGTATGTATATGGAATGTTCAGTTAGAAGAATCAAACATTTGTTATATTGTTTGATTCAAGATAACAATATCTTCTTTTCTTCCAAAATTTATCAAGGTTAGAAAATTGAGTATTGATTGGATATACTTAATAAACTCAAAATCTAGAAGATTAATAAGACACCATTTTAGTATGGAATGTGATGAATCACATTGAGTCTTATATTGAAGTTCTGATTTGTTAAAACTACTTATGGAGTAGGTTATTAACGAATAAGATTTACGAACTGTTAATGTGATTTGTAATATCCCACAAGAAAACAATTTAGTGTTGTTCTACTTGCTGAAGTATTTATAGATAGTCTTTAAATTACAAAAGCAAGTGGGAGTTTTGTTTAGATCTTGAAGAGATTAAATTACAATTACAAAACACATAATCTTCTAAAATACACTAGTGAATATCATGATGAGGTCAAATATGATATACCTCAAAATGATGGAATTCTCATTCATAGATCCGCAAGGATATCTCAGATATTTGATATGATGAGAAATATGAATTACAGGATCATTGTAAACCTGTTAATCATAATGATACATTACCTGATATTGAATTGTGGTAAATTATTCATACTATGAATGATAAGATGCTGTCCATAAAGATAATCAACTCTGAAACTTGGTTTATCTCAATAAAGATGAGTTTCTTAAAAGGAAGGAAAACCCTAGCGGTTTAAATCTTTGTGTAGAAATCATATGGACAAAATTGTACATGTGTTTAATGCATGACTTGTGACAAGATTATTAATCACACTTAAGCAATTAACTGTGATTGAATATTCTTTCCTTGGCACATTAAATATATAATGATTATAATTGTCATACTTATTTTCATTGATATGAAAAATGACAATTGGATATTAAAACTCTTTCTTGTGTGATTGCTTTTGCGAGGACGATAAGTAATACAAATGAGTTTTATGAATTCACATAATCTTTGGAAATGTACAAATTGCAAGAATCCATGAATGGATATATGCATGCATCTAGGAGATGATTCTTATGTTTAACTATTAAATCCAAGTTTTGATTTAAAAATTAAAATAATATAATTTCTAAGTATTTCTGAAAGCTAGTGGGAGTATTGTGTTCATTTTCTTTAAATCTTATATGTTGTGGGTAGTAACATTCCATCTAAGCTAAATGTTAAGTTTTAGTTTGGAATGAAACTTCACATGAAAGATTTAGAAAATAAGACATACAACCTTGGAATATATGTTTATTATTAAATAAATGAGTCTAAAAGAACATGATATATCATTTGTAAAATGGATATGTAGAACATGAATAAAATCTTAGTTTGACACAAGGATTTTTCATGAACATCATGTGATTGTTGTATCATGCTTGAAGGCAAGATGATTTGACAATATTGATATCTAACGAAGTTATTAGAATGAATATTCTAATAGAATATGTTTGAATCTAGAATTACATTCCTCAGCCTGGAATTGCTCTCAAAATTCTATAGATGAGCAATACAGCAATTGTTGCGTAATTGTCATAGCCAACAAACTTGAAAGTTTGGAAGGCATAAAACATTACACTATAGATATTGAAGTTTACGGATATTTTAAAGAGCATATTTTTGTTTGTATACAATGATGCTGGTTTAATTGAGATGACACTCAATACTAGTCATGGGAGGATTTCATCCTTGTAAATGGCCATGTGAACTAGTTGTGCTCAACTAAGAGCATAGTTGCATTATACAATAAAGAATAAGAATACTTTAAACTTTAAAAATGTTTGAAAGTTTGATTGTCATAAATTGGTGCTTGAGGATGTCACACACTTTATGAAATATTATGTGGAAATATCAATATATTTTGAATGCACACATACAAGAACTTCACTAGTTGAATTCTTAAGTATTCTCAAAATTCCGATAGATCAAAGCTAGTTGAAATTATGCCTTGTCAACAAGTATGATTGTCATTACTTGAGACATAATTCATTAACCAGTATTATCATGCATTGATCTATTTAGTATTTGGATAAGGGATGTTTTGAACAAATATTGTTTAAATGAAATAAAATATTGGTTATGTTTATTTTTCATTTTCTTAATATTATATCCTATATTTGCATGTTTAATCCGTGAATAACTTATGTTATTCTAAATAGTCCGTTGTCGATCAATGATGTGGGAATGTCATTGAATTAAAACAAATCTGATTTTTGGTAGAATATACTTTTAAAGTATATTGATGCGTGGGACATACCAGATTCACATGATATTCAATGGATTGAATATAGGACTCATTCCAACTTTACATGATGATACTTTATGGATCTATGTCATTAAGTATATCATGAAGTGTTTATCCTCAGACTTGAGATACCGGATAACTGATATGAATGTAGTGCACTTGTGTAAGATAGTCTAACGCTATCCGTAATGGCGGTAGTTATAAGGGCTATTTTCGGAAGTGTTGCAAAGTTCATGAGTTATGTTTGTAGTCAAGAGAATTTGTTCCTTTGAATTTGTTTCAAAGCATAATACTATATTTGGGCCCTCGTAGGGTTGACAAGATGTTTGTATGGCCATACCCAAGATCTATCTGGAATACGTTCAGATGATTTGGTAATCTTGTTCAATTGAAATACAACGAGAAACTGAATATTAACTTATGAAATGACTTGATCCATATTCATAGTTAATGTAGTATTAGTAACAAAAGGATAAGTAAAAATGATGAATCATTAAATGGTTTTTCCAGGAGACCATACTCGATTTGATCTGGGGGCATTGGCGTGTGAAAGCTAGACTAATTGATGTCATTACTATATTTAGTAATATCCAAGTGGGAGCTGAAAGGTTTTATGGATATTTAAATATATGTATGTCCGGATTCGAACTCGAGACTTCGGGATTGCACACATTACGTATGAGAGTTGATGTTAATAATTAATATATAAAATGTTATTATTAATTATTAGTCACGAAATAAAACATAACGATAGTTAAATATTTAACGAGGTTTAGTTAACGGTCGTTAAATGTAAACTACGAGGACTAAGAATGAAATTAGTGGACAAGAAGGATCCGGAATCCCTTTGGGATGGCTTGGCCGGTCGTGGGCTACCCAACCCAAGGAGGTGGGATTTCTTGGTCACCAAGTTTTGAGAATGTATATATACAAACCCTTTTATTCATTATTATCCTAATCTTGAATCACCAATAACCTAATTTCTTCCTCCTCTCCTCTCTCTTGTCTTTGGCCTATCGGTTCCAACCCTTCCCTATAGGGTTTCGATTTTCCAAACTCAAGAAACAAGTGTTTGGTTTTATTTGTGATTCAAGGAACTAGCTTTTCACATCAAATCGCTAATAGTACGTGTGTACAAGAACGAAGGACAAGCACGCTTGAGCTAGTAATATTGGTGGTAGACTTTTGGTTGGGTCGAATTTAATAAACCCTAATGTTAGGGTTTTGGGTTTTAGTTCTTATTCAATTACCGTTTGATTCTTGAATTGCTAAAAGGTACGCGTTTTCTTATTCGGTTAATTACTTACATATATTATTCCTATTTACTTCCGCTGCATGCTTTGATGATGTTATTTGATTTTATATAATTGTTATGAGTATTAAATCCCAACACAAACACCTTCAAAACTGCTTATTTACTGAATCAAAACATGATAAGCAATCTAATTATGTTCTTGCTAATCCTATACAGGGGCGGAGCCAGGATTTTACACTAAGGGGGCCGAACACTGTAGTTTGAAAATGGTAACCAAAAACATTGTATATGCATGCGACAAAAAATGTTTTGTTTTAAATTATCATGCTAGTAATAAAAACATGGCGGAGCTTAATGAGGACCGGGAAGGGTCCCTGCCCCCTAGGCCTAAGCCTATTAGTGTAATTTTTTTCGTGATTTCATGTGTTAAAAAAAATAATAAATAAATAAATAAATAAATAAAATCATCTCGACCCTCCCATCTAATGTTTTTCCAGAAATTTTTTTGTGTCGGCCCTCTCACAAATTTTTTTCTAGCTCCACCGCTGAATAAAAACAAGTCAAAACATGTATCACAAGCCTTTTAAGTTTAACACGTGCTGTGAAAATATCATTTAACAAGTTTCGTTTTCATCTGTTCATTACTAAAAAAGCTTTTACGTTGTTGTAATTGAGTAGGAGGAGTTGGTCTAAAACAAAGTGAACTAGTTTATCGGTAAAAGCAAAATTTTACTTTCAGCTATGTGTTCATAATTCGATATAAAACTATTAGAAAGAAACTCGGAATCAAAATTCCATCTGGTACTAAAAAAAACTCGACTCATGATTTAATTTAGTATCGAAAGTTAAGTACACTAAAGTTTTTAAATGTTTCATTGTTGCTACGCATTTATATTTAACAATTAGTTTGATACATATAATTTAGAAAGGGGGTGAAATATAAAACACAACAAACTGATAAAGAATGAGGCGCATATTAGAATTTTTCAAATAGATTAGGAGGGGCCCAACTTAACAATCTTAATGGACTATCACTGAAGCCTAGCTCGACTGAAAGGAGAGGAAGCGCCTAAAATCAAGCCTTTTTTCGATCTTTCTTATAGGCCGTAGTACCTTAATACACATGAACATGGGCTTATGGGCTAGTTGGGAGGGGGCCAGCACCCCATAGTCCCCCCCACCCCCTACGCCCCTGATTCTATACTATTAAACATTCAAACCTGCTTATTTACTTAATCAAAACATGATAAGTTGAATCTAATGATGTTTCGGCAAATTATGTGCTATTATCTAAGAAAAAAAAAAAAAAAAAAACTGCAACTTTAGTAGCACCGTTAGCTAAATACAAAGTCCTTCAACTTGTAAGAGATTAAAACTGAGTCAATATATACCAGCAGGAACATAAAGAAGTGTCTCTCTGCTCCTCACAAACACTGCAACAAAGCCACTATGGCCACAAAACATGGAACTTGTTGTGTTGCACTTTGGTTTGTGATTCCAATTATACCACATTAGATTATCACTTTCAAAACGCAATGCCAACACTCTTTATCATAAAAAGATGAAGAAATTATATAGATGTCTATCTGCGCCGTAAGAAAATCCTTACATTGCAAGTTTATCCGAGGACGTTTAAGGAAAGTATCAAAGCACATAAAGACAGAAAGGGAGAAGAACGAAAAGAAGAAAGTCTATAAATAATAACAAAAAAAAAGTACAAAATACAATCACTATCGACAAGAAACAAGTGGTGAATAAGAAGAGTAAAAAGACTGGTAAGGTTGATCTTGACGCCGAGTCTGTTGAGAAACTTCAACAACTCGGCCACTTATTAACCGCCACTTGTTTCTTGACGATAGCCATTGTATTTTATACATTTATTTTTCTTTTCTTTTTTTTGTTATTATAATTTACTTTCTTTTCGATCTTCTCACAAGACCCTTTCCATCTCCATGTGCTTTAATGCTTTGACCAAGATAAGACATTATATCAACTAAATGAGCATCAAAGTTCAATAAACTTTTGCATTTGAGTGACTCCAACGTAATTTTTGAAGGTGTGGAAGCTCTTAATATCTCTTTCACATCCATAACTGGTTGAGCTTTGCAGCATAACACTTGTTGGTTTATTAGTTTTTGAGTCTTGTCTCTTCTCTTGTAAATGATTTGTAGTTCTTAGGTTTGAGTGTTCTGGGTGTTTTTGGAGTTCAGTTTTAGAGCTTGAGCTTTTAGGACTTTGTTTGGATTGCTCCAATTAAGCCGAGACTCACCTGAACTCCAAAAACACCCAAAACACCAAACCAATTAACTAACCATTGTGAACCTTCTTACCATCACACTCAGATCATCTTGTACATAACTTGTCTCATCTGCACAAAAGAATACAAATTCATACTCCTCCTTCACTGACTATAATCCAGTCACTATATATAAAATAAGTCATTTTTTGACTCTCAAAAGTCAAAGGATGGTCAACAAGTCCAAACACAAGAACCTATTTTACAAACAAAAGGTCAACACATTATATTCCTCTTTATATATATGTATTTTTTTTATGTCTTCTTAAACCAAAAACAAAACTAACAGTTTAAAATTAACATCCCTAATCATAAATTAAAGCACATAAACATAAACACAAACCAAACACTTTAATTAGATTAAAAAGCAAAGACCCTAGATCAGTAAAAACTTACCATTAACTGACTGAAATGTGAATGGGTTTTTTAGCGTTTTTTAAAGTGCCCCGTGGTTTTTTTTTTTTTTTTATTTATACAATAGATAGTAAGAATCAGGATTTTACCTAGGATTGTTTTCAGATTTACAAGTTCATATATAAGGATTGTAGTTTTGTATTTATATATATTATCTACCTATTATATAAGTAGGCCCCTCCAATTTAGTGTGAGGCCTGGATCAAAATTGTACTCCCTCCGTCTCAAATCTATTGTCCATATTTCCTTTTTGGGTTGTCTCAAAATGATTGTCCACCTTCCATTTTTAGTAATAAAAAGGTAATTTTGTGGGGGAATATTCTATTTGTGTGGTTTAAAATTATAGTGGCCCCACTTTTATTAAACTTTGTGTTTTTTGTCTCCTGACAATAAATTTGAGACGGAGGGAGTAAGACATTATTGAAGCCTTTGAAAAAAATTGAGTGTAGTACACTCATCCACATACCCACCAATCTTCCACCCATCTCATTTCTTACCACTCATTTTCTATGAAGCTTCATCACTTCATTCAAACAGGTATAAAAAATACGGAGTACTTGAAACAAATAAACAAAAACGTAATTTTAATTAGATGAAGATATTCGGGAAACAAATTCATCCAAGACATATTATACTTTTTGCCTCTGGGTAACTTACATTAATCTCTTCCTTTTATTTTCCTTGTATATCTTCGTAAATCCATTAGCATGTATTTATTTGAAATAATTTATGTATTTCTTATATTATAGGATGCTAGTGTTTGCATCAACAAGTTATGATATTCATAGATCAATCAAGCTGAATGAAACTCCACCTTCTAAACAACAGATTCAAGCTATGGAAGATTACCTTGCATCCAAACGACATCGTGGTTGACCATGATTATTATTAATTTGCTAATACGCTATGTATATACTAATACGTAGCTGACTGCTTCGGTGCTTCTATTTATATACTAGCTAGGTTTTTAGGCCGTGCTAAGCATGGCCCAAATGCGGTTGTATTGGACAATGTTAAAACATGTGTCGGTTTCTAAAATTGCATTCGAGCCAGTCAAGCAAAAAGGTTTATTTGATCATTATACAATAGAGTAGCAAAGCATAAAAAGATATTTTATTTTATTTTCATTTTGCAAAAATAAAACACTGTGTCGATATGAATTAAAAGTACAGGGCAGTTTATATGGCCCCCCTATAGGGGGGTTTCCAATCATTACACGCATCGGAGACTTGTATTATGTGCATCGAGATGTTATACTATATACTTCACGGGTTGTATGGTTGACCCATGAGGGGTTTGTATTACATATCCCTATAAAAGTACATGTGACAGACAAGATGTCTATGTATATAGCTATATTTCATTGAGAGTTAAAATTACCCACTTACCTTCAACTTTATGATTATATAAGGGGGCATGATATTTTGAGAATGAGGTGATAAGAATCCAAGATTCATATATGATATGGTTGCATTATACAAGGGACAAATGGAAAACCTCGATCAATTGAGGATAAAAAAGCAAATGCTTATGCTCGAAATAAACATGATTGAGCAAAAAATAGCCCTTCTTGAGGCTACAACAACGGTTACCGATGTACCGGAAAGCGAAAGCTTAAAAACAAAGGCTATTCCTAAGCAAACGGCTTTAGGTAAAGAAACAACAAATCCGTTGAAAGCTGAGGTTTTGCTAAAACACCTAACAAAGGATAATCTTGATCTAACTCTCGAGTAAAACCAGTAGCTAGTTAACTCTAGTCCTCATACTACAGGTAGTAGTAAAATGACAATTTTGTCACCTAACAATCTTGTGCAGGAATTCACTCCAGACTATCTCAAAGCAGTCAAACAAATGCCTAAAATTTACTATGTAATATACAAAGGACCACATCTGGTATCCATACTTGAATGGGGAATTACCAAGACATTCATTGATCTTGACAAAGTCACTTGCAAGAAATTCAGATCTGAAGAAAGTGCAAGAATAAGTCTAGCAACCTATTCCCAAGAAGGTTTAGACAATAAACCAGTTCTTCTACGACCAAAAATTCAAAGAATTAAAGAAGAACACAGAGATTAAAGATTCAAGATCCACGAAGATAAAGAACAAGTCATTTTCAAACCTCCAATGAAGTTTGAAGATTTCAGAATAATTTGGAACAAAGCAAGAGCGGCTGTCGAAGATCTCATACATGAGAAATTCTTCACAACTGACAAAGTCACTAAAAGCCTTTACAACTTTGTTGAAGGAGCAGATCCAAAATTAGTCCAACAAGCTTTTGAAGCCGGATTAATAAACAACATTTATCCTAGCCACAACCTCCAAGAGATAAGGCATTTTCCACAACCAATGGTGGATTCTATTAAGAACTTTAGAAAAAAGGTTCTTAAAGCAAAAGATGATCCAATATACATTAAGGTCATCGGTTCAATTCAGATTGGCAACAAGAAGATGAGTTCAGCTCCTATCATTTTCTAGAAATTGGCCTAGCAAAGTCAAAAAGAGATTTCAGTCTCAACCAATAGAAGAACAACAGTCCTTCCAGATAATCTCGTCAAAATAAGAGTTAATTAAGCTAAGAAGAATCTACGAAAAAGTCCTTGAAGTTCTTTCAGGCACAAAGAAGAAGGTTAATTATGCTAGTAATAACTGCATAATAACTAGTTGGAGCTTTTCAAATACCAATGAAGAAGATATCCAAAGAATTTCACAATTTGGTGAGAAGTTCATGAAGAACAACATTCAAGCAGGAAGTACAACTCGACAAAGCCTCTGCTGGACACTTAAAGCATTGTTTGAAGACCATTATTGCCAATATTGTTTTGACAATAATACAACAGAAAGTGACCCCTCCACCGAAGAAGAATCTTCAACAAATTAGGTGCACGTTACCTAATGGGCCACAGACAAAGAAAAACATGCCAAAGTAGTTCAATAATACTACTTTACTTTATTAAAGATATTGAATTTTAATAAAGCAGACAACCTAACCATGAAAGAAGGATAACCTTGGTTAAGTTATCACCTTTTGGTGATTATAAAGGAAGACCTCCTCTTTGAGTTAGAGGCATCACAAAAACACAGGCCTAAAAACCTACAACTATCATTGTAAATTTTGTCTTCAATTATGTTAAGTGAGTAGTAACCCCGAAAAGGGTATTATGTAAAATATTAAGAGGTTCCTCTTTTGAGGAACTCTATTATGAATAAATTCAACTTTCCTCTTTATTACGGGTAATGAATGGTGGTATCTATAAATCAATCGTGACAGTCGATGCAGGAAAGTCAACAAGTACCAATTAGGCATGTGGCCGTAGGGAAAAGACACAAAAAGCATCTTATGGACGGTGGCTTTTGATCCATCAACCACCAATCATCCAAACAACCATGAGGTACTAAATGATTATGTTCATGTATGAGTTAAAAAACCTTAAATATTTTCATAATATTCTTTTCTTCCAAAACAAATCATAAAACCAATTTTTACAAAAATCCTTTTTTTTTATGACAAATCCGATTATATGAAAAATCTTTTTAAAGATTTACAACAAGAAATTGTTGAAACCTCTGAAGGGATTAATGATATGAAAAGATATATACAAAGACTTGAAGAAAGACTTGTACAGAGTCAAGAAAAAGGGGGATATGAACACCCTTTAACAATTGCAAGAGTCCTTGGCCATCAAAAAAATGCCTATGCTTGCTTACAAACGCGTTTAAAAAAGTATAAACAAAGGGGTGAATGGAAGAAGGCAAAGAATTTTGTTACATTTTGTTTGGAAGATGATAGGGATGAGCACGGTACCGGTCCCGTACCGAATTAGTGGTACCGATTTTTTCCCGAGCTTAAATTAGTGGTACCGGTACCGTACCGAACGGGATTCGGATATCGGTACCGGTATGGGTACCGGTACCGGGAAATCGGGTTTTTCCCGCTTTTTTCGGGAATTTCCCGATTTGGTATCGGTCCCGAATTAGTGGTCCCGATTTTTTCACCTTATTTCGTAGTCCCGGTACCGTACCGTATTTCAAGAATCGGTACCATTTCGGTACGGTACGGTACCGGTACGGTGCCGGTTCGGTTTCGGGATTCGGTTCGAAATGCTCATCCCTAGAAGAGGATAATGAAGATGTTGAGGTGAAGGGGTGTGGTGTAAGACTAATTCGTGAGGAAGATATAGAACAAGAAGCAAATTTAAGTATGCTCCAAAGCCTTTTGGAGATATCTACCGGTGGGGCCATCAGCTTGGAAGGGCATTTTGAAGATATCTATTGGTCGTGGTAGAACATCAACAAAAGGGTGGGTTTGTAATTTTTACTGTATTTGTTAGCCACTGTTTAGAAAACAAGAGCAATGCATGTACATGTTTAGATCTTCCCACAAAACAAGGTATAGGTACACGTTTTGTTTTACTTAGACAATGAAAGATCAGACCATAAACTAATGAAAAGATTGTGTACAAAGACTCCTTTCACAGCACTTGCTAAGCCAACACAGTCTTGGTGTGTATTGGTCACGTTTAGAGAGGAGGGAGTGGTACCCTAATACCCTGGGTGCCACATCACATCTATTCAATAAAAACCCTCCAACTCAAAACTACCCAATTTTACCCTAACACTACCCTAAGTGGAAGGAGTGGTACCCTAGTATCCGATTTTATTTATTTATTTATTTTTTTTCATATATTTTTAATACAATAATATGTAATATGATGAACTTAATTTATATTTCTTATTTATTATTGAAAATGAGCCACGTGAGTACATATGATACTGTTTAAAGTCAATAATGCACTGTCTGCTATGAAGAGTCAATATGATTGCTTCGTCTTCCTCCTTCCCACCTGCAAAACAACCAAAACAATTTTTTTTTTTTTTTTTTTTTTTTATTACTCCTCAACTAGCCGTTAGGCTAGTTTTCCTCCTCCAACGTTCCAAAGTTTCAAACCTTTCCCCACAAACAAGCTCGGGCTCCCAACATCTACTCGATGCACTACCCGAGCTCCACTCCCTCCTCCCTTACAATACTTGAGGAAGAGCAACTAGGGTGTAGAATCCTATCAATACTATTCAGTCATGAAAAATACACTGAATTGTATTTTAACTCCAATGAATAGTTTTTCACATTGAAGGGACATGACTTTGGACATCGTCAGGCTGGCTGAAACCAAGTGATGTAAAGAAAAATAAGGTGGCTTAGGATATCTAGATATAGACGATTGAACCGGTCCTATTCTGAGTCTTTAGGTAACGATCTTCTGACTAATTTTGGTCATAATTATCACATTTATAACTCGACAAAAGCAGAACTTTTGCCTCGATTGTGTTGTGATTCTGGACGAATCTCGTTATCGAACTTATTTACAAATTTGTGTTCCATATACAAATAATTGCACTTGGGTTTGTTGAGGATTGCTTACTAACCCTTGTTTTCTTCTTCAAAATAAAATATTTCAAACGGCTTATTCCCAACCATTTAAGGTGGCTTAGTGGTAAAAGGTGCAAACAACTATCATGTGCCCACGCCGAACTTTTGTAAAAAAAGGGATGAAAATTACCCGGTTTGTGTCTGTGTGGCGCAAACCTCATAGATTAGTCGCACAAAAGGTCGGAAACTATCGTCTAGGTCCGCCACTGCTAGTTACTCCCACATGAATAATAAGCTAGACAACACCAAACACCTTCAAAACTGCTTATTTACTGAATCAAAACCTGATAAGCAATCTAATTATGTTCTTGCTTATTCTATGCTATTAAACATTCAAACCTGCTTATTTACTTAATCAAATGAAACTTCGTTAATCAAATAAACCTCAAATCAAATATGATGGTCATGTACACTGGTTGTGGTATTATAAATACCCAACCTCATTCAATGCTCAAGGAATCAGTAATTTTATCCCTCATTTATTACATACATTTATTTCACATTTACTTTCTATCCATATAGACACCAAAATTATTCTCACACTGAAGCTTAGTCTTGGGATAAAACCCAATTGGCGAGGCTAACGTGTGTTATCTTGGTTTCAGGCTCGCTAGGCTCAAGATTTCTGTCAAGGAGACCCGGATCAAGATTTTACCTCAACACTCTTCGACATCTCAATACATTTGACTCCAGTAAACCACTTCATTTGCTCTGGAAACCCATGCAAGGTGCACAAAACCAACTTCTAAGCAGCTTATTTTTCAGAATTACGTTAACATTATAAGAAAATTGGAAAATGAATATCAACATCAACTCTCAATGCGCAACGCGAAAGTTCATTGATATTATTTGACAATGCCATGTACAGAATGACAATGTCAATCTGCGGTCATGCATCCCTAAGTCCTAACCAAGATCTTCATCAAGAATGCATCGACCACCTTCTCGTGTACATGAAGGAATTCAGTTTGTACCCAAAGTATGTAATAAAAGTAACAATGCATTTTTTTTTCTCAAATTGTGCACTAATCTATTTTTACTAGAAACTTGGCACAAGATAAGCTTATATGTAGGAAGAGCTCTAATAACAAGATGGCAGTACATAACCTTTGTTGACAACTACAATCAAGATAAACGAGACTATAAAAACGTAGATAAAAACGTACAAAACGTAGATAAAAACGTAACGGGTCAAAACCATAAGGAGTGGATCAAAAAAAAGTTTGCAATTTTCGTCAAACCACAAGGACCATTAATGTAAATTACCCTAGGAACAGTGTATGCAATTATCATAATCCACATGGACAATTTATATCATTTGAATGGTAAAATAGCCATCACAACCTATAGAAGAAAATGATGACAACTATGATACACAGAAAATGTTAAAAAACAAATTTTAAGGGACATATATGCAAGTTTTTTTGTTCTGCATATAGAAGAAATTGGTGATAACTATTAGCCCAAAATTATGAAATAATTTATGGGAATTGATATGTACATATGAGATTTTACTTTGCACACATAAATTTAATGTGTAAAGACAACAATACCCTCATATTGTTCTTTTGTTCGCATTGTTCTCGAGTTTAAATTTTTAAGAATGGGAGGGATAAGAAGGGAATGGCAAAGTAAGGAATGACAATGTGAAGAAAGTGGTTATTTCAATTTGTTTTCTTGAGTTTGTATTTTTAAGCAGCAAAGAAAGGATATACCCTCGAAACTATATACATTAATTAATTTCTGAACAACTAAAGTCTTTCACAACCCATGATTCAAAACTTTCAAGCTATCTTTGCTTCCACTTGACGCCATTAACAGCAAAGACACCATGGTCAAATTTTAATGTTATTATCTTTTTATAAAGCTTGCCTTTCATATAGTTATCAAACTTGGTTCATTGTATATATTCATTATTTCTAGTATCAATGGTGTATAATTCACTTTGGACAAACAACAAAAGAAGCCTATCAGTAAAAGAAGCCTATAAGTATGGGAGTGAGGTTATTTTGCATACCAAATAATCCTCACATACCAAGGGGCACATCCCAACCATTGATTCAAATTTAATCAATGGCTGAGATTAAAACACACTATCCACTAAAATAAAGCGGAGGGGTATAATCGTCAAATCACAACAAATAATAAAACGCGCTATCTCTCTTCATTTCTCACATTCACAGAACCTACCTAACACACACTACTCACACATTTACACCGATCAAAAAACCACCGCAAAAATCATCAAAAACTATCAAAATCACCGGAGAAGATGGAAGATACCGACGCTGAAAAAATCACGTTAAAAGAACCGAGAAAAAAAAGAACTACGAGCAAACAACCGGCAAAAAAAAAGGGTAAAAAAACCGGCCAAAAAACCGGTTTCAGGTATAATCTTACACTCTAAACAACTATTTCAATATCTACAACTGTTATTTATGATTATATGATGTTTTGAACTGTTTATAGCGATTATGATGAAGAAATGTGCAAATAGAAGTTAGGTTTTAACAGTTTATAGATTTTTTGTTATGATTAGGAGTTAGGTTTTAACAGTTTAGAAGCTAGGTTTGCGAGATTAGAAGTGTTTATCGAAGGCGTCTTATGCATAAGACGCCTTCGACTTTGGCTTTGCCAAAGGTATCTTATGCGGCCAAAACTTTGGCTCAGCCGCGGAAGGTGCCTTTGGCTTCACCAAAGGCTTCTTATGCGGCTAAACCTTTGGCTCAGCTGCGGAAGCTTTGACAAATGCAAAAGGCTTCAACAAAGCATTCGCTGCAGCTAAGTAAAAGGATTAAACCTTTGGCTCAGCCGCGGAAGGTGCCTTTGGCTTTGGCTGCAGCTAAGTAAAAGGATTAGCCACAGAAGATGCCATTGGCTTCGCCAAAGGCATCTTATGCGGCTAAACCTTTGGCTCAGCCGCAGAAGATGCCTTTGTCAAAATGCTAAAGCATCTTATGCGGCTAAACCTTTGGCTTAGCTACAGAACATGCCTTTGGCTTCGCCAAAGGCATCTTGTGCGGCTAAGCCTTTTGCTTAGCCGCATAAGATGCTTTAGCATTTGACAAAGGAATAGGATATGACTGATGCACAAAATGCTTTGTGGGGATATATGATTACTTAAAATAAGCTTTTAAATCTGTTTTTTATTGTATATCAAATATGATAGGATCTAAATATTATTGTGTTGATGATTCGGGTGGTCTTGGAAGATCAAAATACATGTTTGTCATAGTTAGAGAGTTAGAAGAGAGAGAGGGTGTTCTTGCTAGAGGTTTACAAAAGTATGGAATATTAGATTGAATGAGAAGCACCACCCCTTCCATGGATGGAAGGGGTATTTATAGTTACAAGCATAACGACCTCCTATCAGCCTGTGAATCAGGGATACAGTGGGTAAAGACCCGTCCTTCCTCCACGGTGTTGCACTATGCTAAACTAGACTAATAACTAACTAATAAAACAGTAAATAACGTAACTAACGACAAGTCTACGAGCTAACTTAAGCTAGATAACATTTGGGGTGACCGACTCTTCACTATGGAATTTTATAATTTCTAACAATCTCCCCCTAAGGGAGGTCACCCCATGTTTTACTTTTCGAATCCTAGCAATCTATTCTTGAGTTTGTTCTTGAGCTCGTAGACTTAAATTCTTCATTTCCGCAATCTTTGTGCTTTTGTAGCGATTCTTCAAAGTCAGCATAGATTAGTACCTTAAGTGGAGGCCTTTGAACTGATCCACATCATTGATGATCTTCGAGCTTTCTTTGAGATCATCAGCCACAGTAAATCTCTGGATCATCCATAGTAGTGTTGCCTTCATGTGAAGTTGTGACATTTGGACCGACATGCTCACACTTTTGAATCATGACATCTTTCCATCAGAGTAGCGGAAGCCTTACTGGTTCATGATATTTGCAGCAGCGTAGCAGAAGCATAGTATGAAATATCAGAGCCAGGTTATGTAGATATGCAACAGTCATGATTTCTTCAAATTAAGTGTGGATGCTGTGAGCATGCGGCTTTGGATTGACTTCTCAATTCGATCAGCTGCAACCGTCCAAATGTACCTGCAAACAACAGTTAGCAATAAAACACACAAAAGTGTCTTTGATCACTTTCGCTGAATTGAGGTACAAGGCCCACGGTTCCCCGTTGATCAGTATAAATACTGCCTGTGATTCGGTAGGATTCCTAAGAATCTCCTTGACAGGGTTTCGCAGCTGTTCTAGCTGTTCTCAAACCGGAACGTCTCAAAGAAGACAACATGGAGTGAGTGAATCAGCGAATTGAGATTCACTGATTGATGAAAAATGATTTGGAAAACAATCGCGTATTGCTTGAAGAAAGAGTTTTTGCAATACGACGAAGGTTTTATGAGAAAGATCAATTTTCAATCAAAATACTTTTTGTATTAGAGAATGAGTACACATTCGACGTGCTAGCGAAAAGAAGAGATTCACACATCGAACGGTTTTTCTAAAAGTATTTTTCAATCAGAGATACTTTTGAATTTGAAAACATAAGTACACATTCGACGTGCTAGAGAAAAGAAGGTTTGCACATCGAACGGTTTTTCCAAAAGTATTCGTCAATTCCATTCCTGGACCAAGGTTGATTCACGAGTGAATCGCCCCATCGTTTCTATCCAGTTGTCACATGGTTGATCTATAGAATAGATCTCACATGCCACCTACCAGGAGCTTGTTTGATGTTGGCTCCAGAAGGCTTTCCATCTTCATTGTGAATATGTTTACATATCACTCGGATGTTCTGGCAATACCACAGGGATAATGCGTAGGACTCTAAATATATACTTACTTTCCACATTGTGTGAAACAACAAGTCTTCATTAATTTTGTGTCCTAATGAGATATTGTGGATGATCTCTTGGCTCTAGACTCAATCAGTGCACATTTGGTTCCTATGCCGGAGAATAGGGAGAGGGTCTCCTTCTTCAATATCAACAATCTCTAAGAGAAAGTCGATAGATAATGTCGGTTCCCCGTGAGAATGAAACAAGCCCTTTTAAGAGGAACTTGAGTAGTTTGGGAAGTTTAGTGCAGTGCGTCACTGGGTCCATGACGTCTTGTCTTCAATACCAGTGTTACCTTAGTAACCACTTAGTAGCATATGTATTGAACCGGTTACTGCCCTAAGGTTGAATTATTGGAGGGCTATTTCTTTTCACCCTTTTCTCATTTATTTCTTTTTCATTCTTCAACCCCTTCAGTGCTTAACGAGACTTCATAACTAAAACCTTGTTGGGTTTATTCCAGTTCTAGCTCTATCTCAGTCGGTACTCTTCCCATATCTCACTTTTCTCCTTTTTTTCAATATACCTAAGGACTCTACACTATCTAGTGGATTGTCCCTGGGTAGATCCCTCCGGTTCTGGCTGGATCGTGGGAACAAATACCTAACCTAACCATCCTTGTAACACCATGCATAAAGTGAATTTGGTCGGTCTTTTGGTATTGTTCATTCCTTCTCGAAACCAATTGAAAAATCATTTGGAAAACCAATCAAGGTACTTGTGATACGAGATCAAAGCATTTTGTACCTTAATAGTTTTGATCATTTAGAAAACCTCCCCTCAACATGTGCGTATGATTAGAAATTGTTTAGCACAAGGAGGCAAGAGGAGTTTGAAATATTTTCTTTGATCACAATTTTCATATGAAAAAGCCATTTGATTTTCATGGTAAAATTCTCCCCCTCAATATGTGCATAGGATATTTGAAATCATTTTTATCACATAGAGGCAAGAGTTCTTTTGAAGCACATCCACGATTACAAAAGCCATTTAAGAAACCATTTGAAAACTCAATCAAGGTACATTATGTTAAAACATAAAAGCTTTTGTACCTCGATAGTTTATTTTCTTTTAAAATGCTCCCCCTCAATATATGCTTCGAGATTTGAAAGCGTTTAGCACATATGAGAGAGCAGCCTGCACAATTGAATCAAAACGATCATCTTTTATCAAATTTCATTATTAAATCACAAATTCTCCCCGATCAAAAATATCAAACCCTTTGAGATTTTGGATCCCAAGTGATTTAATAAGGTTTATAAAACATGGGAGAATATGTGGCCAAGTTTAAATACTCATCATGTTTTTGGATAAATCCTCCTCCTCAACATGTGCATTGTGTATTTGAAATCGTTTGGCACATGGAGGCAGGAGTGCCTTTAAAGGACTAAAACCGATTCCATTAAAACAAATTTGAGATTTAAATCACGATCTCTCCCGCGATCAAAAATTTCAAACCATTTGAGATTTGTAATCCCAAAAGATTTAAATTATTTAGAAAATTTTAGGGAAAGACGTGGCAAGATTTAATTTGAAAGATGAGATAGGAACAGATTTAAACATTAAAGATTGTTAGTGTCAGGTATGATTGTTTTAAGAGATCTTTTAGGTAAAATAAAACAATTTCACAATCAAACAAGAACAGAAAAAATTTCATTTTAAAAGACCATGATTTTTAAAGAAAATCAAACCATGACATAACATTAAATCTTTAGATCACCACTTATTGTTGTACAAACGGACTCTTTTGAAGATATATTGTTTGAAAATATTTTAAATTAAATCACTCTCCCCCTCAATCGATGACCGAAGTCGATAATTGAGTGACTTAAATTTTGATAAAATGAAGTCCGGTGATTTTCAAAAATTAGTCCAATATATTTTCAAAACAATATTTTCCATTTTCAAAACAATTTAATCAAATTAATCAAAATTGTTTAAAAATGGTATCCTGCACAAAGATACGTTAGGTGGTTGAGAAGCTTCTGTTGTTTCTGTAGGGCTTGGAAGAAAAACCTGATGCAGTGAGACTTCTTCTTACGTTGCATTTTGAATGCCAACGAGGTCAAATTAAGCTCCGTTTCTTCAATCACTTAGAAGAAAACCATCTGCCGATGCAGTGAGACCTCTTACGTTGCATTTATGCCAACTCTCCATGGAAGTCAATTAAGCTCCGTTTCTTCATTTGTCAACCCAAGATATCGTTACCCTTTCCTTTCGGCATCCAATCATCTTCAATTGTGGGATCCGGATCGGGAACATTCTTATATACCAATATACCTGCATACGTTAATGAACACACATACAGATATATGGTGGTCGACATCACCCAAACAACAATCGACTAATAATAGTCAATCCAACATAACAATCGGATCATAAAAATGTATGGGAAAAATGTGTTTCATCAAACTATAATCATCTAATCCTAGCAATCATATCCTAGGCACCTAGTCCTTCAACATAGGTTAACATCATTTTTAATTAAGCATATTAGGATAATTAAGAAAGCCCGTTGGATGATATAGATTTGAAAACATTGTCCCCCTCAATCAATGACTCTTTTTTCTGAAAAGTTTAAAAGCACTGAAGTCATTAATTGAGTTTGCAAATTTTATAAAACTCTGAATCGATTGTTTTAAGAAACTCATTTTCCACCATTTTGAAAACACCAAATATTTTTCTGAAGAATTTTAGGCGGAAAAACATTTGTGTAGGAACAGCAATCCTTCGACATACTTTCCTTGTTTTGTTTTAGGATAAGTGCCCGAAATATTTGAAAACTGGTTTAGCGCAGCACTTTCCTTTCATGAAGAACGGGTTGCTATCTGAAATGATAGCAAGCCATAGTTTAAGCGCGGGTTACTGATCTGAAATAGCGTAAGCCATATTTTGACATGTTTAGAAAAGAATATTTACACCTCCTGCTCGAACTTCATCTATGGTCCCGTGCCATTATTGAATGACATTTCTAAGACCGTAGATGTTATCGATACCAGAAGACATGTCTTTGAAAACATATTTTTGGTCTTTTTCAAATTTTCTGATTTTTATGGCTTTTTGAAAATTTTATATTTTTCTATTTTGTTTTGTTGGTTTTATATTTTTGTATTTTGTTTTCTGATAAATATATACAAAGATAGAGTAGATGATATAGTATAAGAAGATGATGATACGAGTACCGAGATAAGGATATCGAACAGCACGTCGTAGAAGATAGAATTCGTCATCTCTTAAACTTCCACCACCAAAGCTTCCAAGGCTCTTGCATTGAAGAAAGAAATTGAGCCATCTGAAAGTGAGACTTTGGCAGCTTCCCCCCAAACCGAAAATCCTTTAGCTGAGCAGATTCGAAGCTCTATTTCAAGCTTGCATTAGCCGGTGCAGAGAAGCACACCATTATCATAAATCCCGCTGCTCCTTTCAAGAATAATCACCGTGATTCTTCGTTCGAGGTTATATCATCAACAAGAACAACAACGTATCATCCCACGTATAATTAATCTTCTCAAATTTCCTTTCAACTGACGTCTGAAGCGATCCATTCCAAAATGTGTCAAGAGAACAATTCCCCCAAGTAGTTGAATTGATGCAGTCACCTCTTTGTATAATGTCAAGAACTCTCCCAAATACACTTCATGAGGGGAATGAAGAACACCTTCCCATGTTCACATTTTTCTTCCCCGATGAACGTGTATGAAGCTCAAGAACCCGAAGTACACCAATATCCAAGAACTCTCCCGAATACACATCAAGAGGGTAATGTAGAACACCTCCCCTATGTTCACATCTTTCGTCCCTGATGAATGTGTATGAAGCTCAAGTATCCGAAGTATACCAATACAAAAGGAATGAATAACTGATAACATTGAAGAAGCGAGGCCAAGTCACGATTATCTCTGCGGGTGACAATCTCTGCGGATGTCAACTCTGGAATAAGTGATTATATCTCTGAATCACTGATTAAGCACTCAAGTGAAACAATTTGAGCATCCCCAATGTACACAATCTCTCTCCCCTGATCATTGCGATACCATCGAAATCACCACACACTAGTGTACCTCTTTTATCTTCAGAAACTTTTTCTAACATCACTTCCCCTACGTAGATGAAATACTAACACTAAACGCCTTGATGAGTAAAACCTTGAGTTTCTCTGCGGTCATGACATTTGTCTTCTCGGGATATCTTCAATTTCTTAGAAGTATTAAGTACATCAAGTTTACTCGCGTTTAGATGCTTGTCTCCTTCCCCTTTCGGTTTTGATACTTGAATCACAACTCTTTGAATGCCCAAATACTTGAAATGTGTTGAGAAGATCGCTTGAAGTTTTGTGAGAATCAACATCTTTGAATAATGTGAGCAAGTCTAATTGGGGATTAAATTTGACATATCACATTCCCCCAATTAATGCTCTCCTCTAGACCGACAATCTTTTGATAAATGCCCGATTAAGAAGAAGTCTTTGGATAATCAAATGCAACTCGTCTTTAGTCTTCTAACATGCAACAGAGAATGTAGAACCGATTTGTAGACACGACCTTCTTCAAGATTGTTCAGTTGGGGAATAGATAGTTAACATCTTCAACTCACCAAAAACAAGAACATCACCAAAAGCATCCCAATCAACTTACATCTTGCAAATCCCCTTAACTAAAATCCTTCCCAATCAAACAAGAACAGAAGGATGTTCATCGAGGAAATCGAAATCAGGGCATAGCGAACACACGAAATGGTAATACCAAGCAAACAATCACATCAAACAAGAACAGAAGGTTGTTCAGAATCATCATGTTGATGTGCACATGAAGCATTAACCGGAAGCACTTTGTCAATAAACTCATATCAGGTTGTGAAGATGTCAACAAAGCGGCTCTTAAAAGAAACTCCATGTGAAGATTACCCGATAAGAAGAAGCTCGGTTCTTACATGAGTTTAGAGCCGTATGACCATTTAAATTCTCAAATAATAATCAACCATGCAGTAGTTTCACACTTCTTCTCCCCTCAAGAATTGCATACGGAGTTGCCATTCTTGATTAAATAAGTGAAAATCATCCGAATGTTCTATTCACACTTCTCTCCCGCAAAATAAGTACATGATGTCGCCATCTTCATTATAATCGAGCAAGTGGAATGAGAAACAATCATGGTAGCCGGTTCACTTGATGCTGAAGCGCATGGAAAAAGTATGTAGCATGTTGATGAGAATGGTCATAATAAGAAGATTTCTCTTCTTCAGAAGATAAAGCGAACTGACACGTACACTTTTCTTTTCTTTGGAGTACGAGGCATGAACTGTTGTGTTCATACGTCATAAGAAGATTTATCTTCTTTCGAAGATAATCTTGACGAAGCGTACACATTTCTTTTCTTTGGAGTACGAGGCTGAACGATGTGAGCAGGCGTCATAATCTCTCTCTTTTCAATCTCTTGGCAAAACATGTAATCAATCACCATTATCATTCAGTAGGCTCTTTGTAGTGACAGCTGAAGGAGATAACCCAATATGATGAATTTGACCCTGAAGTAAACTAACCCGAACTCGTGACTTGAACTTGCACATATGTAACAAAGAGCAGTGCCGAGACTTCATGCCCATTTGAATCTCTAAGTACTCTATACTCTTCAACCAACCAACCATCGAGTATTAGACGTATATCACCTCTTGAAAATCCACAATTTAATGTGACACTGAGCACTACAACGTAACTCCTTTAAGTGATAGTTAAATTGTTGAGGTAAGAGCCCAGTTCCCCCAAGTGGTAAAAGAAAAGGTAAAAGTCACCCAACAATAACTAGATTTCCAAGTCTTCGTTTTTAATAGTAAGCTTGAACAAGGATCATGAAGAATCTTCATCCAACCATCCCCGATACCTTCAGATACTAAGTACACTCGCCCGTGATATTTCACTTCAACCTCAAATAAATAATTGTAAATTAACTCCGTTGTCACATCGTCTTGGTTAAAAGTTCAAATCTAGCCTCCTTTTGACATTTTAAGTGAACTATGATAATGGTTTTCACCCCGACCATGGTTTAAAGCACATCACCCCGTAAAACCATGTAATAACCAGACTGCCATGACGATAATCCAAACACACATCCAATTCATGAAATACACCCTTTTATCCCTTCTTCGAAGCAGAAATCGTAGCACCAGCATCGGATAAGATCGAAATACACTTTCCTTTTCTCCAGGATGGTTCTATCATTACGGGATTTTACAACTCTATGGTTTAAACCGAAAAATAGATTCTTTCGCGGGATTTTACAAAACCAAGAATAAACCGTAAGATAGATCCGGAAATGCACTTTACTAATACCAGGATGTTTCCATTGTCACGGGATTTTACAAGTCTATGATTTAAACCGAGAAAAAGGTTCTTTCGCGGGATTTTACAAGATCAAGACAAAACCGTAAACAATGTCAGCTTGAATGTGTAATGACAGCTTTGGTTTCGGTGAATATCTGTTTAAGGGGAACATGCAGCGGTTCATCAGCAGTTCATTGTCCAACATCAACAATATCATCACCCATCCAGTAAACACTTTGGTAAACACATCATTCACGCATTCTGTCGGCTAGTGTATAAACAACATGGTGAAGTAAACCCGATATGCCAAACTTGACCATGAAGTAAAATTCCCCAGATTTGTTACTTAAACTTGTACTAATCCTCATGAAAAAGAAACGGTGTACCCAATGTACAAAACCTCTTGACATATCCTCAACTGCGTGAGACACCAAAGTGATAGCTACGTTGTGGGTTAAGCGAGAAAGGAATCACAACCGTAACTAAATAGCCAAGTCTTTATCACCCTCAATAAACGCTCAAACAAGTCATCTTCGCGAAAGGGTAGAAAGAAAGAAGGCGAAATAAGTAAACGCGCCCGGAAAATCTCACTTCAAATCCAAATAAGAAATACCTCAGCATCATGCCAAGTCACATCTTCAAATCTCATCGACAAATCTCATGATCAAATCACATTAGCACAAATCTCAGGAACAAAGCTCAAGGACCAATATCATCACATATACTTTCAAGCCCGGTCCAAATAACAATTCAAACAGATCCGGTCAATGTAAATTCTTGCAATGATTATCTCATGCATTCCGATATCTTTGACATATAACAAGTCGCTAAGAATTTGACTCGGTCACAAGTCCAAGTATAACCGATTGAACAGTCACTTCATCACCAAATCAATAACATTGGTCCAGAACCTTGAACTCATTCAATAACATAAGCTGTGAACAAATATCCTTCATGAGAGTCAAATACCATTCATATACCAAAAATTTTGGCAAAGATTGAAACGTTTCAGGCCATTTAACCAAAATTATACCCAACAAAATAATCACAAAAATCAGTCCAATTGATATAAATGATACCCGGTAAGTTATTAGAGCTCAAATTCATCTACTCGGTAAGTTAATATCCTTTGTCAAACTTTGATATCCAAATTGATAATATTATCAAACGTATATATCACACTATTGTTTAAAACCGTCCAATTGATACATGCTCTTAGATGAACCGAAGCCCAATACAGCCCAAATCCAATCAATAACAGATACAAAGTGGATCCACTCCAACAGCCCAATCCCATTTGTATATCGGTATATATATGGATACCCTAAACTCACGGTATTAAATCACTTTAACCTAAACATATTTAGTTTATAAGCACGCCTACCACATTATCTTATCCTCTCACCATACTACTCACATCTCAGATCCATCACATATTTACCATCAAACTGAAAAACTCATCTTCGAATCTCACAAACTCACCCACGAAGAATGAAGGCTGAATCTTCAACACACTATAAACAGACGCAACCCAAAACTGTTCCTTAAGCTTCTACTCAATCTGAACCACGAGTTGATGTTAACGGCTTCAAGATCTCAAGTGAGGTCTCGGGTAGGTTTATTTGTAATGATTCCATTGATTTTTATGAACGAATCTTAGATAGTGCTTAACATAATTGTTATGTCACTATCTTCTTTTTCGTATATTAATTGAAGCCTAGACTTTAAAAGTATCAGTGATGAATGATTATCGTGTGATAAACCCGTGATGGTCTTGATATTACAATAATTAACACGACAACAATTCTGAGATTATCGTTTTCATTTAAGTCCGAGTCTTGATGAGATGGGATATAGGAATGCGAGGTGGTTATAGGGTAGATTTAAGTTAGATTGAGGTTGATATTGGATTTGATTGTGTTTGGATTGGATTAGAGGCCGTGGTGAAATCTTGTAAGAGTCAGTCGTGCTAATGATTTTTTATTTGATGTGATGTACGTGAGTCTATATTTGGTATATGTGTCGTGGTCAAGTGGTCAAGGTCATAATTCTCCTTCATCCTTTCTGATAAGTCGCTACAGTCATGAGTCAAGTCGCTAGCACCAAGTCGCTAGCACCAAGTCGCTAGCACCAAGTCGCTACGACTAAGTCGCTAGACCAAGTCGCTACGACTTGTAAAGACAAGTCGCTAGGTAAAAACATTGCATCTGGACTGTTTTGACAAGTCGCTAGCAAGATTTTGACTTTTTCCGATGAGTTTTTCCGACCATGTTTACCAACCATATTCATGAATACCCAGAAAAGTTACTAAAAACTCTTTAATTTGCCTGTTTAGACCCTGTTTGACCAAGAAAAGGACGGTTTGACCACATAATAACACACTGCTATTGGTAACAACAATAGTCATACAAATAATATAAGCAACTTGTTCGGACAGATATGACACATAACTGATATTGACATTGAAACCAAATGACATAATGTTTTTGACCAAAATAGAGGATACCAAAAAAAACGTGTATCAAAAGCTGTTACCACAAAAGCAGAAAACAAATATTAGACCACATCACAAATTTGTTTTACCAAAAAGGATACACAAAAACAGGTTAAGAACTGATATCACAAAGAAGTAGGAAAAAATATTTTTCCGCCACAAAAAAATTGGTACGAAATCAGTTAAAAACAAGTATACGAGCCAAAATAAATCATCAAAACACAACAACCTTGGCTCTGGTACCAATTGATAGGATCTAAATATTATTGTGTTGATGATTCGGGTGGTCTTGGAAGATCAAAATACATGTTTGTCATAGTTAGAGAGTTAGAAGAGAGAGAGGGTGTTCTTGCTAGAGGTTTACAAAAGTATGGAATATTAGATTGAATGAGAAGCACCACCCCTTCCATGGATGGAAGGGGTATTTATAGTTACAAGCATAACGACCTCCTATCGGCCTGTGGATCAGGGATACAGTGGGTAAAGACCCGTCCTTCCTCCACGGTGTTGCACTATGCTAAACTAGACTAATAACTAACTAATAAAACAGTAAATAACGTAACTAACGACAAGCCTACGAGCTAACTTAAGCTAGATAACATTTGGGGTGACCGACTCTTCACTATGGAATTTTCTAATTCCTAACAAAATATGATATAATAAACATTTGCTTTTAAAATAGCCTTTTAAATATGTGATAACTTAAAAATTTCCTTAGAAACAAAGGATTTGGCTTAGATACAGGCATAGCCTTTGGAAAAAACTTTCAATCATTAACATTTGCTTAGCCACAGGCATAGCCTTCAACATTTCTGAACACAAATACATGTTTGTAACATATTTTGTAGCTACCAAAAATTTTATGTTAAATATCACATATGATATAATAAAGATGTATTCAACTTTGTCAATTGACTAGGGTGCAGATAAGCAAAGGCTTCAACAAAGGCTTAGGGCCGAAGGCTATGTCTGTGGCTAAGAATTTGACAAAAATGAACAATTATTCAGTAGCTAAAAAAATATATGTTACATATCAAATATGATATTATAAAGAATTTTGGTAATATACAGGCATAATATTAAATAAAAAGATTATGTAAATATGTCTCATTTATTTGTATTTAATTTGTTGCCTATTTTCTGTAATCAATCCCTCAATCATAGGAGGGTTTGTTGTATTCTTCAATTATATAAAGATTCTCCTCTCCCTCAATCAAATTATTGAGGTTGATTTTTACCAATTCTACATGGTATCAGCCTAATTCAAAACAACCCTCCCTTTCTTTCTCCTCTCTTTCTTTCCATGGCAACTGACAACTCCTCTTTACCCACCGTTCACCACCCATCTCCAATCAAACTCTCCTCAGCCAACTACTTAGTATGGCGTAACCATATGCATCTACTGGTTGCTTTTCATCATTTATTGCCCCATATCGACGGTTCTTCAGTCCCGCCGCCGGCAACCATAGCCGATGGTGACAACATCTCACCAAACCGGATCTCGCCACATGGACAACCTCTGATCAAAATGCCGCTCTCCTCCTTCTTTCTTCTCTCACCGAGGAGGCAGCCTCTGAAGTTCTTGGGCTCAACAGCCCGTCGGATCTGGTTGGCTCTTGAAAATGCATACAAGCAATGCTTCGTTGAGCGTGTTCAATCGTTAAGGGACTCTCTTCGTCAACTCTCAAAAGGTACAAGCTCTGTCACAGATTTTTCTCGAAGGTTTAAATATATGTGAGCGGTGGCTGCCATCGGTCATCCGGTGGCTGAAATTGATAAGTTACATTGGTTTCTATATGGGCTCGGTCCTTCTTATGAGGTGTTTTCGACCGCAATCCGCGCAGCCAAACCGGATCCCTTGTTTCGTGACTTAGTGGCTCAGGCAGAGAGTCACGAATTGTTTCTTCAATCGCTCCATGGGGCTTCGCCACGGCTGCATTTCACGCCCAAAACAACCGTGAATCTTCAACGCGAGACCCGTGGCGTGCTTCCTTTCCTCGTGGCAATTCTGCCCGAGGTTGTGCATAACTCCTCTACTTCGCCGGCCACCCCACTTGCCAGATTGTGTCGCACAACCGGTCATTATGCTCGCTTGTCGAATTTGCATACCTTTGCTTCACAAGCCAACCCATCAGATGAATCCATAGCCAAGGCCTTCCATGCCCAATGCCATGTTACCAATGATACCCCTGATTGGGTTGGTGATTCCGGGGCCACTGACCACATGTCTCCACCACATGAGACACTTCACAACAAGATTCATTATACAGGTAAACACCAAGTCGTTTTTGGTAATGGAAAACAATTACCGATTACTCATACGGCTTCGACCACTATCTCCAATGCTATTCCTTTACGCAATGTTCTTATAGTTCCTAATCTCACCCAAAAACTACTGTCAATCAGCAAATTAACTGCTGACCATCCGGTTGATGTTTTATTCTCTAAGCATTTCTTTCATATTCAGGATCGGAAAACAAGACAGGTACTCGCTAAAGGAACTTGTGAGAATGGTCTCTATGTGCTCAAGGAACATCCGAGAGCGTTTGTTGCTGCTAAAGTTTCTAATAAAGCTTCTTATGAGTTATGGCATGCTCGTTTGGGCCACGTTTCGTTTGATGTTATTTCAATTTTGAAAAACTTTGGAGTTTTGTCCTTTACTTCGTTATTACCGAAACCAACTGTTTGTTCCTCTTGTCAACTTGCAAAAGGACAACGTTTGTCTTTTGATTTAAATTCAAAGCGTGCTGCTAATCTATTAGATTTGGTTCATTGTGATTTATGGGGTCCCCCCTATTACTTCTGAGATGGCTATCGCTACTATGTCGTTTTTATTGATGACTATTCCAGGTTTACGTGGTTTTATCCACTTAAAACAAAGACCGGGTTCTACGCAGTTTTACCCGCCTTTATTAATCTTGTCCAAACACAATGCTCGAGAAAAATAAAAACTTTTCAAAGCGATGGCGGCACTGAATTTGTGAACCATACGGTTCGCAAAATTTTTGAAGATAATGGCACTTTTCATCGGTTTTCGTGCCCATACACGCCTCAACAAAATGGTCGTGCCGAACGAAAACATCGGCATATAGTGGAGACTGGCCTTGCAATGTTGTTCAATGCTCATGTTCCAGCTTGTTTTTGGGTGGATGCTTTTATTTCGGCTACATACATTATTAACCGCTTGCCATCTTCTATCTTGGACAACAAGTCCCCATTTGAGCTCATATTTCATCAACAGCCCCATTATTCCAATTTTCGAGTTTATGGCTGCCAAGTGTTTCCATATTTACGAGACTACGCTAAACACAAACTTGAGCCTCGTAGTCTCTCATGTGTTTTTATTGGGTACAGTCCCCAACATAAGGGGTGTCGATGCTTGGATCCCACAACCTCTCGTGTTTTTATCACTCGCCATGCTCGGTTCAACGAATTATTTTTTCCATTTAAAGACACATCAACCATTTCGGATATTACCACCTTGGATGTAACCACTTTCTTTTTATGACCCAAAAACCGGT
Source organism: Chrysanthemum makinoi (assembly GCA_910596185.1). Lineage (NCBI taxonomy): Eukaryota > Viridiplantae > Streptophyta > Magnoliopsida > Asterales > Asteraceae > Chrysanthemum > Chrysanthemum makinoi. Next base: position 164,450,897 of record OU343216.1, on the reverse strand, counting down.
TTCACACAAAAGAGCCAAACACATCGACTTAGACTATCACTTTATTCGTGAACTGGTCACTTCTGGGAAGCTCTACACAAAGTTCGTTCCAACCAATCTTCAGGTGGCAGATATTTTCACTAAAAGTTTTCCGCGTGCTCAGTTTGAAGTCTTTCGCGCATAGCTTCGTCTTGGACCGCCACCGTTTCGATTGAAGGGGAGTATTAAATAAAAAGATTATGTAAATATGTCTCATTTATTTGTATTTAATTTGTTGCCTATTTTCTGTAATCAATCCCTCAATCATAGGAGGGTTTGTTGTATTCTTCAATTATATAAAGATCCTCCTCTCCCTCAATCAAATTATTGAGGTTGATTTTTACCAATTCTACACATAACCTATAAATTTGCAAAAAAAGATATGCCTGCACCTAATCCTTTGAGTAAAACTGTCAGGATATTAAGTAATTGTTCATTGTTGATGATGTAGGTGATAAAGAAAAGGACGATGGAGAAGATGATGTAGGGCATCTAATCTTTAAATTGCCCTGCTAATGGTACATATCACGTTATTAAAGAAACACGTTATGTACTGAGAATATTTCAATTACTAAATCACAAATGATATAATATAAATTTGTTTTGCAGAAAAAAAGCAGTTGCTCAAAGATTGAATGAATTACGAGCAAAAGAAGAGAGAGAAAGCAGAGCAAAAAAGCAAAGGAAGAATGAAGCAGATAAGAAAAAAACTAAAAGTCAAGAAGAAAAAGACACTTCAGCAAAGAAACAAATGAAATGTCCACAGAAAAGAAAAGCATCAGAAACGTAAAGTACTCCGAAAACATTTACTAGAGGTGATGCTAGGAGAATTGAAGAGGAAAAGATCTGATAAAAGTGATGATGAGGATCTTTGAGACGGTAGAGACTGAAGAGGAACTTGAAGAAGAGAATGATCAACAATTGGTTGTAATAGAAACCAAAAAGAGAAAGAAGGAAATAGTTGTTGAGAAGGAGGTTGAAGATCAGGAAGATAAAAAGAAGCTTAAGGTGAAAAAGGACAAAACAAAAATTTTTTTTACCCAACATGTTCAACAAGGTCATCACCAAAACCTCTCTATGAAGCGATGATCGGTTTATCAAATGAGAGAAAGAAATGCTTGAAAGAGATGGGATTTGAGAGGTTCATAAACTTCCCTATAGTTGAGCTTCAGTGCATTGGCGTACCATGTAATCGATAAATTCCATCCACCTAGCATGGAATTGAGATTACAAAAAGGTTCAATAAAGGTAACAAGGCAAAAATTCATGATATGCTAGGTGTGCCGATGGGGACAAGAAATTTGGAAAATCTGGAGGAAAGATTTGATGATGACGATTTCGTTAGAGAATGGCAAGAACAGTATGCTCATCTTGGACGAATTACACCACCGATGTAGCCTTGAGATATCGAGCACAAGCTGGCAGATTTCATGTTCAAGATGAATTTCTTAACTTTGTTTGCAAGCACCATGGGCACTTTGGAGAGTGCAGGAAAAGTACCAACAAAAATCCTCAGGCACGTGAAAGAAGAAGAATGTTAATACAAATAAGCCGTAAAAACGTTTATTTATATTTTACGATCTTCTAATGTTTTGTCGATAACAAACGTAAAATCATTTTAACGAAACAAATAAAATACGTAAATAGTTTGAGTCAATAGTTTCCTAACACACTTACATATTTACATAAAACACTAAAACAAAGTATAAGTGATTTTATGATTTAGATACATATGTACAACAACTAGTGTTTACATATTGGGTTAACATATACTTAAACTAAGTATACTAAAATGGGTAAAAACAAGTATATACTAAAATGGGTAAAAACAAGTATATACTAAATGGGTAAAAACTAGCAAATGGTATTGACCCATAATCCATGGTTTTATATATACCACTTAAACAAGTTCATTGTATCCTTGAGATACATTGTATATAGAAAGAAAACCATGGATCAACCCATAACCCATGACCCATGACCCATAACCAAAAATACCCATGGGCAAAGAGGAGCGTTCCACGGATCCCTGGCTTTGTGCTAGCCGGATCCCTTGTGGGAGGGATCCGCGGGATCCGGGCAATAGTAGAGAAATTACTCTATAAATAGAGAACCATTTCTTCCTTTCTACTCACAACTTTTACACACATACTTCCCCAAGGATTATAACCCTCTAACCTCAGATCCAAGTGATCTATGTAGTTTGTCTTTTGTTTTTGTGTGATCTTCTAGGTTCCTCTTAAAGGCGAGATCACAACTTATTGAAGACGAGCAAGCTCAAGTCCATGAGTTGCCATGCTTCGTCATCATCAAGACAACTAAGGTTCTCTTGTTGATAGTTCTTTCTTTCTTCATAGATGATGGGTTGAAGGCATAAGTGAAGGATGCCGAAAGTGTCAAGATGAAAGCATTAGTGAAAGGTGCTTATCGTCCGTGTCAAAGCATTAGTGAATAATGATAAAGGTTTCAAGACGAAGGCATTAGTGAAGGGTGCCAAGCGTTGTGTCAAAGGCATTAGTGAAGGATGCTGAAGAATCAAATCAAGTGGCATTTGGGAAGAATGCCTAGGTCGTATAATCGATGAGGTGCATCGTTATACATATAAGTATTTGTTTATTTCCAAGGATGGTGATATCCTTGATGGTGTTGTAACGAGTAGTGGATCTCCTTGACATTAGGTGTTGTGTTGTGATGAGTGTCTAAATACTCATCATTTTTGTACAATCTAAACTGCAAAATCATCTGAAAACACTCAGAAACACATCAAAATGATCAAAATATCACAAGTCAGTGTTTTATGTGTTTTAAATGCAAAAGATCAAATCAGATGAAAAATGATTCAAGTTTGCAAAATTGGCAGTTTTAGTCCCCCAAGTTTTAAAAATTGTCAAATCTAGTCCCTGGAATTCAAAAATGTGGAATTTTATCATTCAAGGCCCCTGAAATATTCTAAGTTGTTAAAAATGGTCCTTGAATGATTCTTTGGTCAAAAGGCAGTAAAGGCCCCTAAACTTTGAAAAATTGCAAATATAGTCCTTGGACATTTTAAAATGGAATTTTATGCAAAAAGGGTCCTTGTACTATCAAAGTTTGTCAAGTTTAGTCCTTGTGATAAGTTTGGAAAAGTGTTATTTTCAGTCCCTCAAGTTTGGAGAATTTGCAACTTTAGTCCTTGTATATTACTTAAACCAAACGGACTCATTTTAATATACAAAGCCCAAATCCACCAGCTGGCCCAAATGCATATCCAAGCCCAAACCTATCATGACCCTTGGACCTTGGTCTTGACCCTTGAGCCCCAGTTCATAATCCATTTTGACCCCTGTCATAACCAGTGTGAACCCCCCGTTATTATACCACTTGGTCAAACTCGGCCAAACGCGCCAAAATCCACCTTGCCACTGTTCATCTCCTCACATATCACTGGTAACCCAAAACCAGGCATGGTTTTCCATCTTTTTCAACTTCCCTCACCATACCTTGTCCCCTCCACCTTCACTAACACCAAAAATCTTTAATTGATTGAAACCAACTCCAATTAATATCAAAACCTGCCTTGAAGAATTTGGCGCCAAAAATCCAAGTGGACGGATATGATGGTTTTAGCCAATCCAATGGCTCAGAAGTGGTGGGAAAGATTCAGAGGTCAAGATTGAGTAATAAAAGTCTATAAAGAGGAGCCAAGAGAGGATGTATGAGGAGATAGAGAGTAATTTTAGTTTTCCTTTGTCGTTTTTATTATTCTCAAAATCTCAGTGTAATTTAAGCTTTCTTAGTACTTTGTTTAAGTTAATTCAAGTATTTGTGAACTACTTTCAGTTTTAATATCAAGTGTTTAAGTATCAAATTCAGTTTATGCAAATTTCCTTTCAAAAATCTCATATCATGGTAATGTTGTTGTTGGTTGTTTATATGGATGAAATAGTACATAAGCTCCTATATAGCTTATAAAAGCTATTAGATACCTTAAAATTCAGTTTAGCATCAAAAACACAAAAATTACCAAAAATCCAAATAAATAGTTGAAAAATAAAAAAATCAGTTGGAAATGGTATTCACAATTTGGAGTAGGGTAAATCTTGGATGGCCTTGGGTTAGAAGCTTTGTGGAAAGCTATTAGGATTGGTCTTGGTCATTGGTTCTTGGTTTTCACTTGGATAAGCATTTGTAAGCATTTTTTATTATCTTGGCATTTCTTGTTGTAATTGTTCATAAGCTTAAATTTCTATTTCTTTATGTTAATTAGTTATAGTTAAGTCTAGTTGATCATTAAAATCAGTGTGTTGTTCTTTTAAATTTGTAGTTTATAAAAATCTTATTTTGACAGTAAAAGCATCATAATTGTCATTAGTGAGTTTCACTGTTGTTAATGCTTTGTTGTTTCATGCTTCATCAGTTCTAATATATAAGATTTCATGGTCTTGAATCAGTTTTATGGTTTAAATTTGTGGTTTGCTTTGAAAAATCTTCAAAACAGTCATAATAAGTGTTGTTTGGTTTATCTTGTTTGATTGTGCTAGAGTTTGTTTAAGACAGTATTATTGCTTGTTCTTTGTCACTTTAGTATCTAATATCTCAAGCAAGTCAAGAAAACCAGTGTTTGTTCATTAAAAAGTCAAAAATCCTTTTAATCATATCTGTCTTGTCCTTGTTGGGATTTTAAGTCCCATGATCATGATTTTGTGTTAGAAAGTTGTTAGTGTTGCTCAATTTAGTCTTAACAAACCTTAATACATCACATTCAGTGCTTAAGATCAAATCAAAGTTCATCTTGGTCAACCTTTTAGTTTTTCTCAAAAAGTCAAATTCTCATTTGGTCGATTTTGAATAAACTTTGGGATTTCACTGTGTGCTTAATATTAAGTTTTAGCTTAAAAGCTCTTGGGATATTAAAGATCAGTTGCTAAACAAAATTAGAAAAATAATAGATCTCTTTGAATCAGCTTATAAAGTGCTTATTTTCTAGCTTTTTGTGGATACTTGTTCTGAAACCATGCCCTGTGCACAGTGAATGGCACCATTTTGAAAAGCTTGCATAGAGCTCAATTGTTGTTCAAATCCTGTGATACTTGGCTCTTTGGAAAGCCAACCTGGTCATCTTTGAGTCTCAAGCCTTCTTTTTCAATTTCTAGCTTGTTTACTAGGGCTGCTAGTGGTTTTTATTTCTGTCTAAAACTCAGCACCAACTGACTCAGCTTGAGCTGAGCAGTGGTCTGGTACCACTTTCATAAGCTTGCCATAAGCTCTATAGTTGTCCATAGCTTTTGATCTTTGGTTCTTTGGGTAGCTAACCTAGCCATCTTGAAGTCTCAAGTTTGGTTTTTCATTTTGGAACTTGTTTGCTAGGGCTGCAATAAGCTCAAACTTTGTCCCATTTTCTGTTTTTCAACACAAGAGCATAAGTGCTTATTTGTTTGTTCTTGGCTTTTCAGTGTGCTTATCTTTGTCTTTTAGCATCATTTGAGTAGCATTAGCCTACTTGCATCTTATTTTGGCTTTTGTTTCAGCTGGTTAGCTTGTTTGAGCTTATTTCACCAAATAAGCTCATAAGCATAACTGTTGTGATCATAAGCTTGTAATTCAGCTTATTTGTAGTTTGTAAAATTTTTGTGTTTATTAAAGTTTCATTATATCAGTAGTAAAGTAGTTTTCAAAAAGAAAATCAGAAAAACATCAATTTAAAAATAGTGATAGCGTTTATTTAATAGATTTTAGCTTTTTTTGATTTTTCTTTTTAGCTTATTAATAAGCAAATCTTGTTTTTATACTTCTGTTAGTTTTCTGTCATAATATAGTATTTTTAGAAAAAGTTTCATATTTTTCTCTATCTTTTTAGTATTTATTATAATTTTAAATAGTTAAAAATAGTAATTAATTAGTAATAAATAATTAAAAAGCATAAAAAATATCTTTTCAGTTTTAAAATTAGTTTTATCATATTTTAGATTTTTCCAAGTTAAAATTTTATTTTTCCAGGTTTATTTTATATTTTCTAGTATTTAAGTGTATTTTAAATAATAATTAATTAGTAATAATTAGATAAAAAGTGTAAAAAATATATTTTTAATTTTAAAATTAGTTTTATAATATTTTAGATTTTTCTGAATCATAGTTTTATTTTTCTAGCCTTATTTTGTATTTTCTTCTATTTTAGAGTATTTATTAAATAGCTAAGATAGTTTTTAATTAATAATAATTAATTAAATAGTTATAAAAATAATTTTCTTTTTCTAATAATTTTATTTTATTTTTAGGATTTCAAAAATGTCATTTTTATATTTTTAGGTCTTTTATTTCTTAGTTTTCACTTTTTATTTTTATGCGTGTATGCGTAGTTTTTAAACGTACGTATTTACGTTTCTTTTATCTGATTGTTGTGCTTTCCAATTCTGTTTCCAATATCATTCAAATCAATCAGTAGTGTAATAATTCATCCAAACCTTTACTGATCACTATCCTTAGTGATCATTCTATCGTCTGATCAAGTGTTTTGCACACCATTGAGTCTCCGTGGGACTTAACGACCCGGGAATTCATTATATTCTCTGATCTTCATTGTATTTGTGTTTTAAGCGGTTTTAAGCTTCTTACGGTTAGCCATTCACAAGTGGCTAGCTTGTGTGAGGTAGCTTGACGGTTTTGCGCAGATCAAATTTTGGCCATGCCGGTGAGGCTTTAGCGTGTGTTTAGCCATTTTCAGACCCATTCTTGCACATACCCCATCATTTGTATAAAAGTTTTTTGTAAAGTTAAAAAAAATCAAAAAGTTCATTAGCACTTTTCCTAAAGTGTTAACAAACCCAAAAACAATATAAAACAACAAAACAATCGGAACGTTTTCTATCTTGTATTGTCTTTAAGGTGATTCTTAAAACAGTACGATTTGGTTAAACGAGACGATTCCAAAAATATTGTCCAAAAGTTTTTAAACCCATCTGCACAAATCATACCTACGTCTTTTCAATGGTACTTAATATATACATAAAAATCAACCACCGCAAATCAAGGCAGTACACCTACTAACTGGGGTGTGACCATAATAAGTTCCCGAACATCAGATTTAAAACTTGCCTTTGTGTCCTTGTGATTTGGTGTACCTTTTTCAAAGAAGCCATTTCATTTGTGAAGGGTAGTAGTTCCTCCATAGTAATGGAACTAGGTGCTTAGCCTAGTACCTAATAAAGGGTAGGCGACGTTGTGATAGGATTAGTTCTCCTTGGTGTGAAAGAACTCGGTGGTTAGCCTAGCACCGTATAAAGGGTAGGCGACGTTGTGTTAGGTGTGGTTCGCCTTGGTGTGAAGGAACTCGGTAGTTAGCTTTGTACCGGAAAAAGGTTAAGCAACGTTGTGAAGGCTTCTCCGCCATAAGGAGTTGGTGTAGTGCTTACGAACTCTCGAGTAGGTGACTCGGGGGTGGAGTAGGGCAAGGAAGGTGTCCTTGTAGCCGAACCACTATAAATACTTGTGTCATGGTGATGTGCTTCTTACTCTTTATCTTTCATTACACGTTTATATATCTATCTATCAACGTCCAACATAAACAACCAAATAGATTGACATAAGTCGATCTAAATATTTAAAAGGAAGTTTTAAATTGGTAAAACTATTCAACCCCCCCTTCTAGTTTTACACAAAGAAGATATCTCTGATATCTATTGGTGCAGCTACATAATGGATTACTTGCAGATCAGTAAGCTAAACTGGGCCCAAGTCAAGTCGGGTACCAACTTCTATTATGGTCCTCTAACATTCTTATGTGTAAGTTATTTTCCATTAAACTTATCAACTATGATTCATTCATATAAAAAATTATCTAACAAAATTTTAATTGTATTTTTGTGTATAACAAAGCTGCTATACTTGGACTCAACAAACTACCCGAGCTTCCAAGTTATGCGTCACCGCCCAGCCCTCAGAAGTTGGAACACTCCAACAATGAGGAAAAGAATAAACATGGAAATGAGAGACGGTTGCTTGGGGACGTTAGAGCATCACGGAGAGTTTGATCCTGATGAGGAGCAAACCGGCCTGAATTTGTATAAGGGAGCGGACATATACTATGAACCGTTGCCTCCCAGAAAGCCAGTGGAAAGAGAGGCAATTTTATTGAATTCATTTATAAAAATGTTGTTATAAAAAAGTATGTTATGATATATTTTACTTGTTATTAAAAAAGCATGTTTAAAAGAGTTAACAGAAAACAAAACCTTAAGCTTAGGCGCAAGCATAGCCTTTGGCTAAAGCCGAAGGCTATGCCTGCGCCTAAGCCTTCAAGCTTTAGCCGAAGGCTATGCCAGCGACTAAGCCTTCAGCAGGCTAACATTCAGCTGTGCTTGCAAAAATATCATATATGATAAAACACTAAGATGAATATCACATTTGATATTAGTGTTAAATCATATATGATATGTAATAACATATGTGATATTACACTAATATCATATGTGATATTACATATCATATATGATATTACACTAATATGATATTTTTTAAAATCATATATGATTTTGCATATATATTAAAAAACTAACCTGAAATACTTACTTTACAGGAGTTTTATGAAAAGATTGATGAGAAATTTTAAATAATTTCAAAAGAAAAGATAGAGTTGGTTGAAACGATGAGAAAGGGATTGAAGAAGTTCAGGGGAGACAAGGTGATGTTGACCTTGTGCAAGAAGTACAAGATATTGTTCAACAAGATCGATTTCGATATAGAAAGTAGTTCGATGGAAGAGGATGATGATAGTGATAGTGAGAACGATGAAAGCAGTGAGGATGAGGATCAAGAAAAAACAAATGAAGGAAAAATTGTAGTTGAAAAAGAGAATGAAAGTGAGAGCGAAAGTGAGGATGAGGAACAAGAAGAAGAGAATATATTTGAAAAAGAGAATGAAAGTGAGAGCGAAAGTGAAAAGGAGAATGAAAGAGAGAATGTAGTTGAAAAGGAGGGTGAGAGCAAAGATGAAATTCAGAAAGATGATATGGAAAACAAAACTAAGAAGGAAAACGAAGTTGGAAAAGAAGAAGCAACTCAAACTGAAATGCAAAAAAAAAACAACGAGAGAAAGCGAAAGCGGAGAAAGAAAGAGAAGTTCCAGTAGTGAAGGTGAGTGTGAAGGAAAAACAAACTGAAGTTCCAGTAGCGAAGGTGAGTGAGAAGGAAAAACAAATAGAAGTTCAAGTAGCGAAGGTGAGTGAGAAGGAAAAACCGATTGAAGTTGCAAAGGAAGTAGGAACTCCAACTGTGGAGGTAACACCGGGTTATAAGTTGAGAGTATCAACTCCAGATGAATTTTGGAATCCAGAAAACTTTGATAATCTCTTGAGTCAAGCAGAACAAGATTATCAAAAGCTTCATGGGAAAACAGAGAAGAGTGATCAAAAAGAGATTGCTGGGACAACAGATATGATGAGTGACCCAAAAGAGATTCATGGGACAACAGAGATGAGTGATCAAAAAGAAATTCAAGGGTCAAAAGAGAAAATGACAAAACGAATAATAAGAAAATCAATGACGCCACCATCTGAGAAAATGACAAGAGGAAAGATAAGAAAATCAATGACACCACCATCTTTCAGTCTTGGTATAAGCCCAATGGCAACAGAAGTTGTTGTTGAGACTGAAACAGCATCAAAAAAACCAGAAGAAAAGACAGAAAAAAGGGTGAGAGACGATCTTTGGCGAAAGCAGAATCAAAACAAGAAGAAGAACATATGGCAAAAGAGTCAAAAAACGTCCCGTTTTCGATATCACCATATATGAACAGAAAAATGCAATCCACACACCACAGAACCGGATGAAGTGATGATAATGGATGCGCTATTTTCAATGGAAGGAAATCCAGTGTAAGTCTGCTATTTCTTATATAAAATCATACAAAAAATAATAATATTGTGATAATAATATGTATATGATTTAAATTTTGTGTAGTGACTTTGTCTTTGAACCAAGCGTGAAGGGAGGCCCTGCCATAAGGGACAACATGCAAACACTGACACCAAAATTGAAGGTGGAAGCTAGTGTTATTGACAGCTTTGTTTCTCTTTTGAACTACGAAGAAATGGTGAATAATAGTGGAAGCAAGATGAAGTATTACTTTCACACAGAAATGTTGGTAAGTAGATAAAAACTTAGAAACTAATTACTAATCTGTTTGTTAACAATTATATGATATTGTTGATTTTTGACAACAGACAAGCCAAATCGTAGAGTTGCCGAAGAAAGACGAGTCTAAGCAATATAAAGCTTTCCTTGATTGCATGACAAGCGAGTTTCAAGAAAACCCAAATGACATGTCATTGCAACATGTATAAATGGTAACAAATTATTTCACTTATTATGAAGAAAGAGATTCGACTTTTATTTGAATTAAAATGAATATAATTTTCTTTCAATTTGTACAGGCATTCTTCCCAGTAATTGCTCATGAACACTTCTATGTCGTTGTATTCAATCTAGCCAAAGGAACTTCAGCGATCATTGACAACTCCAACTCTGGGCAGACATATGATACCAAATACAAGAAAGAATGCGATGTTTTGGTAAGTAACTCAAACTAGGCATGGAAAGAACATAATTGCATTTAATATTAGAAACTATAATATGACAGTAAAATATCATATATGATATGATTGTATTTAATATTACAAACTAAAATATAGTAGTAAAATATCATATATGATAAAACACTAGCAAGTTAATTGAATCTTTTGTTTGAAATATCAGATATGATAAAACACTAGTAAGTAAATTGAATCTTTTGTTTGTGCAGAAAAAAGTGTTTTCACATTATTTGGAATCATTCAACCATCCAAAAGCAAAGCAGATAAAGAAAAACAAGACAACAGTCATGAAGGTCAAATGGGCAACAAAAGCAAATGTGATTGATTGCGGGGTTTTTGTTATGATGCACATGGAGATGTACAATGGTGAAACACCAAAGAACTCGGAGTTGAACTTTCCAACTGAAGAAGAAGGCCAAGAAATGGTAATAATCAAGCTAAGAGTAAAGTATGCAACCAAAATGTTAACACATGAAATTATCAGTCACAGAGAACGAATCGGCGAGGAAGCACATGCGTTTGCAAGGGAGCATACAGACAAAGCAATGAAACAGAGATACATAAAGGAGCACATAGACAAGAAGAAGAAAGAACAAGTGCAACCCGTGTTGCCAGTGCAATTTGAAGGTAAAAGTTACTAGTAGACAATTGATAGATGGTAGGAGCTGACGAATAGATGGGAAGAAAAAAGTCACTCTTTTTGGGGTAAAGGTGAAGTGACAATGGTGATGCAGTTAGAAACTTACTTCTGCTTAGTTAAATTTGGGATATCGTATGCCATTTAGAATGGTTGGAACAATATGTTATGTCTTATGGTACAATGTCAGAATGTTATGTCGTGTGCTACAATGTCGTAACTAGTATTACACTTCTATCTGAAATGGTTAACTAATGAATATAACGGCACATCTGCGGACGTGATTTTGGATTATATGTGTTGTTGTACAAGTTTTGCTACACAAAGCTGATATATTCGATAAAATGATGTTGCTAACCGACTCCGCGTTTTATAACACATTGGATAAAAAGAGTAAAACTATAAAAAATCAAAAATATGATAGATGGATATGTGCAAAATAAAATTTGAAAACATATGATGTGAGATCTGATTAACAAATGTGCTAATGGTATTATCACATATGATTTTTAAAAATAAAATATAACAGTAAAAAATCAAATGTGATTTTGTATGTATATCAAATATGATATATAATAGGAAAAACAAACTAGATAAATCAAATGTGATAATTCTCATAAAAGTAACCACAAAAGAAAAGATAAATCACTTAACACCAAAAAAAAATCAAAATCCATTTCATAAAACAAAATCTGTAAACAATCAAAGAAGATTCAAAGTACTTCAATCAAAATTCTTATTTGAACAAAAACAGTAAAAAGATTTATGATGTAGCTTCAGATTGAACCAAATCATCTTGTACTCTATACTTATTTGGACAGGTCCTCTTGTTGTGGCCATCTTTAGCTCCACATATTGAACTTGAATTCCTATTAATTGAACTCTCATCAATAGCTTGCTCTTTTCCACCTTTTATACGCGACTTTTCACGTCCTTTGGGCTTACAGCCAGACGGATTCTAAACAGCAACTACAGGAGGCTTTGGCACTCCGACAAGCTCTTCAAGATTATCAAGCTTGTCCTTTGCTGGAGGATTCGGGCAATCAGCTTCAACATCTAACTTTAGCAACTTCAACTTCTCAATAAAAGCAGCTAACCTTGTCTCGTCTTTACTCAACATATGCACACATTGATCAACAATAGAAGTAGCCTCGTTTGCATAATTCTCAACAATCTCATTCTTCTCACCGTACCTGTTCCTTTTGTTCCTCAAACCAGCAGGTATCAAGTTCTTTGTCCAACGCCTCAAGATGTATTGATTTGGAATCATTTCAACATTCGCATTCTTAAAGACACAAAAAATGTGTCTACACAATATTCCAACTCTAACAAAAAGCTGACAGGAACAAACAACTGATCCATCTTCTATGTTTCGCAAAACCTCCATGCAAAAAAAACAATACATAGTGAAAAATCATATATGATAGATCATATGTGATATATCATATGTGATATATCATATGACATATCACATATGATCTATCAAAATTATAAAAGTATAAAAATTAACACTAAAAAACGCTTTAAAAGACCATAAAAAAAATGGTTAAGAAACTAACAAACCTTATACAGTCCATCTTCTCTGTGAAACAAGTTAATCGGCTCCTCTTCTTCTTCATTTTTATCATTATCATCACCTTTTTTCTTAAATTTCTCTTTTTTAGCTTTCTTCTTCTCCATTAATTCATCAACAAACTTCTTCTCTTTAATAACTGACACCTCAGATCCTTCAACCAAACTTTTGGTATCTATTTGGCAAAACCATGTCCCTGCAAATATTTCAGCTTGAACCAATTCGAAAAGGGGACGAGTATAAACCTTTGACGCATGACGTTCAATCTTAAGATAGGTTCTAAGTGTAGGAACAGAATCAATCGACTTATGATCTAACCTCTCTTGTATATGCCTCTGTTTGTCCATTGCAGTCTCAAAACAATTCATAAAATTCACGAGAGTCGAACCGGAATTAGTAAAATGAGAGAAAAAGGAATTCTCATTCTCAGACCTAGAAGTTGTCCTCATCAAACCACACAAAGGAGAGTCCACAAAAAAAGCAGGAATCTAACATGAACGTATGCGAAACATCTTTGTTAACCACTTATGATTATGCAAATTAAACTCATCTAATAACTTTCCCCATTTATAATCAAACTCATCAGGACCAATATACATATTCCACACAATTTAATTGAATTTCCTTTTAAAGTCCGTGTGATAATAAATTTTTGAGCATATCTGCAAACAAATATCACATATGATTTAACAAATGATTTACCAAATAAAAAAAGTATGAAATATCACATATGAAAAATCATTAGAAACTACAAGAAAGCAAATAAAATACAAGAAATCACATAAAGTATCACATATGATATAACAAAAGAAAATACAAGAAAGCACATAACATACCTTTCCAGGAAGCTTTTGTGTAATATGCCACATACACATCGTGTTTCGATCCGACAAATTCTTGTTCAATTGCCTTTCTCATAGCCCGTCTGTCATGACAACGATGTTAGGAGCTTTACCAAAAGCTTTTATAAATGCTTTGAGCAACCAAATATAAGAGTTTGCATTTTAATTCTTGGCAAGCCTGCAGCAACCGTAACACACTTCCTATGATTATCGATTCTTTGTAAAAGGAACAAACATCATTTTGTACCGAAAAACAAAACAAAAATAGTTAAAAAAAAACAAATAAGAAGACAAAATACAAGTAATACAATAAAATATGATATATATCACTCAGACACTTACTTATTTGTCCATGACGTAGCATCAAAGAGACAACGTCACAAAACTCTTTGTAATTGTACTTGGAAACTTCATCACCCTGAGAAAATTGCGAAAGCTCAGCATTCTCAACCAAGTAATCAAACGAAAAATCTGGAACATGCTTCTGTCTATTTTCCATCTTAGCTATAAGCATCTGCGCATCACTATCGCCTATATAACAATTCACACTCCTGAAAAAGTTCTTAAAGTCAACAGTTGTACCATGAACAAGAAAATACGATCCCTTCAGACCAGTCAACAAGTGATGAGCTCTCGTTGCACCTATATTCATGCTCACAGCTTTAACAATAAACAACTGCTCAACATATGTTAACTGCCTTTCGGTCTTGGACAAATGCTTATATTCTTTACGTTCAAGCTCATGGTTATGTATACTATCAAAAACAGTGAACTTATACTTTGTAGAACCATGAATCAACTCAAACATAACACGTGCTTTGCAACCTGTGATATGCAGGTTTGAACTTCTCTTCTGCTTGTCGTTATTCTCTAAATCTAGTGTGTCTCCATGAATTCCCTTAGGACAGCCTTCCCTATTACACACTAGATACTTTTGCTTAACAATACCGCTCCTCAACCTTTTCTGACATGATTTCCTAACCACAAACCCTGCTTTTGAAGCATATTTCATATACGCACTAATGCACTCATCAACTGAATTAAAAACATTGCCCTTAGCTAGTAAAATGTCCACAAGAACTTTAGGAATATAATAAACCGTTCCACCAGGAGTATCAAAATTAGAGTGAGTAGAGAATGATTCAGGAGTTTTCAAAGCATTCAGTTCTGAAAAAACAAAAAGCACAAAATAAAAGCATTGATCAAGTAAAAATGAAATAACAAACACAAGTTCTTATGATCACATATGATATAACACATGTGTTGTATGTAACAGATATATATCACATGTGATATCACATGTAATATCATATGTGATATCAAATGTGATATATCATATGTGATATCACATATGATATCAAATGTGATGCAAAGTAAAAAGTGCTTATCAAAACATAACTAATAGCTTATTCAAAAGCTTAAACTACTTAATTCAATCAAAGCATAAACTAATAGCTTATTCAAAGCTTAATATGCTTAATTCATCAAAAACTAATTAACAACTTAATTTGAATCTAAACGTAACTAATAGCTTATTCAGAGCTTTAGAATGATTAACACCTTATCCATCTTCTTCATCACGTAACACTAAACTAACAGTTTAGTTCAATCTAAAGCTAAATAATAGCTTATTCACAGCTTGAAACTAACTTAAAACTGCTTAATTCAATCTAAAACTAGATTAAAACTGCTTAATTCAATATAAACCTAACTAAATAGCTTATTCATAGCTTAAAACTGTTATTCAAATAGAAAACACAATGAAAAACAAAAATTAAACACATCTTACTCTTAATAGCTGCGGATTCATCACCGTGTTCATAAGCTACAATCTCCTCCGTATACTTAGCAGAAACATCATTACTAACAACAATATCTTGATTCTGATTCAGTTATAGAAACAATGGCGTTTTCGGTTATAGAAGAAGAACGTCGAAGAAGAAACGATCGAGATTCAGATTGTCGGTTATAGAAGAAGAACGATCGACGAAGCGAAGAATTTGAAATCGAATCCATAAAAGAATCGTTTAATTGAAAACGAATTAGGGTTACGTGATGAAGAAGATGAAAAAACGAGAGAATAGAGGGAAACACACACTTTGTGTATGTGAAATTAAAGAGCGTTTAATTGAAAAGAAAGATAAAAAATGCTTTTTATATTGACTAAAATACCCCTGCAGTGTAAAAATCAGGTTTAATCTAAGCCATTAGATCAGAATGAATGAAAGGTGGGGATTGGTCCCTTGGTATGTAGATAAAGTTTTGTCCCTAAATGATCTTTTATCTAAGTATGGTGTTTATGGGCAATATTAGTTAGGTAGTGATGGAAATATAGCTTACATAAGAATGCACGTCAAAACATACTTTTCGTAAAATATTATTATGAGCAAGAATGAAAGGATGTAAACGAAAATGTCTTCTCATTATCAGGAGTTTCCTTTCTTCCCTTCGTTGTTACCAACAAATTTTTGCCTACAAATCTCATTTGATGTAAACGTTTGCAACCCCCTACATAAAACGATTGTGCACTATCCTTTTACGTATCCTTATTCAAAACGTTGTTTCTCTTGGAAGAAAAGAGATAACAACCTTGTTCCTGCCGAAAAACAAAGTTCACAGCGTATTGTTCCTTGGACTTCCCGTTAGTATCTTGGTATCCAAACGAAGCATATAACCACTTGCTCTTGATGCCAATTGTTGTCCTACGTCTAGATCGATATATAGAGTTGCAAAGTATGAAATGAATAAGTATATTGTCTTACTTTTCAATCGAGTATATTACACGCAATATATAAGGTTCTAATCGATATGATGAACCATTGTGTCTTTTCGGTAATAACCGAAATTAACTACCTTGTAACTAACTTTTGTAACCGCCAATAACTACCAAACGGTTACTAACTATTTATCGAACATGTTTGGTCCTTCGTGTATTAATATTTACATAAAAAGCAATGAGTAAGATTATGCGTTCACATTATCCTCCTTAATCTTGATCGTTGCTTCGTCCTAATTATTGAACTCCGAGCATTTGTCTCATTGTCACGAACTTCAATCTTGGTAGAGCCTTCGTTAGAATGCTTGCTCTTTGAAGTTCTCCACTGACGTGTTCCACATTGATGTGCCCATTCTCTACGCATTCATGAATGAAATGGTAGCGAATATCGATGTGATTTCTTCTTCCATGAAAGACTGGGTTCCTGATGAGTGCTATTGCTGAAATGTTGTCCACCTTCAGCGTTATCCTTTTCTCTTCCCATCCAGTTAATTCACTAAGTAGTCGCTTTATCCATAAAGCTTGACATGCTGCTGCAGTAGCCGCCATGAATTCTGATTCACATGATGATAGTGTCACTATTGGTTTGCTTCAGTACACCGGTAATAGGTGATTCTCCAAAATAAAATATTATCCCAGTAGTTCCTTTTCCTTGATCGGTATTGATTCCATAACTACTGTCGATGTAACCTGTAATCTTGCAGCCACCTTCTTTCTTGTATATTATGCCATGCTCCTTTGTTCTTTTGATGTATCAGATTACTTGCTTTACCGCCTTGGTGATGATCCTTGGTCTTGCATGAATCTGGCTGAGTAGTCCGTGAGTAACTAAGATATGGTCTTGTATGTAGTAAGTACGAGACTTCCAATTAAACACGTAATAAGTTGCGTCAACTGAGTTTCCATCTTCCGCCTTGACCAAATTAGTACCAGGATCCATTGGTCTCTTTGTATCATTACTATCTATCATACTAGTTTCCTTTAAGATCTTGTTGATATAACATGTTTGCTTGATTGTAATCTCTCCTCCTGTCTGTGTAACTTCTATCCCAAGGTAATAAGCTAACAATCCTAAGTCGCTCATTTCAAATTTGTCTTTCATATGGGATTTAAATACTTCTATTTCCTTCCATGGAGTGCCAGTGATTATCAAATCATCTACGTAGACTCCAACTGTAAGTGTACAATTCTTCCTTCTCTTCGTATAAACTGCTTGTTCGAGATTACATTTCTTAAAATCTAATGACTTTAAGGTGTTATCAAGCTTCACGTTCCAAGCTCTTGGTGCTTGTCTTAAGCCATATAAAGCTTTAGTAAGCTTATATACTTTCCCTGAATTTCCTTGTTGAGTAAATCCTTCAGGTTGTGTAACGTAGACTTCTTCCTTCAAATCTCCATGTAAAAATGCTGATTTTACATCCAAGTGATGTACTTGCCAACCGTGATAAGTACGCTAGTGCTAATATCAACCGTATTGTCTCTATCCGAGCAACTGGTGCAAATACTCCATCGAAGTCTATTCCTTGTTCTTGTACATATCCTTTTGCTACTAATTGTGCTTTGTATTTGATGATCTTTCCTTTTGCATCCCTCTTGGTCTTGTAAACCCATTTGAGTCCTATTGCCTTCTGATTTTCTGGCAATGTTGTAAGAGTCCATGTATTATTCTTGTTGATTGAATCCAATTCAATCTCCATGGCCTCAATCCATTTCTCGTCTGTTGATGCTTCCTTATAGTTATGGGGTTCTTCTTCCATAAATAGTAGACTTTGAGGTTCAAATCTACGTGCATATGTATATATCTCAGACATATCTCTGTACTCTCGTACCGGGGTATCATCAAATCTGTCTCTTGAGTTCTCTGTAGAACTAATAGTATCCTCTTCTTCCTCTTCTGAGTGTGGGATGTAAGTGTATGTCGGTGGTGTGATTGGTGAAATTGGATCAGGAATCGGATCCTGTTCTTGATAGGTGTTATCATTGTTTTCTGTGTTGACTGGTGTAAGGCTTTTATTGTCAACTCCATCTACCATAAAACTAGCCCAAAATGTGTCTTGTGTACTTGTATCATTTTCATCTTTATTCCAATCCCACAGTTTTGTTTCCATAAACTTTACGTCCCTGCTAACATGTTTCTTCTTTGCTATTGGATCATATAACCTACATACTTTTGATCCTTCCTCTACTCCTAAGTAAATCGTTGGTATGCTTATGTCATCCAGCTTCTTTAAGTGAGGTATCGTTATCTTTGCATAAGCTGTGCATCCGAATATTCTTAGGTTTTCCATATTCGGTTTCCTGTTGTAGAGTGCCTCATATGGAGTTTTATCTTCCAGGGATCTCGTAGGTACCCTGTTGAGTATGTAAATTGGATGTTTAAAAATTTAAGGGTAACTTCATCGCTTTCATCATACTCCTCGTAGTTGATAATACTGTCCTATTTCTTCTCTCCACTACTCCATTTTGTTGTAGTGAGTAAGGTGTTGTCAACTGTCGTGCTATTCAATTTTCCTTACAGTATTTGGTGAATTCATTGGATGTAAATTCACCTCCTCTATCTGTTCTTAGCATCCTTAGTTTCATTCTCATCTCCATTTCTATCTTCCGTCTAAATTCCTTGAAAGTACTAAATGCCTGATCTTTCGATGTTAGAAAGTATGCCCACATAAAATGTGTACAATCGTCCACTAACAAGAAAATGAGTTTCTTGCCAGAGTCTGTGGCTGGACTTATAGGACCACAAAGGTCTCCATATACTAAGTCCAAAGGGTTCTTTGATCTGAATTTAGCTTGATTTGGAAATGGTGTTCTGCTGTGCTTTGCTAATAAACATGCATCACAAATCTGTCTGGCATGATTTATTCTTGGTATTCCTTCCACTAGACCCTTCCTAGTCATCTTGTTGATATCGTCAAAGTTCAGATGACCTAATCTAGCATGCCATAACCATGCTTGGTTATCTACATTTGCTAAGAGACATATAGGTGCTTCTATCTATAGTTGAATACTGTAAAGTCGATTCTTAGATCTTTCAACCTTCATCAACAACTTCTTGCTCTTATCATACAAAGTCAATTTGTTTCTGTCCATGATGACCTTACAACCTATCTCCGTAAGTTGTCCTAGACTTAGTATGTTGCTCTTGAGGTTTGGTATATAGTATACATCCGATACTATCTTTTGTTCCTGGTTTCTACAACCTTACAATATAGAGCCTCTACCCATTATCTGTACATACGATCCATCTCCAAAGCGTACTCGTTACTTGCGCTTTCGTCAATATCCCTAAAATGACTCTTTATTCCCGTCATATGGTTACTTGCACCATTATCTAAATACCATATGCTTGCGTCCACTGTAGCATATTTTCCTGGTTGAATTTGGCCTTCATTCAACAACACTTCCTCGTGTTGATTTAGGTGTGTAGTCATTAATAGTGATGGTTCATCATCCTCTAAGATAAGGTTTGATTGTTCCTGAGTTGTTGATGTTCCTCTACAATCTTTCTTAAGATGTCCAAGTTTCTGACACTTAAAACATCGTACTTTACTCAAATCCCACTCATTTTTATTCTTATTCGAGTTTTCTTTGTGATTTGAGTTCCCTCCTTGTGAGTTATTTCTGTTTCTTGTTATTACGCGGTTCCCTCGTGAAATTTGATCTTCCTCCATGTTTATAAAAACGTTTTCTTTTTCCTGAGTGTTCGCCATGTGCGAATAATAAGTTTTCCTGGCTTTCCACTTGCCCTCCTTTTCGGAGTTTTATCATTTCCTCAAACGCCTTGAGTTTTCCAGTGATCTCATATAAAGTGATATCGTGAGATCACTTATGCATTCTATGGATGCTACTATCTGAATGAACCTATTTGGTGTGGAATCTAATAGTTTCGTACTAAAAGTGATTCATCCAAAGTTTTCCCTAATTATTTTGCCTTCGTGGCGTAGCCGTTTAGTTTAGCCGTAAATGCATCCACCGTATCATCTTTCTTCATCTGAAGTGAGTTAAACCCAATCATCAATGATTGTAACCGTGCTTGCTGCACTTTCTCTTCTCCAACGTGTCTTTTCTTTAACGAATCCCATAATTCCTTAGCCGTTTTACAACCCGCTACTTGTAAAATCACATCTTTGGTCAAGGGAGTTGTTGCCTTATCCTTCTTATCATCTACTTGCGTGTCTTTCTTAGGTTCTATTGCTTCCCATAAACCATGTGCCTCTAGTATAACCTTAATCTGTATAGCCCAAACTGTGTAGTTTGTGGTTTTCAACTTAGGGCATTGATATTGTGCAATAGGTGCTACGGTTTTTGGTGTAGTTGATGTGTTTGTTGCTTCAGTACCGCCCATCTTAAAAGTGCTTAATATCTTCACTTTCTAATATAATGGGAATTATACTTCCTAGTATGGTATCTCTACTAATATGGGAATATAGTTTTCCGGGAATCCTAATAATACGGGATCAATAAATAGTTCTCGGGATTTCCTAATAGTATAAAATAACTATTCTATAATATTATAATATAATTGAAATCCAGAAAAGTTTAACTTATGACCTCGATGTTGTGATGAACACAAATGTATTCCCTTTGTCTCGCGTTAGTAATATCGTTTACCAACGTTTGTTGTTATTCCCAAGTTGGTTCCCTTGCTTTCCTTGCCTCGTTGCCTTTTTGATTCCAACTTTAATTCGTATAAAGACTTTAGGTCTCCTTTTTCTGTTTTCGAGTTTGTATACTTCGAATAAAAAACACCACGGTTTTCCTTTTCCTTGTTTGTTTCTTTGTCGAATGTTCCTTTCTTCCCAACGAGCCAAAAAACAAAACCACGTCCTCCTGTTTTTGTTGTTGTCGAATTGGTTTAAGTACCAATAAGCCAACCAACAACTACCTTCTTACCTTTGTCGTTATAGCACACTAACACGTTACCTTTTTTTCTTTGTGTGTTGTTTTGATTTCGTCTTCAGCTCAAAATCAACAAACTTTCCTACACACAAACTTGGTACCAAACTTGGTAACCCACACCGAAACAAGCAAGTTGTTTCTGATTTTCCTCGTTGTTGTTGCCTTGTGTCGTCCTGACACTTATTCCACACTAATTTCCTGAGTACTCCTTTCTTCTTCTTTGTTACGTATACGTTCCAATATTTCTTTCCACAACAACGTTCCTCGCGTTATACCCCGCGTTTTCTTCTACTTTGTGTCTTGTTCTAACCGGTTTCACAAAGTCTCCTTCCCACTTATTTTGTAACCAAACAAAGTGTCCTTTTCCTTGCCTATGTCGCGTTAACAGCCAACATAAAAGAAAATATCTTGGTACCTTTCTACTCTTGTTCCACGTTTCCTACGTCAAGAGTTTCCTTCCTTCCCTTCGTTGTTACCAACAAAGTTTTGCCCACAAATCTCGTTTGATGTAAACGTTTGCAACCCCCTACGTAAAACGATTGTGCACTATCCTTTTACGTATCCTTATTCAAAACGTTGTTTCTCTTGGAAGAAAAGAGATAACAACCTTGTTCCTGCCGAAAAACAAAGTTCACAGTGAATTGTTCCTTGGACTTCTCGTTAGTATCTTGGTATCCAAACGAAGCGTATAACCACTTGCTCTTGATGCCAATTGTTGTCCCACGTCTAGATCGATATATAGAGTTGCAAAGTATGAAATGAATAAGTATATTGTCTTACTTTTCAATCTAGTATATTACACGCAATATATAAGGTTCTAATCGAAATGATGAACCATTGTGTCTTTTCGGTAATAACTGAAATTAACTACCTTGTAACTAACTTTTGTAACCGCCAATAACTACCAAACGGTTACTAACTATTTATCGAACATGTTTGGTCCTCCGTGTATTAATATTTACATAAGAAGCAATGAGTAAGATTATGCGTTCACAACATAGAGTTCTTCTTTATTCTTTTAATCTTTTGACCAAACTTCCTCCTGCCCCAAACCCTCTATCCCGATTCCCATCTATCAGTATTGTTCACTTCGTCATTAAATATTGTTAACAATGATAGCGCACAACAATATTGCATATTATTCATTTTAGAAAACATTGTTATGATCGATTTACACATGCTACCGTGTGGGCCTTGTTGCATGTTTTAAGCTACAATAGATGAAGAACTTGGTCACTTCAACATAGCCTTGTCTTTGAGGTTGAATTATTTCTTCATACTTAATATTGAAAAATGCATAGTAAATGTACATCTATGAAAAGGAGAATCTGCATATGATATTACATTATTACGATTAAGGAGGCCATTTTTGGCATCTAGTTTAGCTCATTATTTTGTTGATTAAGAGTTTGACTAGTTTATTCTTGTTCGGTATATTCCACCATCAACCATTATTTATGGATCCAAATTGAGGCGCCAGTCGAAGGTTGCCGGAACAGTTATTTAAGGTTGTCAGAACAGTTGGTGATTTTAGTTCAGATATCTCTATGTTACATAGCGCCGGTGGAATATGATGGTCAAATGCTCATAGGTTTGATTACACAAAGATATTAAGTTGAAATTAAAACAATATGAGGGTATTGTTGTCCTTACATATTAATTGTATGTGTGCAAATACAATTCCCATAATTTATTTGACAAGAGGTGGCAGATTAAAGTTGACTTGGAGTCAACAAACTTGCGTTTGCTATTTCTCCAATAGAACTTCCATTTTGATCGCATACATTTCAAAGACTTCCATCCATTCATCGCTATATTGTAAGTCATTTCTAATTACTTTTTATTGTTTCATTTTTGTATTTGCATACCTCATAGTAACTAAACAACTTATTAATATTATTATTATTTGTTCAGTAGTTGTTGGGTAATCTTAAAACAAAGCAAAAAGTATTAAATATAGCCAAAGAAAACTTATGTCAAATGTTTGGGTTGTGGTCGGGTTTTCACCCGTCTTGGTACTTTTTACTGAGTAATTGACCTTGGGTGTTTATACGTAAGTTGGATTGTTGGGCTGTCATATTTGTAATTTTTAAGACCATTAAAGGTCCATTAAAGGTCGGATCGTTGTAGTTTTTAGGGTGGGTCGTGATAGTTTTAGGGTCGAAGTTATCTTTGTTGAGAAGATAAAAGATATCTCAAGTCCAATATTTTATCGTTGTAGTATGAACAATCGAAATTAGTATTATCAAGCTTGAATTGCAAAATCACACATTTTGTTTTTCAAATGAAATCTTTCTAGCTTTTTTTTTAGATAAAATTGTCTAACACATATAAGCAACTAGCATGCATGTCCTGTCTACACGTTACGTGGTATAAAACAAAAGCACTCGTTGTTTGATGCTAGCTACTTGGTCATGGATTCTTGGTATTAATTTAATTAGTGTTTCATCTGTATTTGTATTTTTACTCTTTCTTGTGAACACATGCAGCTCTATCTCATTATTGATAATGGCTGCCACGTCCAGTCCTGATCGGTGGAAATATGATGTTTTTGTAAGTTTCAGAGGTGAAGACATCCGCAAAAACTTCATGGATCATATGTTCAATGATTTCAAGCAAAAAGGAATTCATGCTTTTAGAGATGATAGAGAATTGCCTAAAGGAGAATACATATCCCCACATCTCTACAAAGCCATTGAAGAATCAAGGTTTCTCATAGTTATCTTCTCCAAGAATTACTCTTTTTCATCATGGTGTCTGAGGGAACTTGTCAAAATACTTGAGTGCAAGCAAATGGGAAAGCCTAACCACGAGGTTCAAATAATCTTTTATGATGTTAAACCTGATGTAGTGAGGAAACAAAGCTGGAGATATCTTTGAAGCATTTGCCAAACATGATGTTTCAAATAGAACAGAGGTTGATAAATGGAGGGAAGCTCTATCCATGGCGGCTAACTTATCTGGATGGGATCTCCAGGACATGTCAAATGGGTAAATTTCTTGTTTTTTTGTAATTAGTCTTGTAGCTCTACTAAAGCTTAATTAACACTATGTAGTTTCTCTTACTTATTGTGTCTTTGTCGTTAACAGGTATGAGTACAAGTTCATCGATTGCATCTCCAAAGACATACTCAAAAAATTATGTGACGGGCCCTTGCATGTTGGTGAAAACCTTGTTGGCATAGATTTCCATTTTGACAAATTAAACTTGTCATGCTTTGTTGGGTCACATAAGGTTAATATGCTTGGTATTTGTGGTATAAGTGGAATAGGAAAGACGACCCTTGCCAAAGCTATTTATAACTTGATGTATGTCCACTTTGAAGGAAGTTGCTTTTGTGAAGATGTCCAAAAACATCAAGACCTAACTCAAGTCCAAATGCAACTTATTGATAACATCATGAAAACAAGAGTTTTGAAGATATCGAGTGTCGGTCAAGGGATTATGGTGATAAAGAAGATGATGTCATCGATCCTACTTGTTTTGGATGATGTAGATGATCATGAGCAGTTAGAGGCACTAGCAGGTTCAGCTAGTTGGTTTTGCCCAGGAAGTTTGATTATTTTCACAAGTAAAGATAAACAGTTGCTAAGATCTCATGGAGTGGATGAAATCCATGAAATGAAATTTTTAGATGAGGATCTATCTCTTGAGCTCTTCCGTTCGTATGCCTTTAAACAAAACGATTCTTCTATAGAATTCGAAGAAGTTTCTCAGAAAGTTGTGAACTATGTGCAAGGTCACCCTCTGGCCCTCAAACATTTGGGTCGTTTTTTATACGGCAAACTTGTGGATCAGTGGGTTAATGAACTGGACAAGCTCAAAGTACATCCTAATGAAAAGATACAACGAGTGCTTTGTTTAAGTTACGATGGGCTAGACCTCCATCAGAAAAATGTCTTACTTGATATTGCATGTTTATTCATTGGAGAAAACAGGGATTTTGTAGCAAGCGTACTAGATGGTCGTAACTTTTTGCGATTCTGAACATGCAAGTTCTAGTTGATAAGTCATTAATCACGATCTCTAGCAATAATTCACTTCAAATGCATGACTTGATTCAAGCAATGGCAAGGGAAATCATTCATGAAGAATCTATCATGACTGGGAAACAGAGGAGATTGTGGAATTCATCTCAAGTTTACAAATCATTGAGTGAAAAGAAGGTAAATAGGGGTATATCATTCTTTTTTCTCTACATTAATACATTAAGTATTAGCAAAATATCCTAATGAAGCTACATGTTCTTGCTTTTCCAGGTGCCAATAACTGAAGAAGTTGAAGTTCTAGTCCTTTCGTTAGAGAAATTTAGTCAAAACGTTCACATAGATGCTAATGATTTTGCACATATGAAAAAGTTGCGGATCCTGAAAATCTATCAAGAGGAAGAAGTATCTGAGCAGAAACTTGAATTGAAGGGCCACAATGTGATCTTCTTAGGAAGTTTGTATTTTTTGTCGAATGAGCTAAGGTTGTTTTGTTGGCATGGATGCCCTTTCAAGTACATACCTTCAGATTTCTATCCTGAAAACATCGTGGCCATTGACCTGTCTTACAGCAACATAAATACTTTTTGGACGACACCTAAGGTATTTCCTTGTACACACGTGTTTTCCTATTTGATACCTAATCATCCGAGAACTTATTTTCTTCTTCTTCTTTTTTTCTATCGATTTCAGTGCTTTAGAAGGTTGAAAGTAATGAAGCTAAGGCACTATTGTAACCTAACAACCACACCTGACTTCTCAGAGATTACAAATATCGAAGAGCTAAGTCTTGAAGGTTGTGTGAATTTGGTTAGCGTTCATCCATCAATTGGAATGCTCAAGAGGCTTGTTGTGTTAAAACTGAGAGACTGCAAACAGCTTAAGAATTTTCCAAGTAGAGTGGAAATGGATGCTCTTCAAGTTTTGAATCTAACAGGGTGCCTAAAAGTCGACCAACTTCCTGAAGCATTGGGTCGGATTAAAAGCTTAAAGGAGCTTTATGTTGACGAGCTGCCATTAAAGAATTTCCTTCTTTTGTATCCTCTCTAATAAACCTTGAATCATTGTCATTCGGTGGCCAAGAGAGGATTCAACCTAGATGGTGGACTTCAATCACTGCTCCTTTTGGTTTACTAAGTAAACAACAACATCCCCAAAGACCAGTTTCATTGGCAGGTTTACATATGTTAAAGTCTTTGATTTTAAGCTATTGCGATTTGGAACAAGTGCATGAGAGCATTGGAGGCTTATCATTACTGGAATATTTAAACTTGAAAGGGAACAATTTTACTAGTTTGCCTGGAGGTTTGAGTCAACTTTCTAGTCTTGAATGGCTTGAAGTTGATGGTTGCAAGAAGTTGGAAGTGTTGCCCGAACTTCCACCTAGACTATATATTATTAATGCATCTGATTGCACCTCCTTAAGAGAAGTGACGGGATCATCTAAAGACCCATTCAGGAATAGGTTAAATCGTTTCAGAAATTGTCCAAAGCTGTTTAAGAATGTTACCATTGATAGCGAGGGGTCTATATCGAAGACTCGGTGTCTTGACTCATCTATAACTTCCCAAGGCTCTATTCACCAGCTTTCTGCTTTCCTTGGGTATTTGGGTTTCCAGACTAACAGACATGAATTCTTCTTGCAAGACTTTGGCAATTCCTTTTCAAATATAGCATATCATGGGAATAGCATTTCTATTCCAGAGTGGTTTACAAATAGAAGTACGGGAAATCATGTAAAGGTTGAATTACCATCAGATTGGTGTTATGATAAGTTTAGGGGATGGGGAACTTGTGTTGTTTTCAAGTGCAAAAAGCCTCATAAATTGAAAGGATACTCTCTAAAGAACTTTGATGGAGCTTCTCTGAATCCATACGGTTACATTCCACCTGTAATTAAGGATTATTTTGAGAATGAGGTGATAGGAATCCAAGATTCATATATGATGTGGTTGCATTACAATATGTTTAAATGGCAATGGAAGGAAGCAAAGAATTTTTTAACATTTTGTTTCGAAGAGAATAATGAAGATGTTGAGGTGAAGGAGTGTGGTGTAAGACTAATTCGTGA
This sequence comes from Chrysanthemum makinoi, assembly GCA_910596185.1. NCBI lineage: Eukaryota > Viridiplantae > Streptophyta > Magnoliopsida > Asterales > Asteraceae > Chrysanthemum > Chrysanthemum makinoi. The sequence goes on along the minus strand of OU343216.1, from coordinate 164,423,529 downwards.
TGAAGATATAGAACAAGAAGCAAATTTAAGTATGCTCCAAAGCCTTTTGGAGACATCTACTGGTGCGGCCATCAGCTTGGAAGGGCGTTTTGAAGATATCTATTGGTCGTGGTAGAACATTAAAAGGGTTTGTAATTTTTACTGTATTTGTTAGCCACTGTTTAGACTAATGCATGTTTAGATCTTCCCACCAATCAAGGCATAAGAACACGTTTTGTTTTATTTAGACATGAAAGATCAGACCATAAACTAATGAAAAGATTGTGTACAAAGACTCCTTTCACAGCACTTGCTAAGCCAACACAGTGTTGGTGTGTATTGGTCACGTTTACAATACTTAAGGAAGGGACATGAATTTGGACATCGTCAGGCCGAACTTTCGTAAAAAAAAAGGAGGAAATTACCCGGTTTGTGTCTATGTGGCGCAAACCTCATAGATTAGTCGCACATAAGGTCGAAAACCATGGTTACCAGAAAGAAAAAGAAAAGAGAAACGGTTTATTCAGTTATTCTCACATGAATAATAAGCTAGACAACACCAAACACCTTCAAAACTGCTAATTTACTGAATTAAAACATGATAAGCAATCTAATTATGTTCTTGCTAATTCTATACTGTTAAGCATTCAAACATGCTTATATACTTAATCAAAACATGATAAGTTGAATCTAATGATGTTTCGGCAAATTATGTGCTATTAACTAAAAAAAACTGCAACAAATTTAGTAGCACCTTTAGCTAAATACAAAGTCCTTCAACTTGTAAGATTAAAACTGAGTCAATAAATACCAGCAGGCACATAAAGAAGTGTCTCTCCGCTCCTCCTCAAATGCTCAATCCTATAAATCGCCTCTCTCAATGCTTTCGTATTCAATGCTTTCCATCTCCAACCGCCCCTAAATCAGTTAAAGATTGCAACACAGGCACAATTCCATAATATGTAACAACCTCTCCGAACACAGCACAACAAACGCTGCAACAAAGCCACTATGGCCACAAAACATGGAACTTCTTGTGTTGCACTTTTGTATGTGATTCCAATTATAACACATTGGATGATCACTTTCAAAATGCAATGCCAAACATCCTTTATCATAAGAAGATGAAGAAATCATAAAGACGTCTATCTGCACCGTAAGAAAATCCCTACAACGCAAGTTTATCGGAGGACGTTTAAGGAAAGTATCGAAGCACATCAAAGACGAAAAGGGTCTTGTGAGAAGAACGAAAAGAAATTCAATAAATAATAACAAAAAAAGCACAAAATACAATCACTATCGACAAGAAACAAGTGGTGAATAAGAAGGGTAAAAAGACTGCTAAGGTTGATCTTGCTGCCGATTCTGTTGAGAAACTTGAACAACTCCGCCTAAAGATCTACCTTAGCAGTCTTTTTACTCTTCTTATCCACCACTTGACGATAATCATTGTATTTTATACATTTTTTTGTTATTATAATTTACTTTCTTTTCGATCTTCTCACAGGACCCTTTGCGTCTCCATGTGCTTTAATACTTTGACCAAGATAAGACATTACATCAGCTAAATGAGCATCAAAATTCAATAAACTTATGCGTTTGCGTGATTCCACCGTAATTTTCGAAGGTGTAGAAGCTCTTCATATCTCTTTCACATCTTCACATCCATATAGGTTACTTTTGAGTTTTGTCTCTTCTCTTGTAAATGATTTGCAGTTATTTGGTTTTATTGTTATGGGTATTTTTGGAGTTCGGGTAGAATGGTTTAGAGCTGGAGCTTTTAGGACTTTGTTTGGTTTGCTCCAATTAACTCACCCGAACTCCATAAACACCCAAAACACCAAACCAATTAACTCACCATTATGAACCTTCTTACCATCACACTCAGATCATCTTGTACATAACTTGTCTCATCTGCACAAAAGAACACAAATGCATACTCCGTCACTGACAATAATCCAGTCACTATATATAAAATGTTAGGAAATTTGGATCACAGTAATCTGAGAGTCGTGTAAACACTTTCAGATTGAAGTATTTCGGTGGTTTTACCGAAATCTTAAATCAGATAAAACTCAGATTTAGAAACGAGAATATGTTTTTGTAAGTTATGAAACCGAACTAGACCCCCGTCATTCGGGGCTTCGCCCCCGAATGATAATCATAATAACGTCATACAAGTGTGTACTTCGCACAACCCCGACTTGTTGAACATTTATCACGATTACACACTAGTCACCTAAGTCAATCCATTACACTTAAATAATCTCGGTGATGCAAAATCACCAACATAAAATAAGTCATGTCTTGACTCTCAAAAGTCAAAGGCTGGTCAACAAGTCCAAACACAAGAACCTATTTTACAAGGGATGTGATATACATACCCTCCCTATATTTTCACATCATAGAGTTTTGGTCAAACCGTATAATCCGCGATGCACACCGTACAAGTCCGCGATGCACCCAATCATTTGATACCCTCCCTATGGGAGGGTGTGGATAACCTGTCCCATTTTACAAACAAAAGGTCAACACATTATATATATGTATTTTGTTTATGTCTTCTTAAACTACACAAGCAAAACTAACAGTTTAAAACTAACATCCCTAATCATAAATTAAAAGCGCATAAACATAAACACAAACCAAACACTTTAATTATATTAAAAAGCAAAGACCCTAGAGCAGTAATTCATACAGGTTAACCGAAAAACTTACCTTTAACTGATATGTGAAATGGGTTTTTTTAGGGTTTTTAAAAGTGCCCGTGGTTTTTTTTTTATACAGTAGATAGTAAGGATCAGGATTTTACATAAGATTGTTTTCGGATTTACAAGATCGTATATAAGGGTTGTAGTTACCTATTGTATAAGCCCCTCCAATTTACTGTGAGGCCTTCTAAAAAAAGCCACGTGGATCAAGTGAGACCTTCTAAAAGAAAGCCACGTGGATCAAAATTGAAAGACATTGTTGAAGCCTTTGAAAAAAATTGAGTGTAGTACACTCATTCACATACCCACCGATCTTCCACCCATCTCATTTGTTACCACTCATTTTCTATATCTCTTCATTCAAACAGGCATCTAACTAAAATACTTGAAACAAATAAACAAAAACGTAAATTTTAATTAGATGAAGATATTCGGGAAACAAATTCATCCAAGACATATTATACTTTTTGCCTCAGGGTAACTTACCTTAATCTCGTCCTTTTATTTTCCTTGTATATCTTCGTAAATCCAAATAATTTATGTATTACTTATACTTGTTATATTACAGGATGCTAGTGTTTGCATCAACAAGTTATGATATTCATAGATCAATCAAGCTGAATGAAACTCCACCTTCTAAACAACAGATTCAAGCTATGGAAGATTACCTTGCATCCAAACGATGTCGTCGCTGACCACGATTAATTTGCTGCTATAAATGTGCCACGTTGATGCATGCATTACGCTATGTATACACTACTACGTAGTTGACTGCTTCAGTGATTCTATTTATATACTACTACTTGGTAGTTTTTTAGGGAAATGCGGTTATATTGGATGATGTTAAAACTAATATGTGTCGGTTTCTAAAAATGCATTCGAGCCAGTCAAGTAAAAAGGTTTATTTGATCATTATACAATAGAGTAGCAAAGCATAAAAAGATATTTTATTTTATTTTCATTTTGCAAAAATAAAACACTGTGTCGATATGAATTAAAAGTACATGTGACGAGGCAAGATGTCTATGTATATTTTGTTGGAGGTGTAGCTCCCAGAACAGGGTAAGATAATCAACTTCAGCAGAAATGTGCAACTGTTCAGCAGAAACAAACAAACGATCGGCGTAATAGCGATACCACTTGGTGGTTCTTGGGATATCACTTGGAATCGTGTGATCACTTTCCAAAGTAAACTATTTGACCCTAATGCCTGGGTATCACGAATATCTACTTGGGATAAGACCAAATGTAGTTATAGAATTAGGCACAATACAATAACCCTTGCGCTTATAAGTGTTTAGTGTTTTCTGTGTATTCTTCATGTATAATCAGATATCCTATTTATAGGATAATACTCTTGGCTAATTCAATGGAATTATGAGTATTAATCGGCCCATTAATAGCCTCATAATTATCCCCATTATAGCCGTTAGTGGTTACATGACCAATTAAACGTGGTCATTAAGCGGTTGAAACTGCCACTTGAATAGGTCAAAGCCGTTACAAGCGGTACTTTCATCAGTACTTTCATAGTGCTATCGGTGGTTACACCTGCTTCATGGAAACACCACTGCTTCAGAGTGGAAACACCTGCTTGATAAACACCACCGGTGGAAACACGATCCGTGGAAGTCTTCGTGGAAACACGATAATCGAGTGGTAACCACAACATACTTTAACCAAGCACTACCAATACAAACCACTACAAGAGTCAAGGTGTTCATGGACCTTATGGGTGTACACTCCGTACCTCCTAACCCATTACAAGGTGTGAACTATTTCCACAAGTGTACTAAATTTTCCAACAATCCTCCTCAAATTTAGTTCACTTCTTTTGCATGAAAATTAAACATCAAGCAAAACATGTGCATAAATGAAAATGTCACGAGGATTGAATTTCCATCTTAGTAAATTACACGTTTCAAATATTCGAGAATCCGGGTGTTCTAAGAATTGAACCCTTCAACCCATTTGAATACCTGAAGATAAAATACACACAAGTTTTCAAACACTTAAAAGCTCCCGACACTATACAAGCCATGTGTCCATATCCAAATTCATAAATGTTGTAAAAGCTAAAAGTCCAAAGCTTCCTGAAGCGGCAAAACTTCAACATTTACATAGGTGGTTCCTCTTTATTCATGCTTCTGCCAAGCACTTTTTCAAAGAAAATTAACCATTAAGAAGTAAAGACTTCATCCTCCTTTCGCAGAGTTCGAGCACAACCTTGGGATGTAATAAAAAACATGTGCTCGAGTCCACTGAATGTTCAGCTTTCCACATTGAACTCAGCTCCCAAGTTTCCTTAGGAGGGAGTTGGGTGTCCTAGCATTCAGTGACTAAGTTGGACTTAAACCCATCCCTTTAGCAGACTTTATAACCAAGTCTCTAGCCGGACCCTTCGTCAAGTGATCAGCTAAGTTCTGTTGAGATCTCACAAACTCTATAGATACCACCCCATTCATGATAAGCTCACGAATCATGCTATGTCCGACACCTAAGTGTCTAGACTTACCATTGTACATCTGGCTATAAGCCTTAGCCAATGTAGCTGCACTATCACACCGGATAAAAATAGGTGCTATAGGTTTAGGCCACAATGGAATCTCAAGAAGCAAGTTTCTCAACCATTCACTTTTTACCGCATTGCTAAAGCCACAAATTCAGATTCCATTGTTGAACTGGTGATGCAAGTTTGTTTCTTGGATGCCCAAGAAATTGCACCTCCACAAAGTAGGAATACCCACCACCGGTAGATGAATTGTCTTGATTATTCTTGATCCAACTTGCATCAATGTATCCTTCCAACACGATGGGTAACCAGTATATGAGAGACTATAATCCATAGTTCTCTTCAAATACTTGATACCCTTTGAACTGCTTGCCAGTGATGAGCACTAGGATTACTAGTATACTTGCTCAATTTTCCCACTGCAAAACCAATATGAGGTCTTGTACAAGTCATGGCATACATCAGGCAGCCAATTACCCTAGAATACTCAAGTTGAGATACTGCCTTGCCATGATTAGGCATCAGCTTCTCACAAGTATCCATAGGTGTACTCACTGGAGTACAATCAAAGTAATTGAATTTCCTCAGTACCTTCTCAATATAATGAGACCGAGAGATAGAAATTCTTTTACTTTCATGTTTAATCCTTATACCAAGGATAACATCAGCCTCCCCATGTCCTTCATGGAGAACCTTGATGACAAAAATTCCTTTGTCAGGTTAACCTGATTTTGGTCAGTGCCAAAGATCAACATGTCATCAACATATAGACAAATGATGAATCCTTTACCAGATTCATCAAATTTGCTATACACACATTTGTCAACTTGGTTAAGAACATAACCACTAGACAAAACCACTTCATCAAATTTTTGATGCCATTGCTTAGGTGCCTGCTTAAGTCCATAAAGAGACTTAATCGGTTTACACACCTTGTTTTCATTGCCGGGCATGATGAAGCCACTGAGGTTGGTTCATATAAACCTCCTCATCCAATTCACCATTCAAGAAAGATGTTTTCACATCCATCTGATGAATAATCAGATTGTGAATAGATGCCATAGCAATCAGCAGTCTTATGGTACTGATACGAGTCACAGGGGCATACGTATCAAAATAGTTTATCCCGACTTTTGTTTAAAGCCCTGAATAACTAATCTAGCCTTGAACTTTTCAATAGTTCCATCTACCTTCATTTTCTTTTTGAAAATCCATTTGCAACCTAGAGGTTTGCAACCAGGAGGTAGATCAACCAACACCCAAGTGTTGTTCCCCATGATGGAATCCATCTCATCATTGATTGCTTCTTTCCGAGAAAGCAATATCCGGGACTTCATTGCTTCTTCAAATGTCTTGGGATCATCCTCAACAATGAAGCAATAGGAGTATTGGTCTGAGACCTCATCCTTTGTTCCTTCAACTAAGTATAGTTGAAACTTAGGTCCAAATGACTTTGGAGTCCGACCCTTTGCTCTTCCCGAGCACGAGGTTCAGTTGTTGAACCACAACCTCATCGGGACCACGATGGTTTATCATCGTGGAACTCGATACACCGTGTCATGAGTTCCATTAGGAATCCTCTGACTTGGTCTTGGGACTGATAAGAATCTATTCTCATCAAAGTCTGCATCCCTTGATTCAATTATTGAGTTAATTGAAACATGAACATTAGGTTCAATAACATAGAACCTAAAAGCTTTGGAATGCTCAGCATATCCAACAAAGATGCAGTCAATGCCTCTTTCACCCAAAGTCTTTAGCTTTGGATCAGGGAGTCTTACAACACCCTACAACCCACGACCTGAGATAGTTCAGTTGGGTTTCCTTTTAGTCGAGAGTTCATAAGGGGTAACCTTGTTCCTTTTGTTGGGAACCCTATTTAATAAATGGCAAGCTGTTAACATAGCTTCACCCCAGAACCCTTGACTCAGTCCTGAAAAGGACAACATGGAATTAACCATCTCCTTCAGCACCTTGTTTTTCCTTTCAGAAATACCATTTTGCTGAGGAGTATAAGGGGCAATCGTTTCATGGATTATACCAACAGACTGAAAATACAGAGTATCCATGTACTCACCTCCCTATCAGTCCTTAATCTTTTGATCAAAGACCCAAGTTGTAATTCAACTTCAGTTTTAAACACTTTGAATTTATCTAATGCTTCATCCTTTGTATGTAACAAATAAACATAACAAAACCTAGAAGCATCATCAATAAACGTCACAAAGTACTTCTTATTTCCCAAAGAAGGAGTGGCATGCAAATCACACAGGTCACTGTGAATAAGCTCCAAGACCTTAGTCTCACGACTAACACCCTCAAAGGGTTTCTTGGTTATCTTGGTCAACATGCAAGTTTTACACTTTTCAGTGTCCATGTCAAAAGCTGGGATCAACCCATCCTTAGACATATCTTGCATTCTTTTATAGTGTACATGGCCAAGTCTTGCATGCCATAGGATAGAGTCAGTCTGGATATATGTGGTCACAAAAGCGAAATAACACTGGGTGGTAATATTAAGCCTGAACATTTGATTACATAAATAACCAAAACCAATAAAAACACCATTCTTAGAAAGCACAAATTTATCAGACTCAATAACTTGTTTATATCCATGATTATTCAATACACTACTTGAAACCAAGTTCTTCCTTATATCGGGAACATGAATAACATTAAACAAAGTTACAATCTTTCCAGAACTAAAATTAAGATCTACACAACCCCGACCATGCACCAAGGCTGTTGACTCATTTCCCATGTGAAGAATAGAACCATCATTCGGTGACTCATAAGTCTTGAACCAGCTTCTATCTTTGCACACATGAACTGTTGCACGAGAGTCAACCCACCACGCAACATCATCATCCTGCACATAATGAGATTCAGATACATATGTAACATAATAAATCTGAAAAGAATTATTAACCATATTCGACCTTTCGGTTAGTTGGAAGAACCACCACTCCCTGAACCATTGGTGCACGATCCATTGGCTTTACCACCAACCTTAACACCCTTGCAGTCCCTTTTGATGTGACCAATTTTGCCAAATTTCCAACAAGTAGGTGTTGCCTTCTTGTTAGGATCTGCCCTTGTGTTGTCATGATATTTGCGTTTGCCTTTGTTGTCATTGTACCTGGTGGAGTTATTATGCTCCACCATATTGACAACAGATGCACCAGTAGCATTGCTACTCTTTGGCTTGTCATTATCCTGCATCTTGAGAGATTCCTCAATGCGCAGATGACTGCCCAACTCAACCAGAGTTAACTCCTCTTTCATGTTCATATTCACATGAGACTTTAATGGCCTCATCCATGTTCATATTGTGTTGTGTAAACCTTCCAAGTATTCCAAGAAGTTCATTGTATTGTTCCATAACTGGTCTTGAATCAGTCATTTTGTAATTTGTGAAATTACTAACAAGAAACTTCTTACTTGATGCATCCTCAACCATATATTTGGCATCCAAGGAATCCCACAGTTCTTTGGAAGATTCAAAGTTCTGATAAATATCAAACAGAGAATCAGACATACCATTGAGAATAAGACCTCTGCATATGTAGTCATCATTCTCCCTTTTGCTCCTCCTCCTAATCTGCTCAACCGTAGCATCATCCCCATCATCGGGAATTGGAGTAGTCAGCACATAAACCACACTCATGCTTGACAGCAAGAAGTGCATCTTCTTCTGCCACCTCCTAAAGTCCACCCCTTCAAACTTATCAAGCTTGGCAAAGTTTGAAGCCATGTGTTTCATTGCAGCAGCAGCCATTGATTATCACGAATAGTTTACTTTGATTGTTGGAGGTGTAGCTCCCAGAACAGGGTAAGATAATCAACTTCAGCAGAAATGTGCAAGCTGTGAGAAACAAACAAACGATCAGCAGATGGCGATACCACTTGGTGGTTCTTTGGATATCACTTGGAATCGTGTGATCACTTTCCAAAGTAAACTATTCGACCCTAATTCCTGGGTATCACGAATATCTACTTGGGATAAGACCAAATGTAGTTATAGAATTAGGCACAATACAATAACCCTTGCGCTTATAAGTGTTTAGTGTTTTCTGTGTATTCTTCATGCATAATCAGATATCCTATTTATAGGATAATACTCTTGGCTAATTCAATGGAATTATGAGTATTAATCGGCCCATTAATAGCCTCATAATTATCCCCATTATAGCCGTTAGTGGTTACATGACCAATTAAACGTGATCATTAAGCAGTTGAAACTGCCACTTGAATAGGTCAAAGCCGTTACAAGCAGTACTTTCATTAGTACTTTCATAGTGCTATCGGTGGTTACCTGCTTCATGGAAACACCACGCTTCGGTGTAAACACTACTTCAAGTAAACACCACTTCGATGGAAACACCGCCGATTGGAAACACCACTTCAGTGGAAACCGATCCATGGAAGTACTTGCTTCGAGTGGAAACACGATAATCGTGGTAACCACAACAGTACTTTCACCAAGCACTACCAATACAAACCACTACAAGAGTCAGGGTGTTCATTGACCTTATGGGTGTACACTCCGTACCTCCTAACCCATTACAAGGTGTGAACTATTCCCACAAGTGCACTAAATTTTCCAACATATTTCATTGAGAGTTAAAATTACCCACTTACCTTCAACTTTATGATTATATAAGGGGACATGATATTTTGAGAATGAGGTGATAAGAATCCAAGATTCGTATATGATACGGTTGCATTATATAAGGGATATATGGGGTGAATGGAAGAAGGCAAAGAATTTTGTTACATTTTGTTTCGAAGAGGATAATGAAGAAGATGTTGAGGTGAAGGAGTGTGGTGTAAGACTAATTCGTGATGAAGATATAGAACAAGAAGCAAATTTAAGTATGCTCCAAAGCCTTTTGGAGATATCATCTACTGGTGGGACCATCAGCTTGGAAGGGCGTTTTGAAGATATCTATTGGTCGTGGTAGAACATTAACAAAACAAAAGGGTTTGTAATTTTTACTGTATTGGTCACGTTTACAATACTTAAGGAAGAGCAACTATTGTAGAATCCTATCAATACTATTCAGTCATGAAAAATACACTGAATTGTATTTTAACTCCAGTGAATAGTTTTTTACATTGAATGGACATGAATTTGAACATCGTTAGGCTGGCTGAAACCAAGTGATGTAAAGAAAAATAAGGTGGCTTAGGATATCTAGATATAGACGATTGAACCAGTCACTATTCGGAGTCTTTAGGTAACGATCTTCTGACTAATTTTGATCATAATTATCACATTTATAACTCGACAAAAGCAGAACTTTTGCCTCGATTGTGTTGTGATTCTGGACGAATCTCATTATCGAACTTATTTACAAATTTGTGTTCGATATACAAATAATTGCACTTGGGTTTGTTTAGTTTTCTTCTTTAAAATAAAATATTTCAAACTGCTTATTCCCAACCACTTAGGGTGGCTTATTGGTAAAAGATCGAGTTGTGACGATCATCACTAAAACGTGAGAAGTCTCAAGTTCAAATTTTAATAGGTGCAAACAACTATCATGTGCCCACGCCGAACTTTTGTAAAAAAAGGGATGGAAATTACCCGGTTTGTGTCTGTGTGGCGCAAACCTCATAGATTAGTCGCACAAAAGGTTGAAACCATGGATACCAGAAAGAAATAGAAAAGAGAAACGGCTTATTCAGTTATTCCCACATGAATAATAAGCTAGACAACACCAAACACCTTCAAAACTGCTTATTTACTGAATCAAAACATGATCAGCAATCTAATTATGTTCTTGCTTATTCTATGCTATTAAATATTCAAACCTGCTTATTTACTTAATCAAAACATGATAATTTAAATCTAATAATGTTTCGGCAAATTATGTGCTATTAACGGAGTAAAAAAACAGTAACAAATTTAGTAGCACCTTTAGATAAATACAAAGTCCTTCAACTTGTAAGATAAAACTCAGCCAGTAAATACAAGCAGGCACATAAAGAAAGTATCCCTCCGCTCCTCCTCAAATGCTCAATCCTATAAATCGCCTCCCTCAACGTTTTCGTATTCAATGTTTTCGATCTCCAACCGCCCCAAAATCAGTTATAGATATCACCATAGGCACAATTCCATAATGTGTAACCTGTCTGAACACAACACAAACGCTGCAACAAAGCCACTATGGCCACAAAACATGGAACTTGTTGTAAATCTGCAACAAAGATCCCATATTGTTAAGCTATTCTAAATCTTAACTAACTAGTAGTGCTATTAAGAAGGCGAGAATCCACATTTAAGTCATGCCAGAAATGCAAAACAATCATGAACTGTTCACAAAGTTCTCCATCGCCAAGTCAGCCAAAGAGAATAGAATGTGATTGGAAGCTATAAAGATTTACCCAAACATTCAATGGCCAAAGACATTCATTTGTTGAAGGGGTTGTATCTTTAATTTTGATTTCCTGTTGCGTGAGTCGAACATAATGATTCATTACCTAGCAGCACCATGATTACATCTCATTTAACTTGTAAGAAAATTACTGTATTTGACATAATGTTCTTCATGCTAATACTGATTTTAAATATTATTTTCCTTGACTACTTGTGAAAGTAGCAGACAAGCAGGAGGGATATTTTACTGGAGTATGTGAAAAATGTGCAGCCAGAATTTATGGAGTTGTTTGTTAAAAGAGCTCCTCAGCAGGTAACATGTTCTTCCTATATTGCTATTATCAGTGTTCTATTAATGGACCATCTCTTATTTTAATTTCTGTTAGGTTGTAGATGCCATGCGCCAAACAGTAACAAACATGATTGGAACGCTACCACCTCAGTTTTTTGCCGTAACAGTTACTACTGTAAGTATACAATCTATGCCTGTTGGTGAAGGTGAAAAACTTTTCTTCATAGATTGCTTGATTAAAGACATAGAATACGGTCTAATCATTCAAGTATTAAAACCTGACTCATGATGTTCTGCCTTTTATTGTTGTGGCATGCAATCAGGTTGCTGAGAATCTTGCGCAGCTCATGTATAGTGTTTTGATGACTGGGTATATGTTCAGAAATGCACAGTATCGGTTGGAATTGCAACAAAGTTTGGAGCAGGTTGCACTTCCTGATATATCAGAGGAGAAAAAGGTAATTAATTTTGAATTTTCGGGTTATTTAGCAATCTTCATTCAATGGGTATGAGACGGACGTTAATCATGGCTTATGGTTATGCATTGATCCCATAATCAACTAAACAAATTGTTTCATTTATGTGGATAGAAAGCTGATGCCTTACAATAGATCTCTGAATAAACTCAATTTTAGACCTGAATACTACTGATTTAAACTAATATCAAGCATACTTGCAATATAGTACTTTTTACTTGTGGTAGAGGCCAGTATTTGTTTGTCTGTATTAAAATTGGTCATGTACCTCCCAAGCTAGTTGTACCAGGTATATTTCTACAAGATTAACAGATCCAAAAAAATATGGTTTTTTAATTGTCATTGTGGTAGGTGTTTTCAACAATAATGCTGCCACTAAAAGGGAAATGTGATACTGAAGATTTAGGAAGTCACCTTTTCAAGCTATCTTTTCTTCTGAAAGATGTGGTCCCCTAATGTGTTTGGGGTAAAAGATGCTCCACTTTTTTCTTACTTGTCCTAACCAAAATGGGTGTTTACTTTGTGAACGCTGAAAAAGATTCCTGTCCCATATTTGAACTACAATTCATGTTTATGATATTGATTATTGAATTTAATCTCATAAAATTCACAGGATTCACCAGATTTTGCACCAGGGACACAGAAAAAGGTGAGCGGGGAAGTTATCAGGTGGAATAATGTTTCTGGTCCAGAGAAAATAGATGCAATCAAGTACATTGAGTTACTTGAAGCAGAAGTTGAGGAACTCAATCGTCAAGTAGAAAGAATATCTGCCAATGGATCGAACGAATTGTTGGACTATCTCAAGTCTCTTGAGCCCCAAAATCTTAAGGTTAGGAAGTTAATTTGCTAGAAAAGTACTGGCATGCTCCACCGTGTACAATAGCGTTCAAATTAATATATATATATACTTTAAAAAATTGATGCTTGTATGAGCTCTTCAGCAGTTATTTTATAATTTCATTTAGGCTCCTATAGGATAGAGGCGACAATATCGACCCATTTACTCATGAATGGTCGATTTGGCTTATTTTTAATCTCAAGCGGGTCAGATGAAAATTTTAGTTAAAAAGCGAACCTGTCATATTGGCGATACAGTTTGGTAGTTGCCCAAAGTGTATATTTAATGCATACAAGTACCACGTAGCCCATTTTTAAGAGGTTATTTTAATAGTATATACAATATCATTTTTGACACATTACCCAGTCCTCCGACCCGTCCATCTTGCCACCTTTACGAGAGATCGGATAAAAAATGAGGATTGTTTGATTGATCTGTAGGCATTGTGAATACTAAAACAATGTGTCTAATCTTATGCAGGACTTGACAAGTAGCGCTGGGGAGGATGTTGTTGTTGCAATGAACACATTCATAAAACGCCTCTTGGCTGTTTCAGATCCTAGTCAAATGAAGGTTAGCATGGTGTTCTGGTTTTATACAAGAAGCTCATGATTTTTTCTTAAAAAAAAAAGGTGTTATCTACACTTCAAAGGACAAAATATCAAGTTTGATAGTACATTGGTCGTAAATTTGCTTGGAAGAGGGAGTGTTGATGTTCTAATTAGTCTGTTATGACAATACCAAAGTTATAACATAATTGCCTGTGTATCCTGTAGCTACGATGAGTGTTCAAAGAGAAGAATATACACCATCTCACGGATTTCTTTTGGTTTCTAATCATTGTTTATAAACACCTGTGTGCTGAAATATTCCAAGCCTAATCTATTTCAAGTTTTTCCCATAAAAGCGAATGTCTGCTTTTGTTAGGAGCTTAAAACGTTGTATGTTTTTGACATGCTTTTATATTCTTTTCCTGTGATTTTGCAGACCAGTGTGACAGAGACAAGTGCCTCAGAACTTGCGAAGCTGCTTTATTGGCTGATGGTGGTAGGATACAGTATACGTAACATTGAGGTCCGTTTTGATATGGAACGCGTTCTAGGCAGTCCACCAAAGCGTCAAGAGCTGCCTCCAGCTGAAAACATCTAAACAAGTACATCAACCATATCAATAACCACAACTACATTCTCATCCTTATGCCTGTTGGAATATAATCTTCGATATCAAACAAGTGTAGCATATTATTTTAGTATATGTTAATATAGTTAAGTATGTATTTATTTTAAAGTCTGTACAGCCTGTAAACATATTGGGTTATGGGCTTGGTCTTAGTGGGTCGTTTTAGGGTAATAGGTTACAACGGTTATATCAGTTATACCGTTTAGGAATCGACACAACTGCCTTCAATGGCACCGATTCAACAAGTATAAATAGGTTAGGAATTCTGTAATCAAGTTAACCCAATTCAGTTTTTTTTAATATCAGTTATAAAGGGTTCATCCCATCTTCTTTGTTTCTTTTTGTATTCTTGAATGGTTGATGATTACATGATGCTTGTTTGGTTATGATCGATCCTGGAAGTAATGTTTCAGACCCCCAGCAACAATGCGACCAGAAAATTTTCTCAATCCAGATTTCAGCATTTTACGAAATACTGCGAATTGTGCATTGGCAAGGAACCAGTTAATTATTGGTGTTCAAGAATTGTGTTTTTAGGATCTTCATACTAGGTTGTAGCAACCATTTGAGCTCTTAGTATGAATGGCATTTCGGTTGCTGCCCCTCCATGGTAAACATATTTAAGGTTTACCCATTTAAGCCCTTCTTTCTACTACTGTGGGATCTCTGTGCCTATAACAGTAGCTTCTATGGCTTAAATGTATTCTCATAACTTGAAACACAATGCTATTTGATCCACCAATTCACCACGTATTACCATGACTAGGACACAAATATATTCAAGGAACAACGAGAAGTGGTGAACGGTGGGTAAATCACATCTCATGCGCGGAGTCAACAGTGTTATAGGTAGTGTTCCGCTCCACGGTCAGTTCTGTTTCCAGAATGACATGTGTTTAGTTTTTTTAGCACCATTATATTATTTCAAGTTACAAGATTGCAAAAAAGAAGATAGTTAGGCTTGCGACAAATGGATTCACCACTTGAAACCAAGACTACCCCATAAACTAAGCTGTGGATATATTATAAAAGTGCCACAACTATTACGTCAACATTGATAGTGCGCCATAGTTAGGAACATCACGGACGCCATGGACAATCTGACCAGATTATATGGATTTTAACAAGCAACATTAGCGAAAAATGACTTTTCGAACTCCTTTAGTGTATAAAGTGCAACAGATGTAGTTACGTTCAATTAATTTACTTATGAACCGATTGAAATACAGTTATGTTTTAGATTTAGCATGTTACGAGGGAAAACAAGAAAAAGTTCAATAGTTGGGACCAAGGTTACATGTATAGATAGTGTAATTTGTATTTTTATTTTTTTTATTATTTTTTTTACATATGCAAATACACTATTCTTATATAAGATTATAATCCCGGACAATGGCTAAACCATCCGAGTCGACTCAAGTCAAATAATAACCCAATTTGGCATGTTGAAAAACCAAGTGATGAATCCATTCTGAAGCAATGAAGGTCTCACTCAGTTTTTATATAGAGATGATTGGCCAATAGTCAAGTTACTCTCCGGCATCTTAATACAATTGACTCCAGGAAACCACTTCATTTGCTCTGGAAATCCATGCAAGCTGCACAAAACCAACTTCTAAGCAGCTTATTTTTCAAAATTATGTAAACATTATTAAAAAAAATTGGAAAATGAATATCAACATCAACTCTCAACGCGAAAGTTCATTGATCTTATTTGATCATGCCATGTACAGAATGACGATGTCAATCTGCGGTCATGCATCCCTAACCAAGATCTTCATCAAGAATGCATCGACCACCTTCTCGTGTACATGAAGGATTTCAGTTTGTACTCAGAGTATGTAATAAAAGTAACAATGCATTTTTTTTCTCTCAAATTGTGCACTAATCTATTTTTACTAGAAACTTGCACAAGATAAGCTTATATATAGGATGAGCTCCAGGAACAAGATGGCAGTACATAACCTTTGTTGACAACTACAATCAAGACAAATGAGACTATATCTATGGTCCTCGGCTCCTTGCCATGGATGACCTGCATTTATGTTAAGCATATATATAAACGTAGATAAAAAAGTAACGGGTCAAAACCATAAGGAGTGGATCTAAAAATTAAAAAAAAAGGTTTGCAATTTTTGTCAAACCACAGGAACTATTAATGTAAATTACCTTAGGGACGGTGGATGCAATTTTCACAAAACTACATGAACCATTTATATCATTTGAATGGTAAAATAGTCATCACGAAATGGTGACAACTATGACACACAAAAAATGTTAAAAAACAAAATTTAAAGGACATATATGCAACTTTTTTTGTTCTGCATATAGAAGAAATACTAATTTATTTGACAAGAGGTGCCAGATTAAAGTTGACTTGGAGCCAACCAACCACTTTCGTTTACTCTTCCAAACTCAACTGGAACCCATTTTGATCGCATTCAATCAATTCATTTCAAACACTTCCATCCATCTTTTATAGTAACTCGTCGTTACTTTTTATTGTAAGTCATCTTCATTTAAGTTGTTTCATTTTTGTATTTGCATATCTTATAAGTTATGATTATGAAACATTAAATGCTTTTAATTATTTTTCGATCTAATGCTCCATAACTAATAAACTTATTAAGTGTTGACCATGGTCGGATTTAGCTTCTGTGGTTATATGTATGTTGGGTTCATATGACGGGTTAGTTGTAGTTTTAGATTTGTGTGGACCGAATTATATAATATCTTGTTTTCACTATATATTCTTTTAACAGCTAACGTATATATAAACAATTAGCATGTACTTTGTCCTGTCTACATGTTACATGGTATAACACAAAAGCACTCACATGTTTTATTATTGTTTTATGCTCTACTTACTCATGGATTCTTAATTGGTAGTACTATTTTAGTGTTTCACATTTACTGTACTTGTAAACGCAGCACAATCTCATTTTTGACAATGGCTACTACGTCCATTCCTCATCGGTGGAGATATGATGTCTTTGTAAGTTTTAGAGGTGAAGATATCCGCAAAAGCTTCATGGATCATATGTTCAACGACTTCAAGCAAAAAGGGATTCATGCTTTTAGAGATGATAGAGAGTTGCCTAAAGGAGAAGAGATATCTCCAGAACTCTACGCAGCCATTGAAAGATCGAGGTTTTTGATAGTTATCTTCTCCAAAAATTACGCTTCTTCAACATGGTGTCTCAGGGAACTTGTCAAAATACTTGAGTGCAAGAAGATTGAGCATCCAAAACATGAGGTTCGGATTATCTTTTATGATGCCAAGCCCGATGTTGTGAGGAAACAAAAAAGGAGTTACGCAAAAGCATTTGCCAAACATGATGTTTCAAATACAACAGAGGTGGATAAATGGAGGGAAGCTCTATCCATGGCGGCTAACTTATCTGGATGGGATCTCCAGGACATGACAAATGGGTGAGTTTCTTCGTTTTTGTGTAATTATAGTGTAAGTCTACTAAAGCTTAACAATAACACTATTTAGTTTCTCTTACTTATTGTGTCTTTTTGGTTAACAGGTATGAGTACAAGTTCATCGATTGCATCTCCAAATACATACTCAAAAAATTATGTGACGGACCCTTGCATGTTGGTGAGAACCTTGTTGGCATGGATTTCCATTTCGAAAAATTAGACTTGTCACGCTTCGTTGGGTCACATAAGGTTAACATGATTGGAATATGTGGTATAAGTGGAATAGGAAAGACGACCCTTGCCAAAGCTATTTATAACTTGATGTATGTCCACTTTGAAGGAAGTTGCTTTTGTGAAGGTGTCAAAGAAGTCACAAAACAACAAGGCCTGATTCAAGTCCAACTGCATATGATTGGAAAGATCTTGAAAATAGAAGATTTGAAGATATCAAGTGTTGGTGAAGGAATTATGGTGATAAAGAAGATAATGTCATCAAAGCCGATCCTGCTTGTTTTGGATGATGTGGATCATCGGGATCAGTTAAAGGTACTAGCGGGTTCAGCTAGTTGGTTTTGCCCCGGAAGTTTGATTATATTCACAGGTAAAGATAAACAGCTGTTAAGATCTCATAGAGTGGGTGAAATCCATGACATGGACTTTCTAGATGAGGATGAATCTTTAGAGCTCTTCACTTCCTATGCCTTTGAGGATAAACATATTTCTACAGGCTTCCAAGAACTTGCTGAGAAAGCTGTGTACTATGTGCAAGGTCACCCTCTGGCTCTCATAGTTTTAGGTTGTTTCTTATACGGCAAAACTGTGGGTCAGTGGGAAAGTGAAATGGAAAGGCTCAAATTACATCCCAATGAAGAGATACAACGAGTGTTTCGTTTAAGTTATGATGAGCTAAACCTCCATCAGCAAAATATCTTACTTGATATTGCATGTTCATTCATTGGAGTAAATCGTGATTTTGCAGCAAGCATACTAGATGGTTGTAACTTTTTTGCAGATACAAATATACAAGTTCTAGTGGATAAGTCATTAATCATGATCTCGAGCGATAATTCACTTCAAATGCATGACTTGATTCAAGCAATGGCAAGGGAAATTGTATCTGAAGAATCTAGCACGCCTGGGAACCGAAGCAGATTGTGGGTTAATCCATCAGAGATCTACACTATCTTGAGTGAAAAGAAAGTAAGAATTGTTTTTTACTGCACATGCAACTCATTTCCATATGCTTCATAATACAATCTAGTAATGCTATTTCTTGTATGTAGGCAACATATGTAGTTGAAATTCTTGACATTCAGCAAAAGAAATCTAGTCAAAAGTTTGATATAGATGCTAAAGCATTTGCGCCAATGAAAAACTTGCGTATTCTAAAACTACCAATGGACGATGCGGTGAACTTTTCTGGAAGGTTGGACTGTTTATCCAATAAGTTAAGATTGCTCTATTGGCATGGATGTCCCTTCAAGCTCTTACCTTCAGATTTTTATCCAGAAAACATTGTTGTCATCGACCTCTCTTACAGCAACATAAAACAACTTTGGACAACACCAAAGGTATTTACTTGTTCATACATGTGTTCGTGTTTGACACCTAATTATATAAGAACTAATCTTTTTTCTATTGATATCAGTGTTTAAGAAGGTTGAAAATAATGAAGCTAAGGTACTGTTGTAACCTAACAACCACCCCTGACTTCTCAGAGATTACAAATCTCGAAGAGCTAAGTCTTGAAGGTTGTGTGAATTTGGTTAGCGTCCATCCCTCAATTGGAATGCTCAGAAGGCTTGTTGAGTTAAATCTAGCGGGGTGCCTAAAAGTCGACCAACATCCTTCTTTTGTATCCTCTCTAATAAACCTTGAATCATTGTCATTCGGTGGCCATGGGAGGATTCAACCTAGATGGTGGACTTCAATCACTGCTCCTTTTGGTTTACTAAGTAAACAACAACATCCCCAAAGATCAGTATGGTCATCATTGGCAGGCGCCTGAGAGCATCGGAGGCTTATCATGTCTAAAGTATCTAAACTTGGATAAACTTGGAAGGGAACAATTTTAGTAGCTTGCCTGGAAGTTTGAGTCAACTTTCTAATCTTCAAGATCTTTATGTTAATGGTTGCAAGAAGCTGGAAGTGTTGCCCGAACTTCCATCTAGCTTACAAAAAGTTGATGCATCTGAATGCACCTCCTTAAGAGAATTGTCGGGATCATCTAAAGACCCATTCAGGTACAATTTTTTCAGAAATTGTCCAAAGTTGTTTAAGAATGTTACCATTGATAGCAAGGGGTCTATATCGAGACTCAGTGTCTTGACTCATCTATAACTTCCCAAAGCTCTATTCACCAGCTTTCTGGTTTTCTTGGGTATATGGGTTTCCGTCCAGATGTGAATTCTTCACGCAAGACACCAGCTTCAGCTATTCTTTTTTAAATATATCATATCCTGGGAATAGCATTCCAGAGTGGTTTACAAATAGAAGTTCAGGGGAAAATCATGTAAAGGTTGAATTACCATTAGATTGGTGTTATGATAAGTTTAAAGGATATGGAACTTGTGTTGTTTTCAAGTGCAAAAAGCCTCACAAATTGAAAGGATACTTTGTAAAGAACTTTGATGGAGCTTCTCTGAATTCATACGGTAACATTCCATTATCAATTGACGATTATTTTGAGAATGAGGTGATAGGAATCCAAGATTCATGTATGATATGGTTGCATTATAGAAGGGATACAAGGGGTGAATGGAAAGAAGCAAAGAATTTTGTAACATTTTGTTTTGAAGAGAATAATGAAGAAGATGTTGAGGTGAAGGAGTGTGGTGTAAGACTAATTTGTGATGGAGATTTAGAGCAAGATGACGTCACAAACTTGAGTAGTATGTTCCCAAATCTATCACAAGGTGGGGCCATGATGTATTCTGGGCCTCATGGATATAGCATCTGGTCCTCGTAGTCTAATAACAAAAGAGTCTGTAATTTTTATTTGTTAGCCACTATTTAAGGGGTGTTTGGGATTGCTTACTGAAAATAGCTTATGCGTTTGAAAACGGATAATTTTACAAAATGTGATTATAAAACTTAGTGTTTGGATTTGATTATGTTGTTTGAGATCTCAATAATCAGATAATCATTTTTTAGTGTTTGGTAAACCAACAAATGAGCACAACCAACAAATCAATGAATGAAACTCATCGATACACCTATTCAAAAAATTGATCATCGATCATCACTAATTAAATCACTGAATCTATTACCGTCGAATCTTTGGGATGAAGATATCTTATAGCTTTGTATAATCAGCTTGGGAGGAACAAGATTCATAAGGAAGTGATGAAAGGCAACTGGATTTGCAAAGAAGATGATGATGGTAATATGAGGGTAGTATGGTAATTTTACATTGAAGAAATATAAGCTGCAAACCTGCATTTTGCAAAAGTAGGTACCAACTTGCTTTTTCAAAATGACGTTCTAACACCTCAAAACGCAGAAAATTGATTTTAGGATTGTGTTTGCCAAACACTACAAATCAGCTTATTGCATTTTGAAAACACATAATCAGATAATCTACCGAGGGTTGGATCAGTTGGAAAACCCCTTGCCTCTCAAACGAGAGGTTAGGGGCTCGATCCTCACTCCCTACAAAAGGCCGGAGGTCCTTTCTTCCTTTGGTAGAACTGGAAGCAGCCTCTCTACCTTAGGTAGGGTAAGACTGTCTACATCTTAACCTCCCCCAAACACCGGAAACGGTATTGGGTACCCATAACCCGTGGAAGACGGTATTGGGAGTTACTTTCTTTATTAATCAGATAATCTGTCCCATTATACGAAGTCTACATGGAAATGGAAGGAAGCAAGGAATTTTGTTAGATTTTGTTTTGAAGAGAATAATGAAGATGTTGGGGTGAAGGGGTGTGGTGTAAGACTAATTCGTGATGAAGATATAAAACAAGAAGCAAATTTAAGTATGCTCCAAAGCCTTTTGGAGATATCTACTGGTGCGGCCATCAGCTTGGAAGGGCGTTTTGAAGATATCTATTGGTCGTGGTAGAACATTAAGTATAATCTTCAAAACTGTTAATGTTCTGCTTTAACTGTTAACTGTGTTCTTGCTTATTCTATGCTATTAAACATTCAAACCTGCTTATTTACTTAATCAAAACATGATAAGTTAAATCTAATGATGTTTCGGCATATTATGTGCTATTAACGGAGTAAAAAAACCGTAACAAATTTAGTAGCACCTTTAGATAAATACAAAGTCCTTCAACTTGTAAGATAAAACTGAGCCAGTAAATACAAGCAGGCACATAAAGAAAGTATCTCTCCGCTCCTCCTCAAATGCTCAATCCTATAAATCGCCTCCCTCAATGTTTTCGTATTCAATGTTTTCCATCTCCAACCGCCCCAAAATCAGTTATAGATATCACCACAGGCACAATTCCATAATATGTAACCTGAACACAAACGCTGCAACAAAGCCACTATGGCCACAAAACATGGACTTTATCATAAAAAGATGTAGAAAATATATAGAGGTCTACCTGCAACGTAATAAAATTGCAAGTTTATCAAAGGACGTTTAAGGAAAGTATCAAAGCTCATGAAGACGAAAGGGTCTTGTCACAAGTTGATTCTTGTTTTTTTTAGATGAGTTTGACAAAACCGTGTCAAACCTTGTTTTGTATGTTTGAAACAAAACTCCCATCCTTTTCACAACTTCTTTCAACATCTCCCTTACCATGGCATTAAGAGCATCATCGGCTAAAGGACTTTCACTAGACATGTTGTACTCCAACATCTTTTTGAACCCATGTGAAACAAGATTTTGTTTCATAGTCGGGTCCAATATGGTGGCAAAATACATATAATCATGAAGCTCATCAAATTTCCCCCAATACTTGTTATATTTCTTAACCATATCATCAACCATATGACAAAACTCGGGTGTAGTCGCCCAATAACAAAGATGTTTGTCTATATCCAGAATTTCTCTATAAAATATATGTGCTAAGGGCTTTGAAGAGGAGGAAATTAGTTCGGTTTTAGCTTTGAATTTCTATAATGCCTTCACACACACCAAAGTCCGAATGTTCCGACACTCTCTCAAGATCACGATCATAACAATCATCAAGAAGTTCATATTTGAAAAACACTTCCCTTAATGAGCATGCAATCTTTAACATATCATGCTTGGAATTCCATCTAGTAGGACATTCACTACACAAAAACTTATTTGATTCAAGGTCAACTTCTTTCATGCAACTTTTAAAATTGTTTATCCTTTGTGATGAATACCTAATATATTTAACCGCATTTGCTACACAATCCACATGATAATTCTTTACCTTTAAACCTTCTTTAACAATAAGATTTAGAATGTGAGCCATGCATCTAATATGAAAATGCTTCCCTTCATCATATATTTTAGCATTTTGCAACTTTTTAATAAAATGATTTAGTGCCTTATCATTACTCGGTGCATTGTCTATGGTCATAGTCATCACATTCTTAATACCCCAACCAACGATACATTTAAGCAAATCACTACTAATATCCTCCGCTTTATGACTATGAATGGGTCTAAAGTTTATAATCCGTTTGTGAATATTCCATTCGTCGTCAATAAAATGGGCCGTGACAACCATATAGATTGTTTTTTTACAACTACTTGTCCATGTATCGGTAGTCAAGTGAACCGTAGTGGTTGGCTTTGTAAGATAAGTTAACAACTTGCTTCTTTCATCTAGGTAATACTTTGAAACATCCCTAGATAACTTATGTCTAGATGGCAACACAAATCTTCCGTTACACGCCTTAGTATATTCAACAAAACCCTCATGTTCAACAAACTTAAAAGGTAACTCAGCAACAACAAACATGTTAATCAATGCTTTTTTTATCCTACTTTCATCATGTTTCCAAGTTTGTAAACTATCGGTACCTTCACCACAAAGATTATTTTTAAACTCTAAGTGAGTTTGTTGTTGAACTTGATTTTTGGGGACATAGTTAGGATTAGAAGGACAAGGATAATGTCTATGAAGACCGGAAGTACCGTTTGCGCCGTTTGCTGCTAGAGTTTTGTTTCAAAACTTGCACAACGCCCTTCTTAACCCATCCTTCTTCATTCTAACCGCATCATAATGTTGCCAAATCGAAGCCCTTTCCTTATTTGTTTTTGCATAAATTTCATACTCTTCTTCTTCTTTATCATCATCTCTTTTTCTTTTGCTAGTTTGAGCTTTTGGAGCTTTTGTAACAACAACCGGGGGTTCACTATCATAACCCGAATCCGATTCATCAACATTTATCATTGGGGTTTCTTCAACAATTGTGTCATTTTCCTACATAAAATCAATATATACAAATTAGAAAGAAAATAAACTAATAATCAGTAATATGTCAATTTGATTTAATAAACTAATTGTCATCCTAATGAATACAGTTCAAAATGAAATTAAATCATCATTGATGTACCAATGATAATGATTCAATATAGTCATCCTAATGTCGTTATATAATATATTCAATATAGGACTACGTAGCATCATTGATAATAAACTAATAGTACTGATGATTGAGATTAGGACTACGTAGCATCATGTATATGTAAAAAACCAAAATAAAACATACCTCCATAGTTTTCGAATGATAATGATTGAGATGATTTAAGTTTTAAAGATATAAACTTGATGACTTGTGTGATTGATAATAAATTAGGGTTTAATTTTTTGGAAGATTTTGTGAAAGAACTATGGTTGTTACTTGTTAGTAACAGTAGGCTTTTTTTTTACCTTTGGTTTGCCGTATATATTGATTAGTGTTGTTTGCATGGAACAAATGGGTGTTTGGTAAAGCAAATTCATTAAAAAAACATAGACTATTCAAATTCCGATACCAAATCGGGATTTCCCAAATAAGTCCCGTACCGATTTTGAAAAGTCCCGAATTTTTTTTGTCTTATCTAGTAGTCCCGGTACCGTACCGAATATCGAGACTCGGTACGGTTCCGGTTCGGTTCCGGGATTCGGTTGGAAATGCTCATCCCTAGTCTTGTGAGAAGAACGAAAAAAAAGTCAATAAATAATAACAAAAAAAGTACAAAATACAATCATTATCACAATCATTAGCCACATAGGAATTGGTGTTGGGTGGTGCCATGGTACCTCATGGTCTAAGAAGTGAAAAGACAGATAAAGTTGATCTTGACGCCGAGTTACCTTAGCAGTCTTTTTACTCTTATTTTCCGCCACTTGTTTCTTGACGATAGCCATTGTATTTTATACATATTTTTGTTATTATAAGAGTAAATTACATGGATGGTCCCTAACGTTTACCCAAAATTTCACTGGTAGTCCCTATCTTTTTAAAGTTGCACTGGCCCTCCCTATCTCTGCAACTAATAACACCAATAGTCCCTGCCACAGACGGACGTTTGTTTGGACGTTTAGTTACCCCACGTGCCACACACGTGAGGGGTATTTTTGTCTTTCTCCTACGCTGCTATCATTTAAACCTTGTCTTATCACTTGCAACATATATTCCCAATGCTTCTTTCATTTTCATCTCTGTTTCACACACAAACACACAATTCTCTCAATCTCTCACACACATAGGCAAATCATCAATTTGTAAACCTAATGCAATGGTGTTGTCGGTTTGGTTGTTGCGTGAATCAGAAAAAAATGAAGTAGATGTGGATTATAATACCGTATATGGTAAGATATCAAACTTTTGAAAAACTTGTATTTGTCATTAATTTTGAAAAGAAACCCTAATTATGCTTTTTTGGGCATTAATTAATTGTGAAAACAAACCCTAATTATGCTTTTTTTGGCGTTTTCGCAGGAACAGATTCTACCATGTTTTCACTCAAGGTTTTTCATGGAGGGATGTTTACTGACCCACCAAAAAGGCGTTACGTAAATGGTACACAAAGCTTTATTGATAATGTAGACACTGATTTGTTTTCAGTGATTGAGTTCAATGACATGGTGATAAGACTAGGTTATAGAGGGAATAAGAAAATGTACTACCATTTTAAGGTTCCTGATCTTGATTTTGATAATGGGCTTAGATGTTTAGGTAGGATGTTCATGATCTTTGCAAATATGTTCTATTAGGTAGTAAGTTGATCAATGTGTACATTGAACATGAACATACTAAAGTGGACACTTATATGCCTTTACCAGTTAAGAAGTGTACCATTGTCGAACTAGAGGATGATGGACCAATTGCAACAAAATCAGTTTCTTCTAGATCAGTTGGTAAACAGTTAAGGTTAGAATGGAGTGATAAGGGTAGTGTAGCTAATGAATTGGGTCAGACCAGTGCAAATGTAGTTGATGAAAATATTACGCCATCTGAGTTTGCAAATGATTTTTATTTAAATTTGGACAACCAAGACTTTGATCCTTTCTTTGATTTAGATGATGCAGAGGTAGTTGCTAAAGCAAGTGAGGTTGAACAAACATTAGATTGCGATGCAGAGGGTGTAGTAGTTAATGATAAGGGTAAACAAGCTTTAAATGATGATGTTAGTGAGGAACATAGTGAACACAGTCAAGATGAGGGGGAGGATAGTGATTACATAGTGGATGAGGTGAATGAAATTGATGAAGTAGAAGTTGACATGCAAAATTTCCATGCGAATGTTGATGTGAATGCAGAGTTTGTGGGTAGTGGGAACATTAAGAAGCATGTTACATTCTCAGAAGCAGTTGAAGTAGAAGTACTTGATAATGATGAGTTTGAAAGTGGGTCTGAAGGAGATGATGAGTTAGAGAGGACTAGGAAAAGAAAGTTGAAAGAACTTAGGAAACAGTTGGGAAAGGGTGTAGAGGGTGTAAAGAATGAGGCTTATTTCTATGTGGGGCAAAAATTTGGAACTGCAAAAGAGGCTAAGGACAGGATTAAATTACACTCAATTGAAACAAGGAGGGAAATTCAGTTAAAGAAGAATGATAAGTTAAGGATCGAAGCAGTGTTTTGGAACAATCCCTACACTTGGGCCTTCTCAATCAGTTGGGCCTGATAAGTCTGTTGGGCCTTCTAGGTCAGTCAAAATGACAAAGTCAAAGATAAGGGATGTTAGGTCTCCAACAAAGCAGAAAATGACTAGAGGAAAGATAAGGGAATCTAGATCCCCAATAAAGGAACAGATCATTAAAGGTGGTAGATCTACCAAGCTACCAACTGATAACAATAAATGTCCATGGGCTTTACAAATTAGCAAGGGCATTGATGAAACATGGTCAGTGAGAACATACAGAGCAGAGCATAAATGTTTACAAACCAGGAGGATCAAAGCTTGTACAGCTAACTTCTTGGCCAAAGATATATTAGGTCAAATTGAATCAAACCCTGCTATACCTATCAAAGCTGTGCAAGATCAAAGCCAGAAGAAGTTTCAGCTTGAAATCTCAAGAATGAAAGCTTTTAGAGCAAAGACCATAGCTGCTGAACAGTTGAGAGGAGACCATACTAAACAGTATGCAATGCTGAGGGATTATGTTTTGGAGCTTAAGGAGAATAATCCCAATACAACTGTGAAGATCAACTGTGAAAGACCTGTTAATCCAGATGAGAAAACAAGGGTTTTTCAAAGAATTTACATATGTCTTGGTGCAGCAAAGGAGGGTTTCAGAGCTGGTATGAGGGACTTATTGGGACTGGATGGTACGTTTATGAAAGGTCCATTTCCAGGTCAGTTGTTGACTGCTGTATCTGTGGATCCAAACAATGGAATATATCCACTAGCATATTGTATTGCAGAAACTGAAAATCTTGAATCTTGGACATGGTTTCTAGAACAGTTGGGTGATGATCTTAATTTGGAGAGTAATTCTAACTTCACTTTCATTAGTGATAGGCAAAAGGTACTTCTTATTTGAATATACTTTAAGGTTTTAACTTTCTCAAATGTCTGCTAATTTGTATCTGTTTGGCTTGTATCAGGGTATAATACCAGCAATTGCCAAAGTGTTTCCAGCTGCTGAGCACAGGTTTTGTCTCAAGCGCATTCATGAGAACATGAAGCTCAGATGGAGTGGCAAAGCATACAAAGACTTATTATGGAGGTGTGCAACTGCAACCACAGTTCAACACTTCACTCATGCAATGAATGAATTGAAGTCTTTCAACAAAGATGCTTATGACTGGTTGTGCAAGATTCCTCCTCACCACTGGAGCAGAAGTCATTTTTCAGGTATGTGAATTCATCCTTAGTGCTATAGTTTATTATTGGTTTATGTTTATTAGCAAATTAGTAATATAGGACTACATCTTCATTGAAACAGGAAGGGCTAAATCAGATGTTTTATTAAACAATATGTGTGAGGTTTTTAATGGTAAATTAGTAGAGGGGAGAGATATGCCTATCATTAGTGCATTAGAGTATGTTAGGGAGTACTTGATGAGGAGAATAGTGACTGTTAATGGGATAATAGCCAAGTATGAAGGGCCACTAACCCCTACTGCTACTAAACTGCTTAATGGTTTAAGAGATCAAGCTGCTGAGTATATAGTGTCTTGGAATGGGAATCATTTGTACCAGTGTAGTGGCCCTTTTTTTGACCAGTGTGTGGTAAATGTGCAAACTAGATCATGCACTTGTAGGTATTGGGAACTCACAGGTATCCCTTGCAAACATGCAATTGTTGCTAACTGGAACATGGCACAAAACAACTTGAATCCTGGACTGGTTGAGGAGTGGGTGCACCCTTGTTACAGATTAGACACATGGAGGGAAGTATACTCCCATTCAGTTAATCCAATTAATGGTCCTACCATGTGGCCAAAGTGTGACATTCAGACAACAATACTCCCCCTACTTATCATCCACAACAGTGAAGGCCAAATAAGAAAAGGAAGAGGACTGCTAGTGAAATGATTGACATGGTAAAGGATGTAAAGTTATCAAAGAGTTTCAATAGTGTTACTTGTAAGTTATGCAACCAGAGAGGACACAATAAAAGAACCTGCAAAGGACAATCTGCTGCCCCAAGAACCAAAAAGAAGGTGAAAAAGACTTATGTTGTTGGATCAAGCCAACCTACTCAACAATCACAGAAGACTACTGGTTCAAGCCATCCTACTCAACACTCTCCTAAGACTGCTGTTGGATCATGCCAAGCTACTGGATCAAAAAAGACTGTTGCAGGAGGTGGTAGGGTTAAAAGGATGGCTAAAAGGAATGTTTCATGAATGCTTCATGTGTTAAGACAACATCCCATTTAGTACTTTATGTTTCTTTTGTTGTTGAATCTGATGCAAACACTTAACTTTTGTGTATTTTGTAGACTTTGGTCTTTTGTTGCTAACTGATGGCACAAAACAAGTGAATGGGTTAAAGTTTGGTCAAGTCATTGTTATTCTAATTGTGTTGTGTGTATTGTGTTATGTAAAAGTTTGACTAATGGTCATTCTAGCAACAACTGAATGGGTTTAACAAGAGTTTGACTTTTTCTTTACACTACATAATATGACCTCAATGTTTGAGTTTTGAATGGGTAAAAAATAGCACAAAACCAATTAATAAACATGCTGCACATATCCGTACCAAAGTGATATTTCCATTACATAATTAAGGTTTTACAACCCACAAAATTTGACCACAAAAGTCATACTTCCATACTTCCATTAAAAACTGAATACACTAATGAAAACCTATGTCTACATTTTCAACCAACAAAACACAACAATGCATATCCATGTTATAACCAAGATCTTCTTCATCCTTTTTCTAGCCATTTCAGCTTCCAACAATTGTGCTTCAAGCCTGTTTCTTCCCCTCAATAGTCCGGGTATTATGGCTACAGCACGATTGCACATTGGAGGATCTATCCACCCATTGAATGGACAACTTGAACCCTAAAAAGAATAATAAAATTAGGGCTGAAAAGTGACTTCAAAATATTAGATTTCATAACTTACTTTTTCGGGACACCCATGAAACCTTCTACCAGGGTTTTGATCCGACCATGAAGTTGTTGGAATTGTTCTTCTACCACATGAACAAAGAGGCATGGTGTTCTTGATTTTTGAGAGTAAAAGTAAAAAGGATGTAAAAGAGTAATGGGTGAGGATGAGGGTGAGGGATTAAATAAATATGGTAGGTATAGAAATTAATTAAAAAGAGAAAAAAGAAGGACAAATTTACCCCATGCGTGCAAATCACGTGCAAGGGTACAACGTCCAAACAAACGTCCGTCTGTGGCAGGGACTACTGGTGTTATTAGTTGCAGAGATAGGGAGGGCCAGTGCAACTTTAAAAAGATAGGGACTACCAGTGAAATTTTGGGTAAACGTTAGGGACCATCCATGTAATTTACTCTTATTATAATTTACTTTCTTTTTTATCTTCTCACAAGACCCTTTCCGTCTCCATGTGCTTTAATACTTTGACCAAGATAAGACATTATATCAACTAAATGAGCATCAAAATTCAACAAACTTTTACATTTGCGTGATTCCACCGTAAATTTTCAAAGGTGTAGAAGCTCTTCATATCTCTTTCTCATCTTCACATCCATGAGTTTTGTCTCTTCTCTTGTAAATGATTTGCAGTTCTTTGGTTTTAGTATTCTGGGTGTTTTTGGAGTTCGGGTAAAATGCTTTAGAGTCTGAGCTTTTAGGACTTTATTTGGTTTGCTCCAATTAACTCACCCGAACTCCAGAGACACCCAAAACACCAAACCAATTAACTCACCATTACGAGCCTTCTTATCATCACACTCAGATCATCTTGTACATAACTTTTCTCATCTGCACAAAATAATACAAATTCATACTCCTGACAATAATCCAGTCACTATATATAAAATAAGTCATGTCTTGACTCTCAAAAGTCAAAGGCTGGTCAACAATTCAACAAGTCCAAACACAAGAACCTATTTTACAAACAAAAGGTCAACACATTATATCCCTTTTATATATGGATAAAGATCCTCTCATGTTCGTTTGAACATGAGAGGTAAAGTTGTGCATGTTGTTATTGTATATTTGAATTAAAATAAAATAAATGTTTTGCAATAAAGGCAATGTACAATCATAACATACACAACTTTACCTCTCATGTTCAAATGAACATGAGAGGATCCTTATCCTTTTATTTATATATATATATATATATATATATATATATATATATATATATATGTGTGTGTGTGTGTGTATATATATATATATATATATATATATATATATATATATATATATATATATATATATATATATATATACTAGTGTCAAAACCCGTCCGATGGACGGGTAAGACTTGTGATTTTTATTTTTAGGATTTGATAGAACAAATATATACTAAAAAGTAATTAAAAGTTAGATGAAATGGTTAAGATCTATAATTGATATTACTATAATCCATAAAACGGTTAAAAATAGGTAAGTATTTTGCTTTTTTGGTTTTTATTTTTAGGATTTAGTAGAACAATTATATACTAAAAGTAATTAAAAATTAAATGAAACGGTTAAGATCTATAATTGATGTTACCATAATCCATAAAATGGCTAAAAGCATGTAAGTATTTTAATTTTTGGTTTTTTATTTTTAGAATTTAGTAGAACAATTATACACTAAAAAGTAGTTAAAAGTTAAATGAAACAGTTAAGATCTATAATTGATGTTACAATGATCCATAAAACGACTAAAAGCATGTAAGTACTTTGATTTGTCATTTTTATTTTTAAGATTTAGTAGAACAAATATATACTAAAAAGTAATTAAAAGATAAATTAAACGGTTAAGAACTATAATTGATGTTACCGTAATCCATAAAATGGCTAAAAGGATGTAACCACTTTATAACATTTTGTTCTAAACAATATTAATCATGAACATCTTTTACATTTGATAATATTATTAACATTTATTATTATTATTTTGTTTTTGCTAATTATGTTTATTTAGTTATTGTATATAGGTGCTTCTAGCTGATTTTTTTTACCAAATTTAGATGATGTTGACGAAGTTGAAATACCTGTAAATGTCTTTATGGTTTAGTCTGATGTTCGTTGTGATGAGAATATGTATGTATTTTTGGGTGACAAGCGGAGTTTTGTTGTTGATGCCCTTTGTTAGTTAAGTGGTGATGTTTGTGTGTGTACCATGAATAGGGAAAAAGGATGTGGTTATATGCTTTTGATAATGATGGTAGAATCCTAAGAGAGGTGGTTTTCAAAAGGGCGGCTTCTTTAACGAGGCTCCGACTACATTTGTTGATTTAGAGCAGTGTTAGTGTTTTTGCTCAGACTTCTTAACAAACAAAAGGTATCCACAACAAAACTCCACTTGTCACCCGACAAGACATACATATTCTCATCCAATAACCTACTAATTATAGAAAAACAATCTAAAGTGTTTATGCTGAATTTTGTAATTCAATCAAGCAATATCTGCTGGTAATTGTGTTGTTAGATTGTTTGTGGTATTGTGTATTTGAATAGTGTTGGGTGAGTATATTTTTTGGTTAGAGTTTCATATAGTTTGTGACTGTCGCTTATAACACCTTGTTATGTTAGTAGACTGAGCTTTAGTATTTTAGTTTGGCTTGGGTTTTACTTTTTTGTAGTACGTTTCTGTTTTTTTGCAGAAGGATGACAACAGAGTTTATTGTTGACTATAATCACGGCGGAAAGATAAGAATGTTGGTAAGAGTTTTTTTAATGTTGATTTAGGTATTGTCGGTTTTGTTTGTTATTATAATTATCGTTGGCTGGTTGCATATTTTTTAGGTTGAAACGGTCTTGATGAAGTTATCTGATGGTTGTAAACTGGTAATACTAAGAGAGACGAGTAATGTTTGTTTTGTGGTGCTTATGTTTATTATTGTCATGGTGTAGTCATGTGTATTTCTTAGCCTACAAAATAACTTGATTGAAAATAAAGTAATTTATCATGAGAAGAAAAGATGACAAAAAAAAGTTCGTTTTATTAAATAGACAATATCCCAAAAGATGGGCTAATTATATGTGATCTTTCCTAAACAATCTGGTCAGCTTTTTTGAATGTTGTAGGTAATACCTTTCTTCAAACATAGTAGAGGCCGCAGAGCACACCACAGCATCCACTGTTCTCCGCATTTCATTTGACAAATACTTAGTATTAACTAAACGGCTACCATCTAAGAAAAATTGGACATCTATACTCCTGGAAATAATAATTAACATAAAAAAGTAATGAACTTTATAAAAAATACATATAACATGTATAATTATATACATATAACATGTAAGCAGCGTATGTGTAATAAAAAAACCATCAAACTTACATAAGTCTCTATTGACCAGGATAAGCAGTTGATAAATCATTGTTTAAACCATGTTGAGTTTTCTACTTATATGGCTCCCTCAACATTTTTTAATGACAATTAAACATACTATGCAGACTTGAATACTTAAATGGGCAAGCGATGATTACATATCCCGAATATTTTGTATTGATCTCAAACGGGCCACATAAAAAATTTAACTAAAAGGGTCAAACGAATTTAAGTTGTTTAAATTACTAATACGCACATCATTACAACCTTTAAAATTTGTTTTCATTTATAGTTGAGATGATTATCGAAGTGATAATTGTCTTTTGTTATCTTAAGTAACTAAATATTTATTTATAAATATGTTTAAAGCCGGTAACGTGTTAATGGCTAACCTGATCCTGCACGGTTCGTCCTGTTTTAAAAAATGACCAATTTGGCCGTCTAACTTGCCACTTCTGATTTTTACCAAGAAAAAGCTTTACCGTTATTCAATACCTACCCCATCGCATGCGAAACAATTAAAAAAAACTGTCTAACCATTCTTTCTTTTGCATACTATTTTATATACATCTTCCTTAATATCTTCCTATATCAAAAATCCGTAGTCTACTAAGCTTGTCCATCCCATTTTCTTTAAATTAAAAGTCATTTGCTTTCAAGCAGTGTTTAAAGAAACCCGAGATGAGTCTTGTGTGAAGAAACACACAACTTCGCCACTAAGGGGGTGTTTGATGCTCTTATTATCATATATTATAGTGGCCAAACAGCTTGGAGTATCTAAATCCCTTGTTCCTTGAACACAGATTATAGCATTTGTGCTTTGTTGATACATTACTCAATTCAAAACCCCAATCCTTCCTTTTAGTTCCATAATTTTTCTACAAACACCAACTTGACACTCTATATTGTAACATGAAAACTTTTAGGATCCATTCTAACCTGTAAAGACATAGCCAAGCAAGAAATGTAGGTCAGTAAC
Source organism: Chrysanthemum makinoi (assembly GCA_910596185.1). Lineage (NCBI taxonomy): Eukaryota > Viridiplantae > Streptophyta > Magnoliopsida > Asterales > Asteraceae > Chrysanthemum > Chrysanthemum makinoi. The sequence continues at coordinate 164,389,459 of OU343216.1, read as the reverse complement.
AAATATAGTAGATGATGAAAAAAAGTGAAGGATGCTAAATCGTACTTTATCATAATTCACAATAAATATTGATGTTAGCATAAGCCTGTCAGCCTCTTTAGCATTATATCCAATATTCTCTAAGTCAAATGAGTAGGAATAAAGCTTCTGAAACTCTGGCTCCACAACTGCATCTACATCAAACGCCAGAACTTCTCTTCCAACTGAGCCTGAAAGTTACAGATATAACATATAATTTAGTATTTAACTAACATGCAAATCATTTGTCAAACTCCAAAGATAAAAACATCAAAATTTACTTCTCTGGTGGTTCCAGTAGGAACCATGGCCGCTTTTACAGCCTTTTCAAGTGCTATTAGTTCCGGGTGCCGCCTATAACAATTTGTGAAATATAGCTTTCAAACGTCACAATTATATAAGCATATGAAAATCAAACCAGGAGAAACTTATGAGTAATAACCCTAAACCCCTAATGTTATCAGCTAAATCAGTATGCGTTCTCTTGGAGATCATAAATTCATCCATGATAAACCTTAAGTCCTAGCCATCCAATGTTTCAAGAACCATTGCTATATAATGACCTTAAAGCAAGCGGCATAGCCACTGCACAAAGGGTCTCAACTTCTTTACTATCTTTTCCGATCACCATGGGACACTCATAAGCCCCAAAATGATTTTGCCAAGCTGTTGAGCATGTAATTCTTTCTTGTCAAGAGGTATTCTTGGGTATAGCAATAGTCCAGCTTCAAGCTAAGTATCTAATAAATATGTCCTAATTAGATCTTTAGTTTGAGTCTCGGAAGGCAATATTACAGTTTCTACACAGGAAACTCAATGCTAATCTAATAAATTCCATATATCACAATACATCTTTCAAAAAGATATAGGTTCTACTTACTAACTTCTCATATACATGCATTCTACGAAAGGTCCCAATACATGCAAAAACAGCAATAAAAACCGATTATGAGCCTGCATTACTATGCCCAAGTCTCGCTATACATTACCACAACAATATCTATTCACAGAACCATGAACCAAGCATAATTTCCAGATGAATTGGATAATAAACTTGTTTATACCTTTTTCTTGGAAATCTTTATTCGTTTTCACAAGCGCAGCCACCAAAGCCCTAGGCAACGCTGCAACCCATTCATCACAATTCAAATCAGGCGGAATAGCACACAAAACGTTATTCCAAAGAAATACAAAAATCAAATAATAAAATCCAGTATTAACTACTTCATATATTACAAAATCTAACAATTCTGATTCCTAGATAATAATATAAAATGCCAACCAATAGAGTTCATATAAAATTCCATTGTCATTCCTATCTTCACATTAGTATACGCTAAAGAAAGACCCTGGCGAGCTATTGTTATTTCTTCCAAATACTTTTTCTCATTGCGCTTTTCTAGAAGACAGATGAGCCTCTAAAATCTAGTGCTGCTTCTTCATAGTCTCTTATCTTCTCTTGTAAATTGGCTCTTCTAGATATTGCCTATGAGCATAATCATGTCATCAATCTGAGTACTCACTTATACGAAACAAAACGATTAATTTCAACACTCTAAATTTTTTAACACTATAAAGCACTTCCAAACATTACTTTTACTGCAACCTTATACAGCTGAAGTACATCCAAACACTATTTTTACAGCTTGTGACATACAACTGATAATCTGATTCTAATAACATCAGGAAAAAATACTGATTATGAACATAAAGATATGAGTTAAATAACGCTTACTTTATTTTAACTATGTTCCAACTATTTGATTACGAACATAAGCAAATGCAAACACCAATCCTGATGTGCTTATTTTTAATGTGAAATTTTTTACGTAAATGTTGTTTCACTCATAAAAAATATGAAACTAACATATAACACGTACAGTACCTTAGTTCTATGATCTCATGAGTTGATCCATCACACATATTCTTGGATGGGAAATATCCATTTGGTCCTCGCAGTGAAAAGCCAACTAAATAACAAAGTTATAGAAAACATGTTAAACAAAAAATAGTCTACGTGGACCTTAAATTAAGTAAGATTCTTGAAGCAAGGTTCTGCATATTGTACATCATTTGATTTTATTTTTTTTAAATAGAAAATATAGCATATAATCTTATGGAAGTGGTATTCTATGTTCAGATTACCCGATTACCCGAGGAGCGCGCGAGTCTTTAGTATGTAATCTTATGGATCTAATTTGGTAAATCTTAATGAACCTTTTAATATGATCTAAATAGCATAGGAAACGTTTTGTAGAGTGAACACAAATCTACCATGCCAACAGTTTGGATCCGAAAGTTCTACCAGAACTACCGACTCAAATGGCCTACCAAACTAAAAATGTTGGTTTGTTAGATCCTAATGACATTTAGAACTTGTGCATATTCTTTATTAACTTTAGACTCTCAATAGTATATTTGTTTTTGTGTATTGACATATCAATAGGGTGTTTGAGTCATGTACTCATGTGACGTAATACTTTGTAGTTACCCTTACATATTCCATTTTTTTAAATTCTATTGGTTGTCTGATTGAAACTTATTTTTTTGATATAATTGGTCATTTAAATTAGCTTTATATATTGTTTACATTGTTTTGAATTACATTCATAGAAATAAAAGTATTTAATGATAGAAATTGAATATATTGTATTCTAAAATACTATCACTGAGATAAATTCAGTTATGTTCAATTACTTTAAATGAGTCATTTTGCAAAGTGCAAGTCTTTTCTAGATATGGTTTAAAAGTTGGGTGACCAAGTTAAACAAAAAAAAAACATATAGGGAGTAAATACGGAGTAATACTTTAAGTGCCATGTTCTATTAACTATAACTGTCTAATATAATGTATATTTTTTGTTGAAAAAATGTGCATCTCACAAAAAAGTATAAAATTATGGGAGAATTGGATAGAGAGGTGGTTGTTTAATGTACCTGTACAACATAAGTGAACATGCATGAATGATTATCAAGCTTTTCTACAACCTATTCTGATTGCAATAACAACCGGCAATCCTGCTGACTATCTCTTTTGGTAATGAAGCTACTGCAACCACCTTCAATATATTTATGACTCTTCACATTATTTATCATCATTTAAAATAAACAAAAATGATAAAAATTGGTCCGTCAATTGAATAATTACCAATGTTCCATCATCCATTGTTTCTCGTCTCTCGTACACTATGAACTCTCTGGCCGTAAAAGAGGTTTGGAGGTCTCCCCATACCTTAATCGTATGATGCTGAGGTTTTTGTCAAGGTCCTTGATATAGCTTGCTTCAACCAAATCTGAGTCCCATTGTTGTTCCAATAATTTAATCAGAAAGACTGAACAGTTAGATGACAGATTCATGAACTATTGTGTTTCTCATAGAGGATAACTATTAAATATTATTTGTTTCATTTAAGTCGTTAATTTTTGTTAAGAAGTGTCCAACATATGGAACTTTTTAACATTCAATATTCTCTTTTTTAAGGGAAAAGAAAAACATAATTCTTAGTCATGGCTGGTTTTTGCAGTTACAAACTCTTTAAAAAATATTTCGATTTATAAGTAGTGTAGAAAATAAAATCCTGTAGAGAAATAAAATGTTGTCACTTATAACCATGGAAAGAAAATGGAAATATATTGATGCACACTTCAAAATATATACGTACATGATCAGTTTATGAGAATAGCTGTGAAATATATGAGTACCTTTGTAGCATCAATGGCATTAGCAACCGTCATGAATTGTTGGGTTAAATTCAACATATAATAATTTTCAATGAACACATTACAAAACTATAATTAATCCACAATCTAGAAACATCTAATGAACACATTGCAACAGAAGACCAAGTGGAACAATAATGAACGGATGATAGGTATTATGAGATGGAATAAAAGTCTTATATATGGTTGAGAGGCCCTTTGATAATCGGTAATATACAGTATCTAAATATTCATAATCTATTTATCCGAATATCGAAAACTGATTATGACTAACCCTTGCATCTGTTCTCCGGTAATAGATAAATGAGACTGCATCTGTTGCAAGACATAAATTGTAAACACAAAACACTTATAGAGCAACTATTAAAATATATTCACCTGTGTGATATCACAATATTCTTCGCCCAATGTCTGTACAAATCACATGTACTCAGATTAGAGCCGATACTTATGGATAAAAATGGCTGCTAACTCTGGAAATTGAAAAGCCAAGTGGAAAATATTGGCATTTTTCTTCAAGGTTCGTGTTGGCTTCCATGTGTATTATCAGTTCCAAGCTATAACTGAAACCACGTAATACGTACTTACCTCTGTACAATTCTATTTGCATATTCTTTTTATGGAGACACAATAACCTGTGATAAATGGTTCGCTTATAGTGAGCAATAAAAGAAATTGGTTGATGATTTTGTTGCTAATTCAAGGTAGTGACTTTTTCGTGATTGTACCAGTGAGAACAGTAGTTCAGTACTTGGGACCAAGGTGGCGTGAACTCAACCTGCAAATATGGAAACCAAGATAAGGCTTAACATTAGTTATCTTTACTAACAATGACTGAGTAGATACTCTTACTTAATTCATGAAATCTGCAAGAAACAAAGCAAAACAATAATCATCGGATGATAGATATTATGAGATGTAATAATAGTAACTCACCCATCCGCCACTGGAAACACTCAAAAACAGGTTTCATGAATTTTATCATCACGGGGATGTGCTCATGTAGTGTTTTCATATGGGGAAAAGGTGTGGAGCCCTTAAAAATCTGATTGCTCTGACCTTAAAACTCAAACTTTAGCTATGCAATTAGGATTTACATGTTGACTTTTAAGGGTATGCCTTAAGTTTGGCTCAAAATTGATCTGAATTTTTAAAATATACAGTAAATAATAAGCAATTTGTTAAAACTAATAACAGTAAGTGAAAATTATGGACTTGGCATTAGTTAAAAAATTCACATATAATAATTATCTTGTTAAAAAAAGTTACTTTGGCCTTAAAAGTGAAATAGTACCTTCCTTGATCCAGATAAGTCTACTTATGGTGGTTCTTTGTCGTCTAGGCCTTCTAGTAGAAGGAATTCGGTAAGTTCAACATCAAACGCAACGTTCTTCATATTTCTATAAAGTGAATCATAATATACCATCAGTATACATGTTTCAACAGAGACTTAATTGTTTTAGTGGTGGATGGATAAGAGGGATTGTGTACTCCCTTAAAGAAAAGAAAAAAAGGTATGGTAACAGTAACGGACCTGAGTCATATTGAGAGCAAAGACCATAGCAATGTGACGCGCGTTCATCTTGTTTTGTGGTTCATATATGACAACATCCGCCATTAAATTTATGGCCCAATCAAGAAGTGCAACCTCCGTTTGAGGAAGGGGCTTAACTAACCGACTACAGTCGTCTTCTGTGTTGCAATGCAATACTTGTTCGGCGGTCAAAGAATCAAGTATGCCCCTAGGAAGTTCTCTAAACCATGCCTAAGATTCTAAACATTTTTAACTCATTAATAAAAAAATGATTAAATTGTATATGCTGAATAAATTAATTTAGTTAACAGTACCTTGATCAAGCCAGCCAAACAATGAACATCTATCCGACTGTTTAAAATTCAAATCACAAAATAGTATATATTTTCTTTGAGCTAAAAAACTATTGCATACCTCACAACTGCTTCAGATTGAGCAAAAAACATTAATTTCCACAACCCTTTCGGCATAAAGACCTAAGTTTTTACTATATGATTGTGCACATAGAAGCTCCATTCCATGAGCAGCAAATAGTCACACAGAAGATGCATCTTCATCGAGACTTCCACTTGCAAATCCCTGCATAATAACTCCAGTTAAAGACTTCAACCCCAAAGGATTAACTACTTGATTTAGGTTGCATTGCTTTCAAAGAATCAAAACTTGACTGAAACACATGCATGGAAGTATGTAATCAAGTGTATCATCTGTAGTCGTCTTCCCTTTTCTATAATTATCGTTTAATGATTAAAAACAAAATGCGTACCTTCAGGCTCATACAAGCTATGTGAGGCAAAGTTACTACAAATCCTGAAGTAGGCTTTTGCCCTAGTTTTATGTTTATGCCCAACACATCTAGATCATCACACACCTGCAAAAAGAGAAAAACAATAATATTTAAGAGAATTTCTGCTAATTAAATCCAAATCTTGATTCTAAATAATATTAGGGTTGCAGAACCTCATATTAGGGTTTTGTGGGATGAATTAATAAAAGATCGGATATTACATTTATTAAAAATATATAAACTATAATTAAGGAATATATATAATATATATGGTAGTTATCTTATTAAAATAGTTAATAATTAATTGTATAGGTTTATAGATTTGAAATTGCAAGATATAATCAAAAGAATATGTTGGTCTAGTGGTTATCATGCTTGTTAATGTTTCCAACACCCTAGGTTCAATTCTTGCAAGTGGCAAAATTTATTAATTTTTGAACAAATTATTAAATCCGAAAATTTTAAATGGAAAATATTGCTTAGGTGGCATAAGTTGCTTAGGTGGAAATATGACGTGGCATTATGGGATGCCAAGTGGCATTTTATGTGGCATGCCTCCTCTTATATATAATGTATAGATATATATATATATATATATATATATATATATATATATATATATATATATTGTTTATGTCTTCTTAAACTACAAAAACAAAACTAACAGTTTAAAACTAACATCCCTAATCATAAATTAAAGCACATAAACATAAACACAAACCGAACACTTTAATTATATTAAAAAGCAAAGACCCTAGATCAGTAATTCATATAGCTTAACCGAAAAACTTGCCTTTCACTGATATGTGAAATTCGGATTTACAAGATCGTATATAGGGGTTATAGTTTTGTATTCTCTTATACATATAAAACAGAACGTCGGTGAGTTTAAAAACTATTATCTCCGTGATTGGAAAGCGGGGTATGGTCGGTTTTGGGCCGGCCCGTTGGCTGGTATACTTTTTGGCTTTTTACCCGGTTAGTTTAAGCAAATGGTTAGCATCACCGCTTCATACACGTACACGCATAAAAAAGGGGTACGTGTCTTACATAGTGTCCACCGCCTTCCAAGTGGTGTTCTGGATATGCGAAATGCCTTGAAGGGATTGTTATATACGCGTGTTGGCAACTGATCAAACCCATTTGGTAGGTAGGTGACTAAAATTCAGTTTTTTTATTGTTGCTTGATTTGTGTTTGATTTTAGTAAGTTCCATGATTTGGGGTTGTTGTAAATTGTGATTGGTGATGTGGGTTTTTGGTTTTGTAGTTTATATGATGGAGTGAGGCACGGTACCAAGTGTTTGTTGCAACTGATCAAACCCATTTGGTAGGTAGGTGACTAAAATTCAGTTTTTGTATTGTTGCTTGATCTGTGTTTGATTTTACTAAGTTCCATGATTTGGGGCTGTTGTAAATTGTGATTGGTGATGTGGGTTTTTGGTTTTGTAGTTTATATGATGGAGTGAGGCGCGGTACCAAGTGTTTGTTGGGTTACATGTAACAGAACCCGTGTCTTGGCGTGGTGACCTCACGGTTGCATTGGGCTTTTTACCCGGTTATCTTAAGCAAACGGTTAGCATTACCGTTTCGTACATGTACATGCATAAAAAAAGGGTACGGACTAAAATTCAGTTTTTTTATTGTTGCTTAATTTGTGTTTGATTTTACTAAGTTCCATGATTTGGGGTTCTTGTAAATTGTGATTAGTGATGTGGGTTTTTGGTTTTGTAGTTTATATGATGGAGTAAGGCGCGGTACCAAGTGGTTGGGTTACATGTAACAGAACCCGTATCTTGGCGTGGCGACCTCACAGTTGCAGGCATGGGGTTTTGACTAGAGTCTAGCCGATGATGAGACATGTCAACCGACGTTCTGTTTTATACGTATAAGAGAATTCTTGAAATAGGTTTGGAGAAAAAAGTTACGTCATAGACTATTGGTTATAGAGAATATTAAGGCGCTCAATAATTCGTGTTATTGTGATCCTTGGGTATATGCACTACTTTTGTTATTACTGATTAGGTTGTGACATTTTCGATTACATAACAGAAACCCGTGTCTTGGCGTGGCGACCACACGGTTGCAGTCATGGGGTTTTGATTACACTGTATGTGATGATGAGAGGTGTCAGCATTTGGTGTTTGTGTAAGTGTTGTTTACTGAAACCCATATCTTGGCGTGGTAATCTCACGGTTGCAGCCATGGGTTTTTTTATATGATCTTTCGTTATTACTGATTAGGTTGTGACATTTTCGATTACATGTAACAGGCCCGTGTCTTAGCGTGACGACCACACGGTTGCAGCCATGGGGTTTTGATTACATTGTAAGTGATGATGAGAGGTGTCAGCATTTGGTGTTTGTGTAAGTGTTGTTTACTGAAACCCATATCTTGGCGTGGTAATCTCACGGTTGCAGCCATGGGGTTTTTTATAGGATCATGTGCAGGAGATGAGCACGCGAGACAAACTACGCTTCTCGGTTAATGTTGTTATATTAGTTGCATCTTACGCAACTAAATAGTTATGTCAACGATTGGAATCTTTCCATCTGATCTGAGTCCTGCATTTGTACATATAAAACTAAAGGTTGGTTACTCATAAAATTATTATCTTCGTTAGTGGAAAGCGGGGTATGGTTGGTTTTGAGCCAAACCGTGGGCTGTTGCTTATGACCCGTATTCGCACATTTTTTAGCCTTTTTGAGGCCGTTATATGTGTGACCGTTCGTTAACTTTAGATGAAGGTTTACTCATTGATTCTCTGGTTGCGTTATGGTTGCAGCCATGGGGTTTTGATTACACTTTAGGCGATGATGAGAGCTGTCAGCGTTTGGTGTTTGTGTAAGTGCTGTTTACCAGAACCCGTATCTTGGCGTGGTGACTTCACGGTCGCATCCATGGGGTTTTGAATACCACTTCATTAATTGCTGACCTGAGCCTTATACATATGAAACAAAACGCTGGTTACTTAAAAAACTATTATTTTGGTTACTGGCAAGCGGGGTATTGTGGGCTTTGGGCTAGAGCATGTGTTGTTGCCTATGGACCGTGTTCCTACAGTTTTGGCCCTTTTTAGGACGTTATATGTATGGCTATTCGTTTACTTTAGAAGAAGTTTTTCTCATTGTTTCTCTCTTTGCGTTATTTGAGTTGGTGAGACGGATTTCTTCATGCATGTTATCTTCTTTTGGTTGTGAATAGTTGCTGCATGTTCATTCAAGGTTGTTTGTTATCGTTTTTTATTGCAAAGGCATCTAATGTGCCAAGCCGTGAGTACGTTGCTTATGACCCATATTCGGACAATTTTTTTTTGCCTTTTGAGGCCGTTGTATGTCTAACCGTACGCTAACTTTGGGCGAAGGTTTTCTCATTGTTTCTCTGGTTGCGTTATTTGAGTAGGTAGGTTGGGATTCTTCTTGCATGTTGCCTTCTTTTGACCGTGGTTAGTTGCTGCATGTTGACTCTAGGTTGTTTGTTAAATTTTCTTTATTGCAAAGCTATCTACTGTTGTGTAGAACTGTTTGTTGACGACGTTTGATTACACTGCAGGAGATGATGAAACGTGAAAACGATTTGACGTTTCTGTAAGTGTTGTTTACCAAAACCTATGTGTTGGCATGACGACCTCACGATTGCAGCCGGGGGTTTTGAGTACCACTTCAAAAATTGCGGTCCTGAGCCTTTTTAGCTATATGACTGCGATCTGATCTCGGTCCTGTACTTATGTGGTCTCCACTTTTTATGTTCGTTATTCGGCAAATTGATGTTGCAGTCAGTATCCAGCCAAGAAAAACGAATCCTGCTACTGATGTACTTGGATTGCTTTTTCTTGGTTGAATACTGATCAGCCTTCAATCAGTCTATAGGCGATGATGATAGTATTCTGACCAACGCGTGTACATTTCCTTGATCGGCATCGTGGCGTGGCAGCCACATTGAATGTGTGACTACAGCCATTTTGATCGCCTGGTATCGCTATTGTATACATATATCTGAGCCTCATTCGTTGCCATTATTTATGTTTTCCTGTTGGTTTTGACGTGCTAGTGAAACTGTAGGTTAAATGACAAATACACGTACGTCTTACTGTTGCTATTTCCTAGATCAGGACCTGTGGATACTGCATATAAAAGGTACGTCAGCAAATCATGTTAGCTACCAACTACCATCTATTTGTGTCTGTATTAATACGTCATAATTCTAATAGTGAAATGATATTGTTTCGAATGCCACTATAGAATCATGGGTAACTGCATTTTTTGGACTAACGGTTGTTTGAAATTGTCCGTATCTATTCAGCCGGCATGCGTTGAATCTTATCCAAGTAACTAGTGGTGTCATCGATTGGAATCTTTCCACTGGGTAGACTATTGCAATCTTCATTTGCTAATAGTAATACGGGATGTTTAAGATATTGTCCTATTCTGATCTTCCATTCGAATTCCTTTCGTTGTTACAATGGTCTAGCAATACGTCTGGTGCAGACTGTTGCACAAAGACTCTTGAAACAACAAAAGGAATTTGAAAGGGCGATCAGACGGATGTCACTATCCTGAACGTCACGTGTCAATATCATCGACTGACGATTGCGGTATACTTCCGAGTGGAAAGATTCAACTCGATGACACAACAATATTCGGGTGCGGAGCAAAAGGAAGCCTCACAGAGCAAAACTTGTACGGGTACAGTCTTCGCGAACAACGAAAGATTGTTTCACCAAGTTGAAAGCGGGACGCATTGTTTCACACCAAATAGTGTTAGCCGATAACTACTGTTTCTGCATCACTATGTCGTCGGCTCCTAATTCTAATACTATCCATACTTTTGTAGTCAGTAGCAGTTGAATCTTATCCAGCTGAATTCTCGTGTCACTAATTGGAATCTTTCCACCCGGTGGGATATTGCACGCTTCATTTCCTAATATTGATATGAGATGTTTAAGATATTGCCCTGTTCTAATTCACCCCTCGAAACCCTTTCGTTGTGACAACGGTGTAGCAATACGTCTGGTCCAAACCTTTGCACAAAAGCCGTTGCAACAGCAAAAGGAATTCAATGGGCCGAGTAAATGGGTCTCGCTATCTTGAACATCGCGTCTCAACATTAGTGACTGATGCTTGCAATGTACTCCCGAGTGGAAAGAGCCCACTCGATGACGCAACAATATTCAGTGTGTAATGTTGTGTGCAATGAAGTTTTAATTGGTGCACGTAAGTTATATGAGTTGTATCTTACGCAAGTAAATAGTCGTGTCAATGATTGGAACCTTTCCACTCAGTATAATAGTTCAATCTTCATTTGATAATATTGATAAGGGATGTCTAAGATACTGCCCGGTTCTCATCTTCCCCTCGGATTCCTTTCGTTGTGACACTGGTCTAGCAATATGTCTGGTGCAGACCTTTGCACAAAGACTCTTGACACTGCAAAAGGGGTCTGAGGGGGCGATTAGACAGGTGTCAGTATCCTCAACATCGTGTGTCAATATCATCGATTGGCGGTTGAAGTATACTTCCAGGTGGAAAGATTCAATTCGATGACACAACGCTGTTCAAGCATGGAACAAAAGACTTCTTCACAGAGTACAACTTGTATGGTGTAACACCCCCAACTTCGAGATACGCAACGGAATTCAAACTGGGCGTTACTTCATGGCACAACAGTCATAACAATAGAAAACGAACTCTAATGGAGTCGTTTTAAAAGATTTATCATTCGATTTATATAAATATCAGAGTTTACAAAAATGAGGTCCCAAATGGTTCCAAGTTCACAAAATACATTAAATTGGTTTTCGAATGATAATAAAATTTATAGCCTTCTTGAGTATCCGTGCTCCTCCGTGCCATCCTCGTACAATATGGACTTGAAATACATGCTTAAAACTGTCAACACAAAGGTTGAGTGAAATTCATAGAGTTTGTTTGATGGTTGAACACATTATGTTTGTAGCGTGAGTTATAAATTCACACCAATGGTTTGAAAACAAAACAGTTATTATTAGATTAAGCATCATGCAATCAAGGCGTTAACGTGTTCCAAAATTAATTGGAGAAAATGTCGGTGCGTGCCCTATCAGGTAAAATTGCCGTTTTTACCAATGTTACTCAAATATAGTGCGTTTGTTTGCCTACCCGGTCAACGCAAACGGGATTCGTCAATCCCAATAGATCTATTCACAATATTCGCGCCCACTCTCACTAGTGATTAATGATTCATGATTTAGGGACTTAAGTTTGGCAAATGCGGTAACTTAGTGCTAATAAAACAATCGATAAGCATACAGCTTTGAAAGCAATGTGTTCGGTTTAAAATAAAGCATGTATCTCCCCCCAAGGGTTTGTAAAACAATTAAGTAATAGAAAGTGGGGCTATGAACTCACCTCAGAGTAAATGATATCAAATTTATAATGAGAATGATAGATATGCCGTGAGAACTTCTACGAGCAACCTAGAATAGGATGTTGCGACTTAGGTTTGAAATAATGATGCGAAAGAAATAACAAGCCTATATACGTCTCTATGTTGATCATGATGTAGTACATGGTAGTTGTGTATGTTGTTTATAGAAATCGTACTACCGTTCGGGCCATCATAATTCAGAGGTCATGTAGTAAACGTTCGAGGAGCTAGGACACTTTAAATCGTAAATCCAGCAACTCGTCGATACGTTTTACTCAAACGAAACCCCTCACATGAAGCTCCCTAGTTTTGTAGCACTTAGTAGATAAAACATAGATTTTGAATGAAGATTGTTATATCATAAAGTTTATCATGTTTTTAGTAAATATCTAGTTTTTACAAGTTCTCGTCGTTTCATAAATATGATCATTAGACAATGTAAGTATATAAAGTTATGTCGTTTGGTTTGTGTTGGTGTCGATTTGCCAAGGTTAATACCTTAGTTAACGGTCTTGGGTAAATAAGCCTTGAGGCTTTAGCCATGGCCTTGCCGTGGCTTTGGTCTTGACTACCATGGTCTTGAGACTCAGCCTTGACCTTAGTCGTGGTCGTGGTCTTGGATTATGGCCATTAGGCCTCTTGGTTTGCTTTTAGTTGTGACAAAAGTATAGTTGTGAGACTATATATTGGGCAGTTTCAGTTTTTGAAAGATAATGGCCTATTTAAGCGTTTTCAGGGTCCGAGCTTCTTATAATGTTGAAGGAAAACGTCGTTCCGGACAACTTTCGTATTTTAACTTTTTGATGATTCGGACCAGAAGTACCACTTTCAAAACGGACAGACCCTTAACAGATTCAATTTGGCAGTTTCGGCGTTTTGGTTTTGCTAACTTCTTTTGGCCGTATCTTTTGACTCGTGTACTCGTTTTAGGTGATTCAAATTGTTACGTTTTCCTTTTTATCTTGTCTAGCATAGTATGTAAGTTAGAAAGTCCATATGTGACTGGTTTTAATGGTCTCAAATGTGTAGAATATGACTAGTTTACTAGTTTGTTACTTTTACAACAATATGTGAATTAAAACATGTGATTGAGTATATGTATGATAAGGTTTTAAAATGTACCTTTTTGAGGGGTCATTTAAGCCCTTATTTGATCACTTTTGTATCCGTTATTACTTAATATCGTTCCTTTTCACTTTTAGGTCTCTTGAAGGCAAATTGTTGTAATGGCACTTATTTGGACGAAAAGGCGCGAATATACTGGAGAAAATGGCCAAAGTCAAGAATCAAGACACCCCACCGCCGAAAACATAAGGTGACGGCGTCACTGCTTATCTGCGACGCCGTCGGAGGATTTTGTGATGGGACAGAAGCCAAAACTCTTATTTTCAAGTGAAGACGTCCAGTTGTAAAAGAGTAGGCCGTCGCAACTCAGACGGCCTAGATTTAATCCAGACGGCGTCGAGAAGTCAAGAGGGCGGCGTCCACAAGCACAAGATGACGCTGTCGCAAGTCTAACGTGGCCAAGACGAAACCCTAATGACGGCGATCCGACGGCGTCACAATTCATAAGGTGACGCCAGGAGCATATGTAATCTTATATATAGAATCCGAATTTTTTAGTATTTGTGTGTAGTCTTTTGGAGTAAAAACCTAGAACCGAATCAAGGTCGTTCTTGTAAGATTTTAGGGTTCCAAACCCTATCTTACATCAAGATAAGTTCTTTACTTCATTAATACAATTATGTCTTTGATTATTTGTGTGTATGCTTGCATGTTCTCCATGTCCGGCTAATTTATTTGTGTGTTTGTTTAGGGAATATGAAACTTAATTATTGAATATTGATTGGTTGTCTTTATCTTAGTTGATTAATGATCTAGTAATGCGATAGGTCATTCGTTGTGTACTTAATGCTTGATTAAATCTTTGTGAACCTTAGAATATAACTCCTTGAGTAGTTGTAAGCTAAACCATCCAAAGAGTGCCTTAGAGTAAGAGTTTATTATCCCTAGTGGGTTTTGTAGACAAGACCCTTTGGTAAGTTCAAAGAGTTAGGGAACATACGCATACCCTACGACCTTAGACACACAACGCAACTAAGAATAAGGACGTGACAATTCAACCACCAATAAGATATAATTAAGGAGTAGTAAAACCTAAGTAAACACATCTTTAAACTATCATACGAGCACACAATAATTAGACATAGGCTACATACACCTTAGGTTAGATAATTAGATAAGTAGAGTAATCGGTATCAATACCAACCCCCCAAATCCAAACCCCGAGATTCGTACCTTTCCATTTCATAAAAACTAAAAAAGATAAAAAATAATCTTCCTCAACCCCAACCTTAGCGTAGTAACTTCTTACTAGCATTCCTATTCCCCTAGAGAATGATATCAATACCCGTGGCTTACCCTAATTACTACACTACAACGATTAGGTTCACTGCCTAGGGTGTTATAAAACTTGCTCGAAAAAAAGGAAGTTTCCTTGACCCCGAACGACGCGTGTAGCGTTATCAAGTTTTGGCTCGTTGCTGCGTGGGGAATAGAATAGCTAGTTAGTAGTCCACCTCGTTTAGGTTTCTTTGCTTGATTCCTATCAAGTAATTTTTTTTCTCATTTTTAGCTTTCTCTTAGTCTATCCCCCTTCTTCGTGACCTTTGTTCGTAAAACCCATCACTTTTCATCATGGAAGGTGATAACCCACTACCATTCATCAACCCACCACCAAATGACCTGCCAAGAGCCCGTACTCTTGGTGAATACTCGAGACCAAGCCACTTAGGCTATAGGAACACCATTGAGCTTCCCGACCAAGCCCAAACTACGGCCCTGCGATCCGACACCATCCGGTTGGTGCAAAACGGATGTGCATTCCATGGACTTCGCTCTGAAGATCCAAATCAGCATCTTAGGGATTTCCTTAAAATTGTCGATTCCATCGACTTTGATGCTACTACTCGGGAGACCACGCGCCTACATCTCTTCCAATTTTCTCTACGGGACCAAGCTAGTAATTGGCTTGAGCGACTTCCGCCGGATCCATCTCAAGTTGGGATGATCTTACCTCTCGCTTCCTTGCTCAATTTTTCCCACCCGGGAGAACCACTAAACTTAGGAATGACATCTTGATGTTCCAACAACGTCAAGATGAATCTCTCTACGAAGCATGGACTCGATTCAAGGACTTACTTCATAAAGTCCCTCATCACGGCATTGATCTTTGGCTTCAAGTCCAAATCTTTTATGATCATGTCAACTTCCTCACCAAGCGATCCATTGACCAAGCTGCCGGTGGAAAACTTAGTGATCTCACGCGCGAAGAATCATGGGGTATAATAGAGGACCTTGCTCTCTATGACAACGAAAGTTGGAATGACCCCGTGAGTTGCCCAAAACCGTAAAGGAAATCTCCTTGCCTCCCATTGACTCATAATCTTCCGACCGTAGGATGATCGAACTTGAAGATCAAGTTAAATTCCTAATGAGTTTCTATGAAAACCCTAAGTCTTCACGCCATGTGAACAAAGTTTCTTCTTCGTGTGAGCCGCTTTATGATCCTCATAACACGCGCACTTGCACCCGATCCCCCGAACATGCTTCTGTTGACTACGCATCCTCGCGTACTAATGGAACAGGAGGAAGATTCCCTACAATACCCGGACCTAGGAATTTCAATGAAACCCGAGAAGCATGGAAGGGCAAGCCAGACTTCTATTGGGGACAAACCAAGGAATTCACTTCTAGTGATTTCTCATTACCCCCATCTCACGGCCCTTCACAACAAAACATTGAGGGAATGTTGCAACACCTAGTCGCATCCCAAGAAGCCCAAATAGCTAAGCTCTCGGACCGCTTTAACCAACAACAAGCAGAAATGGATAGGAAGATAGATAACCTTTTGAAAGCCATGACCAATAGTGATAGGAAGGTTAATGCTATCTCAACTCCCGAGCCTTCCGGGGTAGAGATTAAGGACCCAAGTAAGCTAGCTAAGCACGTTCAATTCGTCAATACCATCGCCTTAGTGAAACCTAATGGAACAAATGATGAAGAGGACCATACACTTGAGAATAATGAAACAACCGAGGAAGTAGGTGAAGTAGATAATGACTATTTCAATAAGTTTCCTACGGAAGAAGAGCTATCTCGCCACCCTCACTTAGTACGCGACTCCGTCACATGTATGTTAGGAAAAGCCCTAGAATCAAGTTTGGGAACCCTTGGAATCTTAACATACCATGTTGCATAGGACGCCTTTTCGTGGCTAAAGCATACATTGACCGCAATCCCAATCAACATAATGACTAGCACCTACTACAATTGGGTAATGAAAAAGCCGATTTCAACTAGGCAAGACCCCGATGATCCTAGTGTTAGTTGCAATTTTCTTGGTAGAGTTAAGGGATTGCCCGTTTATGTAGGTAGTTTCACGTTTCTTACGGACTTCATAATTGTGGAAGATATTAGTACGGCCATAGATCCTAGCTTGTCCCACGTTATTCTAGGAAAACCTTTCATAGAAAGCACCGGGATGACCTACGACCCCTCATTAGGAATAGTGCGATTCAAGGATGAGACCAATGACATAGCTTACCAAATGCCGTTTAAGATTGAGAAGTTTTCATCACTCTCTAATGATGAAAAGGAACTTAAACTATCGGTCTATTATAGGAATGAGGAGGATAAAGAAAAAGGAGTAGATTATGTTATGGCTAAGATTTTCGGATTCTATAAGGATTGCTTGAACCTAGGTCCAGAATATAGAACCGAGTGGGGAGAAAATGAGCTCTTAGAGAGGTGCATCATAGGGCACTTTTACAACATGGAATCCCCCAATAGAGACCGTCATGAGGAAGGAGATGACGGTAATGAAGTCACGTAGGGGCACGACTACGAGTCTAGCTACAAGACTCTTAAATAAAGAAAAGCGCTTCGTGGGAGGCAACCCATGCTTAATTGTTTGCTTGTTAGTGTCATATATCTTTTATTAATTGTTTATTCTCATGTTTAAATTTGTAAAAATGCTTTATTTTGTTTTTAACCTCGTCTTAATTACATATAAAGGTATTTTACATAAAGGATAAGTGTAGGAGGATTACACACGTTTTCAAAAGAAACGTAAACATGAGAATAACAATTTATTAAAAGATATATATGTGTGTTTGTTCGAGTCAAATGCTTGTATCGAGTCATAATGGATGTTTTGCAGAAATTTTTTCCAGATTCTAAAGAGGTAAATTTTCCATAATTTTTTCAGAAAATCGCAGACCAGTTTTTGTCAGGATAACCTGACGGCGTCAGGATTGCAACTTGACGGCGTCAGGAAGGAGTAAAAACATCAGATTACTTTTTTCTGGTTTTCTGAGCTACTTATAAATTTTTGGAATTTTCCAGGTCTTAATTTTCCAGAAATTCTGTAAACATCCATTCCACAAGCATTATATCCTAGTTTAAATCGAGTCTTATATATATTATTACCGCCGATTTTACGCGAAGGTTTTGTTTGTTTTCTTCAAATGTGCAGGTTTCATTTATCAAGAAGAAGAAACAAAAGATTGGAAGGAGCTTTTCACGCACACATTCTTCTTGGAAAGAATTTAACCACTACTTCACGGATCTACCGAGATAATCACGAGGGGAGTACTAGTTTCTTTGTTTTTTTATTACCTTCCATTATCATAACTTTGATACTTTCGGGGAACATTGGGGACAATGTTCAGTTTAAGTGTAGGGAGGGAAAACAAAACGGGAACTTTGAAACTATACTTATCTTTGATTATTTGCTTTGTCCAATTGTATTTGTGTAATAAACCATGAGAAAATGTCGGTTAGGGTAATTTTGGCACCAAATTTTTAATTTTTCATGACATATAGGAGTGGGCCATTAGTTTTAACAAAAGCGTCTCACGGATAGGAAGTTGCATGACTAGCAAAAAAACCCTTTACCACCTAAATTCCACCCAAAATGTGAGGATCGCCCTTAGATTAGTAGGAATTAAAGCATTCATCTTTAATGCTTAGAGTGTGAACCGGTAGTATATTAGATTATAGAACTTGTTTTGTGATGCATTCCGAGATCGCTAGTAAGACTACACTTGTGTAGTTAGGAATAACTAAATGATAAGAGGCATTAGGATATAACCCTTGTTTGATACCCATAGTATAATTACTTCTTCCACATCGGTTGAGTAATTCCCCCACACCCTTTGCGTTGTACTCATCTTTAGTACACGATACCCCTAGTTAACCCCTCAGAGCCTATCCTTTTCGCGGTTCTCGTGATGTTTCGGTTTTTCCGGAATATCAATGAAGAGCATTGTTTACACCTCACGCCCAAATATACACCCAAATCGCCTTAGCCTACCTTGTATGCACTCACTTTCAGTGCATTATTGTTATCACCCTAAACCCTTAGTTCAATTATCTGGTTGCTTGCATGAGTTGCTAAGTCGAGTCATATCTTTTGTACACAGTTTTGGGACGATTGGGATTCATGGGAAGAGTTAAAGTTTATGAAATGACGGGAAGGGAACGTTAAATTCAAATTCCCTTTGTTTACGTAATAATGTACCCCAAGTGTTTTGATCTTTTCAATTCGGGTCAAATTAGTGTTAGAGTAATTAAAAATCAAGTGTAGGGATGTGCCTATAAATCCCTATCATTTTGATGTTACCGTAGAGGATGGTAGAGTAAAAGTGTATGAAAAAAAATCGAAAAAAATAGAAAAAAGAGAAAAGAAAAAATTAGAGTGTGATAAAAAAAAAAAACATACGGGCTACCATCCTACATCTATCTTTAAATTTATGTTTATTTGTTTCAGTTATTTAGAGTTTAGAGTGTAAGTCTTGGCTTAGCAACGCATTCTTCTTTTATACTTGCAACATAGAGATTTTTGACTTGCCACCACTAAATAGCCTATCCCTCCAAACCCTTTATTTCCCTACCGTAAGCCTAACGTTACAACCCTTTAAAGACCTCTTTGATAGTCTTTCCTAGGTGCTTACGCCAAAGCGATGGAGGTTTGATCTATTCTCAAGCCTATGGTAATCTATGTACTAGGACCGGTTAATGAGTGTCTATCTTCCATTTCCAATTTGTTATATTTCATATACACCGAGAGAGATGTGAGTATCCAAACACCCCATGTGAGGTGCTAGTATGTAATTTCCGTGCTTGTTATGACTTTTGTGGGGCTTATATGTGTTGTGGACTGCTTTAAACCAATGCTTCATGACCCCTAACTTATAAATTAATTGGCTAAAAGCACATTTGCTTGAGGACAAGAAAATACCAAGTGTAGGGATATTTGATAAGGTTTTAAAATGTACCTTTTTGAGGGGTCATTTAAGCCCTTACTTGATCACTTTTGTATCCGTTATTACTTAATATCGTTCCTTTTCACTTTTTAGGTCTCTTGAAGGCAAATTGCTGTAATGGCACTTATTTGGACGAAAATGCGCGAATATACGAAGAAAATGGCCAAAGTCAAGAATCAAGACACCCCAGCTGCTGAAAACATAAGGTGACGGCGTCACTGCTTATCTGCGACGCCGTCGGAGGATTTTGTGACGGGACAGAAGCCAAAACTCTTATTTTCAAGTGAAGACGTCCAGTTGTAAAAGAGTAGGCCGTCGCAACTCGACGCCTAGATTCAATCAGACGGCGTCCGAAGGTGAAAGAGGACGGCGTCACAAGCACAAGATGACGCCGTCACAAGTCTAACGTGGCCAAGACGAAACCCTAATGACGGCGATCCGACGGCGTCACAAAACATAAGGTGACGCCGTCGCATATGTAATCTTATATATAGAATCCGAATTTTTTAGTATTTGTGTGTAGTCTTTTGGAGTAAAAACCTAGAACCGAATCAAAGCTGTCTTGTCAGTAATTTTAGGGTTCCAAACCCTATCTTACATCAAGATAAGTGCTTTACTTCATAAATACAATTATGTCTTGATTATTTGTGTGTATGCTTGCATGTTCTCCATGTCCGGCTAATTTATTTGTGTGTTTGCTTAGGGAATATGAAACTTAATTATTGATTATTGATTGGTTGTCTCTTATCTTAGTTGATTAATGATCTAGTAATGCGATAGGTCATTCGTTGTGTACTTAATGCTTGATTAAATCTTTGTGAACCTTAGAATATAACTCCTTGAGTAGTTGTAAGCTAAACCATCCAAAGAGTGCCTTAGAGTAAGAGTTTATTATCCTTAGTGGGTTTTGTAGACAAGACCCTTTGGTAAGTTCAAAGACTTAGGGAACATACGCATACCCTATGACCTTAGACACACAACGCAACTAAGAATAAGGACGTGACAATTCAACCACCAATAAGAGATAATTAAGGAGTAGTAAAACCTAAGTAAACACATCTTGAAACTATCATACGAGCACACAATAATTAGACATAGGCTACATACACCTTAGGTTAGATAATTAGATAAGTAGAGTAATCGGTAGCAATGCCAACCCCCCAAATCCAAACCCCGAGATTCGTACCTTTCCATTTCATAAAAACTAAAAAAGATAAAAAATAATCTTCCTCAACCCCAACCTTAGCGTAGTAACTTCTTACTAGCATTTCTATTCCCCTAGAGAACGATATCAATACCCGTGGCTTACCCTAATTACTACACTACAACGATTAGGTTCACTGCCTAGGGTGTTATAAAACTTGCTCGAAGAAAAGGAAGTTTCCTTGACCCCGAACGACGCGTGTAGCGTTATCAATGTACATCATGAATCAACATAGTAACTATATATATATATCATGAAATTGTTAAGATTATGAATAATAAAGATGAGATGATGGTGGTGATTAGTTGCTTACAACTTTTGGCTTTCAATTAAGAAATGAGTAACTAGTAAGGATCGGACTTTGATTGAACACTTAGGACCTTGAATTGAGCTAGCTTTCTACACCTTGGCACCCTTGTGATCTTGAAGAGTTGGTGATGAAGTACTAAGTGACTTGAGTGGATCTAAACTCAAGAAGATCACTTAAACTTGCTACAGATTTGATGTAGTAACTTACTACTTGAAACTTCTTTTCATAAACTTGGAGTTTATAGATCAAATTATGGAAGATATGAATGTTTTATGCTATGAAATACCCAAATCAGCCTTCAATCAGTCTATAGGCGATGATGATAGTATTCTTACCAACGCGTGTACATTTCCTTGATCGGCATCGTGGCGTGGCAGCCACATTGAATGTGTGACTACAGCCATTTTGATCGCCTGGTATCGCTATTGTATACATATATCTGAGCCTCATTCGTTGCCATTATTTATGTTTTCCTGTTGGTTTTGACGTGTTAGTGAAACTGTAGGTTAAATGACAAATACACGTACGTCTTACTGTTGCTATTTCCTAGATCAGGACCTGTGGATACTGCATATAAAAGGTACGTCAGCAAATCATGTTAGCTACCAACTACCGTCTATTTGTGTCTGTATTAATACGTCATAATTCTAATAGTAAAATGATACTGTTTCGAATGCCACTATAGAATCATGGGTAACTGCATTTTTTGGACTAACGGTTGTTTGAAATTGTCCGTATCTATTCAGCCGGCATGCGTTGAATCTTATCCAAGTAACTAGTGGTGTCATCGATTGGAATCTTTCCACTGGGTAGACTATTGCAATCTTCATTTGCTAATAGTAATACGGGATGTTTAAGATATTGGCCTATTCTGATCTTCCCTTCGAATTCCTTTTGTTGTTACAATGGTCTAGCAATACTTCTGGTGCAGACTGTTGCACAAAGACTCTTGAAACAACAAAAGGAATTTGAAAGGGCGATCAGACGGATGTCACTATCCTGAACGTCACGTGTCAATATCATCGACTGACGATTGCGGTATACTTCCGAGTGGAAAGATTCAACTCGATGACACAACAATATTCGGGTGCGGAGCAAAAGGAAGCCTCACAGAGCAAAACTTGTACGGGTACAGTCTTCGCGAACAACGAAAGATTGTTTCACCAAGTTGAAAGCGGGACGCATTGTTTCACACCAAATAGTGTTAGCCGATAACTATGCTTCGCATCACTATGCGCCGCTCCTAATTCTAATACTATCCATACTTTTGTAGTCAGTAGCAGTTGAATCTTATCCAGCTGAATTCTCGTGTCACTAATTGGAATCTTTCCACCCGGTGGGATATTGCACGCTTCATTTCCTAATATTGATATGAGATGTTTAAGATATTGCCCTGTTCTAATTCACCCCTCGAAACCC
The DNA here is from genome assembly GCA_910596185.1 of Chrysanthemum makinoi. Classification (NCBI taxonomy): domain Eukaryota; kingdom Viridiplantae; phylum Streptophyta; class Magnoliopsida; order Asterales; family Asteraceae; genus Chrysanthemum; species Chrysanthemum makinoi. The sequence goes on along the minus strand of OU343216.1, from coordinate 164,366,737 downwards.
TTTCGTTGTGACAACGGTGTAGCAATACGTCTGGTCCAGACCTTTGCACAAAAGCCGTTGCAACAGCAAAAGGAATTCAATGGGCCGAGTAAATGGGTCTCGCTATCTTGAACATCGCGTCTCAACATTAGTGACTGATGCTTGCAATGTACTCCCGAGTGGAAAGAGCCCACTCAGTGACGCAACAATATTCAGGTGTAATGTTGTGTGCACAGAAGTTTTAATTGGTGCACGTAAGTTATATGAGTTGTATCTTACGCAAGTAAATAGTCGTGTCAATGATTGGAACCTTTCCACTCAGTATAATAGTTCAATCTTCATTTGATAATATTGATAAGGGATGTCTAAGATACTGCCCAGTTCTCATCTTCCCCTCGGATTCCTTTCGTTGTGACACTGGTCTAGCAATATGTCTGGTGCAGACCTTTGCACAAAGACTCTTGACACAGCAAAAGGGGTCTGAGAGGGCGATTAGACAGGTGTCAGTATCCTCAACATCGTGTGTCAACATCATCGATTGGCGGTTGAAGTATACTTCCAGGTGGAAAGATTCAATTCGATGACACAACGCTGTTCAAGCATGGAACAAAAGACTTCTTCACAGAGTACAACTTGTATGGTGTAACACCCCCAACTTCGAGATACGCAACGGAATTCAAACTGGGCGTTACTTCATGGCACAACAGTCATAACAATAGAAAACGAACTCTAATGGAGTCGTTTTAAAAGATTTATCATTCGATTTATATAAATATCAGAGTTTACAAAAATGAGGTTCCAAATGGTTCCAAGTTCACAAAATACATTAAATTGGTTTTCGAATGATAATAAAATTTATAGCCTTCTTGAGTATCCGTGCTCCTCCGTGCCATCCTCGTATAATATGGACCTGAAATACATGCTTAAAACTGTAAACACAAAGGTTGAGTGAAATTCATAGAGTTTGTTTGATGGTTGAACACATTATGTTTGTAGTGTGAGTTATAAATTCACACCAATGGTTTGAAAACAAAACAGTTATTATTAGATTAAGCATCATGAAATCAAGGCGTTAACGTGTTCCAAAATTAATTGGAGAAAATGTCGGTGGTGCCCTATCGTGTAAAATTGCCGTTTTACCAATGTTACTCAAATATAGTGCTTGTTTGCCTACCCGTCAAACGCAAACGGGATTCGTCAATCCCATAGATCTATTCACAATATTCAGCCCACTCACTCACTAGTGATTAATGATTCATGATTTAGGGACTTAAGTTTGGCAAATGCGGTAATTTAGTGCTAATAAAACAATCAGATAAGCATACAGTTTGAAAGCATGTGTTCGGTTTAAAATAAAGCATGTATCTCCCCCAAGGGTTTGTAAAACAATTAAGTAATAGAAAGTGGGCTATGAACTCACCTCAGAGTAAATGATATCAAATGTATAATGAGAATGATGGATATGCCGTGAGAGCTTCAACGAGCAACCTAGAATATGATGTTACGACTTAGGTTTGAAATAATGATGCGAAAGAAATAACAAGCCTATATACGTCTCTATGTTGATCATGATGTAGTACATGGCAGTTGTGTATGTTGTTTATAGAAATCGTACTAATGTTCGGGCCATCATAATTCAGAGGTCATGTAGTAAACGTCGAGGAGCTAGGACACTTTAAATCGTAATCCCGAACTCGTCGATACGTTTTACTCAAACGAAACCCCTCACATGAAGCTCCCTAGTTTTGTAGCACTTAGTAGATAAAACATAGATTTTGAATGAAGATTGTTATATCATAAAGTTTATCATGTTTTAGTAAATATCTAGTTTTTACAAGTTCTCGTCGTTTCATAAATATGATCATTAGACAATGTAAGTATATAAAGTTATGTCGTTTGGTTTGTGTTGGTGTCGATTTGCCAAGGGTAACACCTTAGTTAACGGTATTGGGTAAATAAGCCTTGAGGCTTTAGCCATGGCCTTGTCGTGGCTTTGGTCTTGACTACCATGGTCTTGAGACTCAGCCTTGACCTTAGTTGTGGCCGTGGTCTTGGCTTATGGCCATTAGGCCTCTTGGTTTGCTTTTAGTTGTGACAAAAGTATAGTTGTGAGACTATATATAGGGCAGTTTCAGTTTTTGAAAGATAATGGCCTATTTAAGCGTTTTCAGGGTCCGAGCTTCTTTTAATGCTGAAGGAAAACGTCGTTCCGGACAACTTTCGTGGTTTAACTTTTTGACGATTCGGACCAGAAGTACCACTTTCAAAACGGACAGGCCCTTAACAGATTCAATTTGGCAGTTTCGGCGTTTTGGTTTTGCTAACTTCTTTGGCCGTATCTTTTGACTCGTGTACTCGTTTTAGGTGATTCAAATTGTTACGTTTTCCCTTTTATCTTGTCTAGCATAGTATGTAAGTTAGAAAGTTCATATGTGACTGGTTTTAATGGTCTCAAATGTGTAGAATATGACTAGTTTACTAGTTTGTTACTTTTACAACAATATGTGAATTAAAACATGTGATTGAGTATATGTATGATAAGGTTTTAAAATGTACCTTTTTGAGGGATCATTTAAGCCCTTATTTGATCACTTTTGTATCCGTTATTACTTAATATCGTTCCTTTTCACTTTTTAGGTCTCTTGAAGGCAAATTGCTGTAATGGCACTTATTTGGACGAAAAGGCGCGAATATACGAAGAAAATGGCCAAAGTCAAGAATCGAGACACCCCAGCTGCTGAAAACATAAGGTGACGGCGTCACTGCTTATCTGCGACGCTGTTAGAGGATTTTGTGACGGGACATAAGCCAAAACTCTTATTTTCAAGTGACGACGTCCAGTTCTAAAAGTGTAGGCCGTCGCAACTCAGACGGCCTAGATTTAATCCAGACGGCGTCAGAAGCTGAAGAGGACGGCGTCACAAGCACAAGATGACGCCGTCGCAAGTCTAACGTGGCCAAGACGAAACCCTAATGAGGCCATCGGACGGCCACAAAACATAAGGTGACGCCGTCGCATATGTAATCTTATATATAGAATCCGAATTTTTTAGTATTAGTGTGTAGTCTTTTGGAGTAAAAACTAGAACCGAAATCCAAGGCCTGTCTTGTACAGTATTTTAGGGTTCCAAACCCTATCTTACATCAAGATAAGTTCTTTACTTCATTAATACAATTATGTCTTTGATTATTTGTGTGTATGCTTGCATGTTCTCCATGTCCGGCTAATTTATTTGTGTGTTTGCTTAGGGAATATGAAACTTAATTATTGATTATTGATTGGTTGTCTCTTATCTTAGTTGATTAATGATCTAGTAATGCGATAGGTCATTCGTTGTGTACTTTATGATTGATTAAATCTTTGTGAACCTTAGAATATAACTCCTTGAGTAGTTGTAAGCTAAACCATCCAAAGAGTGCCTTAGAGTAAGAGTTTATTATACTTAGTGGGTTTTGTAGACAAGACCCTTTGTTAAGTTCAAAGAGTTAGGGAACATACGCATACCCTACGACCTTAGACACACAACGCAACTAAGAATAAGGACGTGACAATTCAACCACCAATAAGAGATAATTAAGGAGTAGTAAAACCTAAGTAAACACATCTTAAACTATCATACGAGCACACAATAATTAGACATAGACTACATACACCTTAGGTTAGATAAAGATAAGTAGAGTAATCGGTAGCAATACCAACCCCCAAATCCAAACCCCGAGATTCGTACCTTTCCATTTCATAAAAACTAAAAAAGATAAAAAATAATCTTCCTCAACCCCAACCTTAGCGTAGTAACTTCTTACTAGCATTTCTATTCCCCTAGAGAACGATATCAATACCCGTGGCTTACCCTAATTACTAAACTACAACGATTAGGTTCACTGCCTAGGGTGTTATAAAACTTGCTCGAAGAAAAGGAAGTTTTCTTGACCCCGAACGACGCGTGTAGCGTTATCAATGTACATCATGAATCAACATAGTAACTATATATATATCATGAAATTGTTAAGATTATGAATAATAAAGATGAGATGATGGTGGTGATTAGTTGCTTACAACTTTTGGCTTTCAATTAAGAAAGGAGTAACTAGTAAGGATCGGACTTTGATTGAACACTTAGGACCTTGAATTGAGCTAGCTTTCTACACTCTGGCACCCTTGTGATCTTGAAGAGTTGGTGATGAAGTACTAAGTGACTTGAGTGGATCTAAACTCAAGAAGATCACTTAAACTTGCTACAGATTTGATGTAGTAACTTACTACTTGAAACTTCTTTGCATAAACTTGGAGTTTATAGATCAAATTATGGAAGATATGAATGTTTTACGCTATGAAATACCCAAATCAGTGTTTGAGGGTTCTTAGTATGCATTTCACTTGCTATTTATAGGAGGGTAAGTTTGGTTAACCATATATTGGGTTAAATGTTAACCATGGTTAGGTTTAAGACACCAAGATGATGACTCCCCCCCCTATAGGCGGTTACATAGTGTGACAAGGCTTAGATGATAAGTCTTGATAATATCTTGAGTTTAGAGTAAGATTTGGTTCCGTTAAATGCCAACCGTAAGCCGTTAAGTCACGAAACGTAAAAAGGGTATCGTAAAATATGAAACTTATAGGAATGATTAAACTCATCATTATACTTCATCTAAAAATATAAAATGAGTGATAAGTATTATTGATGCAAAACGCTGCTAAAGGGAAACACGGGTCAAAACGCGTAAAAAGCAATTTATCAGAAAAGAATGAGATTTCAGGGAAATGACCGTGAATTTATTTGAAGTAGACTAAAATTAGTCTATAAGTGATATGAGATGTCAAAATGTGGTTTTCGTTATACGTGGGATAACTTAACAGAAAAATTGTAGAACGTACAAGGTTAATTTCTTTATGGTCAAAGGAGGAGGGAAATATGTTTGACTTTTCCAAAAATGTAAAAGTGTCTAAACATCTTAGAAAATACAGTGTAGAAATGGTTAAGTTTGGGTCTACGTAGATTTGTTTAAAACGTAAGTTAAGCTCCGTACGGCTCAGGGTTTATTTGGTAACATTTAAAAGAAATCTTAAAAATTGTCTAATTAATTATGAGTGATTTAAAAATTAATTGATGTGGGACAATTGTCATAGTTGGTTTTCGTTATGCGCGGGATGTTGAAATGGTGTTCCGACCAAAACGAAACTTTAAGACGATGTTTTCTTAATAACTTTGCGAAGATGATCTAACGATTGTCAAACTCTCAGGTTATTACTAAAATAATTTATCTTACGAGAATATGAAATAAAACTTTTACGGGATGAATAGTGAAAGTGAATAGTAAAAGTGAATAGTAACTTTTCAAAAATATGAAAAGTAACCCGAAAAATGCGCGTTGTTACAATGGGTGCATGCTACGCGAACATCAAAAGATTCTTTCACCAAGTTGATAGTGACACGCTGCTTGAAGATGCACGTACTCGCGTATTACTGTCTTATCGGAGTTCCTTTTAATAGGTTGCATACGCCTTCTAGTAAACTTCCTCCGGTTTATGTCATATGTTGCACTTTCAATCACTTCGGAAACTTGATCTCTCTGCAACTAAAGAGGTAAAAGAAATCATAGGCTTCAATTGTGGGTTCATTTCAGTCACACTATGTGATTCCACTTTTGTGACTCCACAGGTGAGCGTAAATGAAATATAAGTGACATATTCTTCTGATGTTGAATCGAGCGGTTTCATGAGTGCTTATGCAGAAAGTTACTAATACAAACGGAAGCCCGGGAAGCGTACGATAGAACCTCAAACACCAGCGCTTGTGGCTGTTAATGGTCCTGAAAGCT
>OU343216.1:164268420-164360835 GCA_910596185.1 Chrysanthemum makinoi | reverse complement strand
TTTACAAATTTAAGATTTTAGGTTCTACGCTTTCTCATCCATCCCATCTTTCAAACCCTTTTTTTCTTTTTTTTGGACCATTGGATGAGGCGGTTTAGCGGGGTGAAGAGCGAGGTGCATAGCCCGAATCGGGATGGAAAAGGGATGAGTTTTGCGGTACCATAAGGGAAGGGGTGGTGCTCTCGAGCGGCACCGCATTTTTGGTCGGCCCCGAGCTCCTCCCGTGTCTACTCCCTCCCCCCTAGTAACGTATATGGTTACTATCTTCCATCTCAAAATAATTTTTTGTTATATCTTAAGATGATTGTCCACTTTATATTTCAACAAGAGACTTGGTGAGTGAAAATAAGATTTTGTTAAAAAATGTAGTTAGTGAGATTTTATAAAAGTGTTAGCATTTTAAAAATAGACATTTAGTGGGATTTTATAGTTGTGTCAAAATAAATGCAAGTTGTGTTCGGATTTGTATTAACAAGTATGTTTCTAACCTTTAGATGTTAATTAATTTTTATAAAACAACTCAAAAAGGTTAATTGTCTTTGTCCTCACAGTAAAAATAAATAAATAAATAAATAAAAGGTTCTCAATTGTAAAGTTGAGTTATTTTGAAAATTCAAAATCCTTCACATACTAATGAACAGAATCACGCATCTAACATTTATGATTTAAGGGGGAAAATAGAGGGATTAAAGTTGTAAATTTAGACGACCTTTCTTTTTTATAACTAAAACTCACATTCACCTCTATTTTAAAAATTACATGTCTCAAAAACCGTAAACCGTAAACCTACAAAAATTAAATCATCGTAACGAGCATTTAATTATCTTTCAATAAATTGGCACTTTCATATACTTTCGACAAGCTTTTACTGGGTTTTTTTTTTTTGGTGTTTTTTGCTTTTTTCTTGGTGCAGTTATTTGTTTGAAATATCACTTATGATATAACACTAATATGTGATTCCGAACACATAACATGCTTTTTTTAAATTAACATAAGTATTTATGTAAAACTCTAATTGATTCACCATTTTTTGCATTTAAAAATTCAAATTCTTAGCGTTTCAACCATATATCACACATAATTTTTGAACATTTAAATCATTACAGTATATTCATAGAGATTGGATATATATATACATATATGTGTGTGTGTGTGTGTATATATATATATATATATATATATATATAGTTTGGATCAAATAAAAAGTGATTTAGGATAAAAAGGGTAGAAAATGAAAATTTTATCAATAAACTAGCAAGGGTAGTAAAGATATTTTACATCCACTTTTAAGTACTCATTTAAGCCTCTTTAATATTTCATTTAAGTTTTACTCTTCCAAATGCTAACTCACGTCATTTTACTTCAAAATACAACTTTTGTTTCTTCCTTTTAAATTAAATAATAAATTAAATGTATGTCAAATGTGTCAATATATATAACGATGGGTCACTTTACTAAAACGGTGTGTCGTATGTGTAAGGATGTGTGTCAAAATGTATAACAATGTGTCTAGACAATTAGTTTTGTGTGTCACTACAAATGCATCAAAAGACTAAGTGTGTCACCAAAAAAAAACTTAATGTGTTACTAGAAATATAGTATGAAACTAAGTGTGGCAAAAAAGACATAGTTTGTCATAAAAAATGTGTAATAAAACTTAGTGTGTCACTACAAATGCATCAAAAAAAATTTGTGTGTCACTATCAAATGTATCAAGAAATTTAGTGTCATTACAATATACTAAAATTTTAATGTGTCACCTTGTATGTGTCAAGAAATTTAATGTTACGCTAGAAATATCTCAAAATTTTTGATGTGTCATCATAAATGTTTCATGAAACTTAGTGTGTCATAAAAATGTATTACAAAATTAGTGTATCCCCATTAATGTAATAAGGATTAATTAATTGTATAACAATTTGAATAAGGATGAAAAATAGAACGTATGCAATGTGTATAAAGAAATAATGTGTGCCACTATATATTTTTTTTTTTGAACATTGAACTTCATTAAAAACCGGCAAGTCCTCAAATCGAGGACCGCGAAGACACAATTACAACATATACAATGAAAAAACGGCCCAATCCTTCCATAAAACCGACTTAAACTTAGAGCGATTCTTAATCCATAAGAACGAGAGGGATTTAACTAATGCTACCACCTCTTGAACTTTAGGAGAAATGTTGTCAAAAACCGTGTGCCACTATATATATCTCAAGAAACACAATGTGTAATAAAAGGTATACAAATTAATGTGTAATAAAGATGAAATTAATTTTCCTTCACACCTATTATGAATTGATCGTATGGCAAGGGGAAAAAAACGAAACGTAAATAAATGTGGTCAAATAACAACATAGTTTACCATATTTACCCTTTATTAATGAAGAGTTATGCTACTCAAGGTTGTCAAGATCGGGATCCTACCCAGGATCGTTTTCGTCTTTGCAAGATCGTGATCGTAAGATCGGATCGGGATCTTAAGATCCTACTCTAATGTTATTTCTTAATAGTTTATGTAATTTTATACAAATCTACAAATTCTAATACATTATAACCACAAAATACTATGAATGTTTCATATAAATGTTGTCCTAAATTATGATTATAAAATGTTTAAAAATATTAACATGTTATTTTTTGAATTCTACAAACAAACAACCCATAAATTTGTAGTTTTTTAGTTTGTAATCCGAGAAAAGTAAGATCGGATCGGATTAAATCGTAAGATCGTATTGTCAAGATCGGGATCCTATAAGATCTTAAGCTTGCAAAGATCCTATGTAGGATCCGGATCGTTTTTGCTTTGCAGTATCGTAAAATCGTAAGATCCTAAGATCAGGATCGGGATCCTGAGAACTATGATGCTACTAATTTTCAAATATTCATTAAAACATCATAATTAACCTCCTCCATTGATCAATTTAAGCTAGCTAGATCCAATGATCAAAAATACTTCTTATCCTTTTTACATCAATCAACATTTTACAATAACATATATATATATATATATATATATATATATATATATATATATATATATATATATATATATATATATATATATATATATATATATATATATATATATATATATATATATATATATATATATATATATATATATATATATACACTAACATTTCTAGGACCAATTAATTCATTCGGGCAAGACATCTTACGATGTCATGATGCGCCCATTCCTATGGCCATTCCTTTAATACTTCTGGCTCTCGGGAGTCTCTTTGTAGGATACTTGGCTAAAGTGTGACCTGTTAGCCCATAAGTAAGTATCAGGATCTAAGCGGTCAGTTGCTCACCCCGCCACCCATTGTACGAGGTCACAATTCACCCAACACGATATATACATACACACACACACACACATATATATATATATATATATATATATATATATATAGGCTCTGTTTCCATTGAGAAGCTTTTTATTTTGAGAAGATTGAGAAATCTTCGTTTGAACAAATTAATTCATGTTTTTTATTTGATTCACAAGTAAACATCATGTTATGGTGAATCGAATTTATAAATCACAAATTTTATTCACATATCATTGTCAAAATCGAGTTATGATGATGATTCATTAAATTTGTACAGATGATTCAGTATTCTACATTTATCGCAAAATCGAGAGATTTTGAACATTGATTCAAAAAAATTTTACACATTTTGAATTTTAATCACATTAAAATGAGTTTTACGCTTGAAAAACATGAATCAAAGTTAAAAATCTATCGTTTTTGAAAACCTTCTCAATCTTCTCAAAATAAAAACCTTCTCAATCGATCCGGATTTTATATATATATATATATATATATATATATATATATATATATATATATATATATATATATATATATATATATATATATATATATATATATATATATATATATATTTCATATAAGAGGAGGCATGCTACATAAAATGCCACTTGGCATCCCATAATGCCATGTCATATTTCCACGTCATCATTCTATTTACGTGGCATTTTTTTTTAATTTTTTTATAAGAGGAGACATGCCACATATAATGCCACGTCATAATTCCATGTCATCACAATTAATGCCACCTCATCGCAATTAAAGTCAAATAAGGTTTTTTAATTAGTACAAAAAAATCAATAGAGAGGATCGAACCTTGGGTGATTTGTAGCATTAACACACTTGATAACCACTAGACCAACATATTTTTTGTTTTATATTTTGCAACACTTAATCTATAAACCTCTGCGATTAATTATTTTTTCTAATCAAATTATGCACAATATATCCCGAATCATTCATTATATCCTTTTAAAAAAATCATAACCCTAAAATCATTCTTTTCCACAAGTCGACTCTCTCTTTTTTCCTGAAAAATGCATACAGAAAAAGCCATATCATACAAACCCTAATTGAATAATTATAATGTCACACATGATATATCACACAAACACTAAATTACAATATAACAGGAGGAAAAAAAACGATGCTTTGAAGAAAAAGTATTGGAGATAATACAACTACAGATTGCCTGCGTGCACTTTGATAAGTACGTCTTTTTTTAACATTGATCATTGACAACATTAATATTAACAGTGTTAATGTATGTGTTTTCTCGAAACATTGATTTCGTTCATCATCCAGATAAGTGAATGGTGGCAACTGGAAGTACAGGCATGTGAAGTCACATTATGGACAATCACCAAAGGTTTATTATAATTGATTATGATATACGGTTTATCTTTAATTTGTGTTTTGTTTTTCTTTGAATCATATTGAAGAAACATGTATCATTTATTTATGTCAATTTTCATACAGATTTTGTTTTAGGGTTTATGTAATATAAAGTGGGTTGTACATAATCTTCATGATATCATTCATACATTACATAGTGAGGATCTTTAAGATAGTGTTAGACTGATAATTAGTGTTTCAGGTGATGTAGGTGGGTTATATATCCTTTAGCGATCCATACAGTGTTACCACGATCACTGCTGGCTGCCACTCCTCCAGTAGTGAATAGATGGCACTGCTTAAAGGCAAGTATTGTTCTTTTAGATATACTATTCGTATCATTATCATATGGTGGGCCATTTTTTTGCACCTATTGGTGTATAAGTTTATCATGGCATAAAAAAAGTGGCAATTTCGACCCATATACATATAAATGGGCAGATTTGGATTGTGTTTTATCTCGAATGGATTAAACGTTCCCCCAAAGCTTATTTTTTTAGTGCATACGACTAACGGAAGTACTAACACTTTTTAGTACATACAACTGACGCTTTTTAACAAAAGCATACAACTAAGTACTAACACCTTTGTTTTTTGTTAAGGAATGCACAAAAAACTGTTTTATACCCGTTTTGGCCCATTATCAACCCACGAATATTTTGACCTCTATGTTCACAGTGAACTGTGCTTTTCAAGCCTTTTAATTCAATATACACATGCTAATGAAAGCATATAACAGAGATCCAACATAAAGTTTTCCCTGATGTTAACTGTCTAGATGTTACAGCGCTATGGGGTATGGGCCTAACATTTTGCTGTTATTCAGCTGTTGCATCTCAATGTGTTAGAAGAAATATATGTAGGTGATGATATTATAATGTGATGTTAACAGAAGTTTATTGCTTCCATTATATGACAGAAAGTGCAATTCTTCGTGAAATTGTCCCACACTAGCACTTCCGTGCAATAATTATACTACATGGGAGCATTGCAGCATAATCTTGAACATGGGATTGTATATTTCTTGATAAAGGTATTCTACTACACAATTTTTTTATAAAATTTAGTGGTTACGAGGATGAGGAAATTGGAGAAGAAAGAAATGGAAAAAAGAAAGTACGTTTGACAGGGTAATGGTTTACCTGTAATACTTAGGGGTGTTTAGATTTGCGTTTTAACAATGGTGTGTAATTATTGTTTTATTTTTACGATTTCATGAACTGAAAAAAAAATGTTTACATGTAACTATATATACTTAATTGGGGAGACTTCTTTTCACTTTCACAACTTGATTCGTTTTTTGCAGGATGGTTCAGGCAGTGGAGTGCGACATTGTGCTGTGTTGCGTTGCAAGAAGGTTAAGGTTATCAGGGAGTGGGTATTCTTTGCCAAATGTTGCTGTATTTTGGTTGACAAAAATGTGAGTTCTTCTTATAATAAAAGTTCTTTGTTCGCAATTTAATGTTTTTCTTTTCATGGTCACAACATCAGTTTTTTAAAATGGAGGTTCAAATCAAGCTTGTGCGAATCTAGATTATAGAAGCTACTTCGGTCCTTTGATAAAGTTTGGTTGCTGTTAACGCTTAACAAACTATATGTGCGAGAAGGGAAATATAATGATGTAAAGTGTCCCACATGCCACCAGTATAGGAGTATAAGAGTTGGGAGTGTGGGTATTTATCAGTAATGGAGTTGTAGGAGTTTGAAAATAATCTGCCTTTTGCCCATTTAATTCTTCACCAAACACTTTTAAGTATAATGGCCAAATAATTCAAGAGAAGGCTCCAACCAAAGTTTTTGGCAGAGTTTGCACTGCAAATGAATTTCCTCTTGATCATGAGATTCTTTATGACCATGAGATGGCTTATGCGCGTTTCCTGATTCTTAAAATTATTCATTCATGTGTTTAAAGGGTGTTTGGCACATGACACATCCAAACACTATTATGTTACTCGTGAATAATTCACTTAATCCCTTCTCAAACGATTATTATCCAGTAGGTATTATTTTGAATAGTCTATTTCTTATCAAGATCCAAGATTTTGTGGTACTATGATATGGCGGTATTCATTAAAGAAAATGGTTTTGTTCTTTTGGTATATATAATATCAATATTATGTATGCATTTGGCTTATTCAAGGTCAGTGTAGATGAATGCACATTTACTTTTCTATGGGTAAGTGAAAGTTTATGACTTCTATAAAATGTAGGTTCATACAAGTGGAACACAAGTGGTGTTAGCCTAGAGAAGCATGGATCAAACTTCTACGATGGGATCTTGAGAGACAAAAGAGGTTGTTGGATCAGAGGATTCATGGGTCATGTTTTGCAACCACTTCTTCTATGCTATGAACCTTTGGTATGATATAATCTAATGAATATCAAATTGTGATCATATATGTAGAGAAGAACACTGAACCTATGAACATCCTTAGACTTAGTGTATAACTTAAGAGCACTATTCACTAGATTAGCGATAGGGGTTGTTTATCAATGTTGTTACTTCTTAAAGAGTAATATGGTGCAAGATAGGCACACTGTTAGTCATACTTTTAGGTCTATTATTAAACCTGAGACTTATTTTTTGATTTTTGTTGATTATATACAATACTAATTATTACATCAGTGTCCTTTTTCTAGAGTGTCCTTTTTTTGAATGTTATTGTTGTATTGTGGGATAGCCGATTGGTTACCAGGGAGTGATAAGGAACTGATAAGTATTAGAGGGTAAAGAGAAGTCTCTGATTTCTCAAAATGAACTCAGAATCTGTAAATCAGGCTAGAGTGCTGTACATCACAGAACTGTGAGTATCATGTGGTTCAAATCAGGGTAGTAACAAGGAATCAGCTGGTATTATCGCTAACAGAGGGTGTAATAAATATCAAATGGTAGTTTTTTTGGCTGAGCTTATGTGGATAAGCGATCATTAATAAGGATTTTGGGACTAATCCTTAGCACGACTGAAAGAGAACGTGTCTCTCAAAAATGAAACGTTAGTCATTTAAATGCGTATTCAAAACTTCTACTGATGTGGTGGTTCTTGAGAGTGTGATTAACGCATTTAAGTTACTACATAACCTGAACATCCTAAACATAACTCAAGTCAGCTGATGCTTGGCTTTTTGAGAATCCTCAATCACAATCCGACACCAAGCCTTTCAACATTGCCATATCAGCTGATGTGGGCATAAGCTGGTTTTGAGAATCGAATCCCTGAACCATGAGTGAAACGGAGTTCTTCTCTTACCAGGGTGAGTTAGAAGGTCGAGGTCATCACAGCTGCAGCTTAACCAGAATGGGCGTGAGCCTGAAAGAGTGTCCTTGATTCACTCAAGTACAAGTGCAATGGCTGAAATGGTTGCATAATGTTGTTTTGATGACTTACAGTTCATAAAAAGCAGTTAGTTGTTCTGTTTTACCGGTGGCGGTGTCCATCCGGATGAGAAATAAACATTGGACAAAATATCAACTTTTGGTTTAACTAAGGACCCTTACATTCAACTAAAAGGAGGAAATTTCAATTCAAATAAATTTGGAGCGTATATAATGAATGCAGGAAGTTAAGTTACATTTTTATTCAAGTTTTAAATTATATTGTTTGTTTCTTTAATCAGTATTGGCTCATAATACAAAGGTTAGTCTTTATAAAAATGAAATACATGTATCATGAAGTCAAAGCACGTCTCTTTTGGTGACTTGGCATGTGAGTAATGCAAATAAGAAGATCCTTTGGATTGCTGAGATGTGAATCCCTATGAAGCAACGAGTTCCAAAGGTTAGTAGCGAAATTTTATCATTCATTGACGTGCTTATAATATACTTATGATTAACAATTTTTCTGTTTCATTAATATATCAGTGGAATAAAAGCAGGGTCTGCATTATTATAAATCATGTTACTTGAATCAATCACCTTACTTTCAAACGTATCTTTTAATATTGCAGCTGCTATAAAAATTGAGAAACACGTGCGTAAATGGCGTGCATGGGTAGCCTATACTCGGCTTTGGGTTTCTGTTTTTGCAGTTCAAACATGCCTGCGTGCAATAGAGGCTCGCAAGAGATTCAAACTATTAGTTATTTCAATTTAACATCCATTATGTGTTACAAGATATTACAGTTCTTCCATTATTAGGCCAGTTGCATTGATTAAAATCATGAAAGAATTAAGCATGGATCAGTTGAGGGCAAAAACGGGTGTTGATATATTCGAGGCTATAGAAGAAACGATTAAGGTGGCTGCTTGTGATCTCCCAAACGAGTTTAATATAAGGCAGCCCGAGATTGCTGAAGAATTATTTTCATGCAAGTATAGTGATGGAGAAGTTAAAGAATTGTTGTTTAAGAATAATACGTTTAATTGGGGGATGGATGTTCAGGAAAATATGGTAGTTGTTGATCAAGGCGCCGAAGACTTGTGTTTAGATAAAAAGGCCTCCCCTTGTCCTCCTCTAGAGGATTTCGCTATTATTTGTGATCACGCAACTTGGCCATACCTGGATTTATCTACTATCTTTGATGGGATTGATGATGATAATGACAAGAAGACGGAAAATGCACCTAGGAGGCAAGGAAAGCAACTCAAACTTGTTAGCCAATGAATGTAAATAATAATGTATGCCTGCCTAAAATGTAAACAATTCTGTTGTAGGTTCTTGGAGATATAGTTGTTACCATATTAATGGCAGTTGGTCTGAATGGTTGTATGAGGTATGAAGCATATAGCATTTAAAACACTTTTAGATGAGTATAGAGTGGCCAACCCATATAAATTTCACATGTTTTGTTGTTTCCACTTTAGCCAAGCTTAAAATTTGACCATTTGACTCATTGGATATTAAACACAACCCATTTGAAAAGTGAGTAGTAACTTGCTAAATTGTTCTCTTATTGTTTTCTTTTTTACTTTATAAGTCTTGGCAAATGTACCTTTTTGAAGATCATGTATGAGATAAACCATGCATTTATCGAAGAGTTGAAAAAGAAAATAAGAGAGGATTATGCACGTCTTTCTCGGATGTCAATTGTTGAAGAAGGTGCTGTCAAGGTAATTCCAAAACCTTTATGGTTTTTTCTTTATATGATGTAAAGATAATTTCTTATTGAGTCGTCAACTGCATGCTACAATATGGTGGTTCTGCAGCCCACAATAAGATAATATGTTATTTTATCTAGATGGTTCGATGTATGAAGGTTGAGGTGGCAAAACGGGCTGGCCGGGCGGGCACGGGCACTGGCTAAAACGGGCACGGGCTTAAACGGGCACGGGCTAAACGAGCACGGGCCAAACGGGCACATGTTATACAAATCGCTTAATAAAATACCTAAAAAGACAAAATAAATTCCTTAAACGTAATATCTTATTTATATTAGCAAACTTAAAATATATTATATAAAAAAAACTCTTTAAAATGATCGTAATGGTCTACAATTGAGAAAAAAAATGTGCCCGTTAGTGCCCATTTAAGTTTTCAATGGGCTATATGTGCCCATTTCAAAAAAAGAAGGGGGCTAAATGTGCCCAAAGCTTTTAAAATTTTGCCCATTTAGCCTATCTTTTTGCTTTTGTGCACATTTTGACACCACTATATGAAGGTAAACCTGTTTATGAAGGCAAAATGCTTTGTAACCAGTCATCTTCTTACAAGGGTTAAGAAAGGACAAATTTGAATTTACACATTGACATGACTGGATAGTAACTTGAACATCAAATACTCATAACATATGTTGCTTAGTTTTGGAAATTGTCTTTCACTCGGGTTTAAATAAATAAAAGTTCTTGATGACCTCAGTTTCTGATATTTCTTTTATTTTTCTCAGACAAGTTTAATGAATAATAGGTGTATGTTATAGTCTTTGGGCAAGTGCAACTGAGTTGGCGTTCTCTTTTTTCTTCTCGGACATCAAGTGTGATATAAGACAATCCTAAGTGTTTTTCATTAATCAGTTTTTCTTTCTTTCATTTGATTTTTAAAATAAAAATCATTTGGGATGACCGCCATTTGGAATGATCATTCCTTTTAAAACATGTAGCTCTTATTTTGACTTTGACGACATCTCGACATCATGTATAACACTATAACATATAAGAATAGCATAGGCCACACCGCATTTTGTCTAGATTATGCACTATTTCTAGGCTATGATATGGTATCCATTATCCATAGTCTCGTGTGCCAATAGTGCATTAGGCAGCGCACCATGCCATAGTGCTTTGTGACTTGTCATAGCTGGCCATTTCCAGCTTCCATTATGATTGATTTATCTCATTGAGTAGCAACTGAGCAAAACACTTAATTAGATGCATCATTAGCATTACCCTAATGCATTGATACTTTAATATGACAGTTTGATAATTTAAATGGACTATAACGTAAATGCCTCTGATTTATAGTTTTTAATGCTTCAATTTGTTTGCATTTTATAAAAGTTTGATTTTCTCGCTTTGTGGTTTCATGTAGCTTAACTTTGTGTCATTTTCTCACAAAATTTGTTGTCGTTAAATGGAAGAAAGTCGAGGTAGTTGTATCTTTGAATCGACGGCGGTTCTTAAAAGTGATGTGTATTTGCCTCATATATATCTCCTTCAAAGATATTGGATTTGCAATGGATCTCCCCGTATGAGTAAATCAGCCTAATCCAGCTATCAAAATCAACAAAATATCATGTTTAAGGCGCTTAAATTTCTTCAATTTTGCATCTTTTACCTATATAATCATTAATGGGTTTTGATAATTACGTTTTCCGATAAGTAGGTAATGAGTCTAATGGTCCTGGCATGTTTTAATAACAATACTTCATAAGATAATATCTTTATCATCAAAATGCGGACGTGACTAAAGGTGACAAGATAGCAGGTTGGTTAATGGGTTAAAATGAGACAATTCATTATTACATAATGTCAAAGCAAAGTTGAGCTTGGTTGACCCGCTCCCTTTTGATTTTATTTTTATTTTACTTGAGACGGAATACGCTTATCATGTTAACCAAACTTTAAAGCTTAACCAACTTATAGTCTTGATATGCTAATAGGACCTAGAAAGATAATAAGCCCATATGCCGCACAAACAAACTAAAAAAAACACCTAAAAGCGTAGAAAATGTTTTTAAAAAAAACCAAACAAAACGTTCTTTAGAAACAATAATACTATAGTTATTTATTTTGTAAGTGTTTCTGAATTTTGTGATTGGGTTTGTTTATTTGCGTGATTATGTAGTGACAGGATGGTATAGGACTCTGAACTATGCCGATCGCTTTATTAAAAAGTATAACCCACGAGGGGTATTGTGGAACATATTCCCGAAGTTGTTGCGTAATGTCCTTCTCGAATGTCAAAAAGTGTAGCCGCTCCATTACTCAAAGATGGTTTTTTGACGAAGTTTTTGCACATAATGAATGTAGAAATGTCCATGCTCTTTTTCATATTCATATGCAAGTTTTGCAAAGGTAAACTCACTATTTATCCCGATATATCAAAACAAGCTTGGACACTTGATACATTTTAGTTAGCTCAAGGAGGTTTATGCGCCTTAGAGTTATCGGTCGCTACATCGTAATCAATTGAGGGGTGTTTAGCTTTGTGTTTTGAAAATGAGCATGTGATATGGAATAATCAGAATAAGATAATTAGGGCGTGTGTGGGATTGCTTATTTTTTTACATAATTCATAAAAAAATGTGGAAGTAGTGTCATACCAAAATCTTGAGAATTCTTTTAGAGGATCTATACCTTAAAAAGTCTAAACATAGAAGCAACCTCAAGAACGTATGAAAAGGTCAAAGCTTTGGAAATGAAATTCATCAGATAGCTTCTTCAAATCTAGAACAGCTTTCTCTTCTAGAAGGAATTACTGATGATTTGAAGAGGGTCTCCAGTGAGAGAGATGAGTTATGTGAACAAATTAATTCTATGCAACATAGACTTGAGATGGCCTATGCCATAGCTGATGAAAATTAAGCTATTGTCGAGAAGCACGCCGTAACAACTACAATAATTCTTCATGTAATTAATCTTCGAGATGTTTTATTTGCTTGCTCTCTTTACCAATTTCATGAGTCACAGGTAAGCAAAATGTATAATGAACAAAAGGAAGAGGAGGTTAAGATTCTAGAAAATATGGTTGAGTCGTTAAGGTTGTAAATGACTGCTCACCTACTGATAAACCTAGGGAAGGTGTGAATATTCGTGTTGAATGTGAGACGGGTCGAAAGTTGGATATGGCGCAGAAAAACAAGCATAGATGTTAGGATTGAAGATTAAAGTAGCGTAAAAGGGTAAGGAATATCAACACTTTCAATCAAACATGTACAAAGAGTTTATGGAATGAATTCCACAATGATGCCGACTTTTATTGTTCTCTTATTCGCATGGCTGAATCGGATGTTAGTGGTCAGGGAGTATTCCTACCGGTAATCGTGAATCAAATCATGCCTTTTGTCCATGATTAAATTGAATTATCTATTTTTTTTATTTTTCTTTTGCAAACATTAAGCTTCAAGCTACATGTTGTTCGAAACTATTTGTATCCAATTTATGTCGTGAAAATGTAAGTGACCATATATTACAACTCATACTTATGTAACCTTGGGTTGGTTTCGTTTATAAAACCCACTAGCTTGAACTGACACTAACCCACATCCTCTATTACTAATCATGTGCTGATACCACAATATTATAAAGAATACCTCATACCATGATTTCACAAGTTCAGGGAGTACATAAAAGTGATGAATATGTACAGTACAGCCAAGCAATGCACTTTTGATAAAGTGTAGGTGCAACTTTGGCATAAAAACATAGAAAACGAAATCCTAACAGTCTTAATGTTCTTATTTGAATGTTTAACTCTTACCTAATTTATATAGGTAAATGAAATAATGGATCATTGTGGACAATTTCATTAACGAGTCAGATTGTTGGTTCGATAAGTAAATGAAATGTGTATACCGATGGTACATTAATAATCTCATAGACTCCTGATTCATTTGATCTAATGATATACTATTTAAAAACTTTTGAACCAACTTTCGTGATGAAGGCATGATCGGGATCTATCGCCCAATGTTCCACCTCGAAATGATTATTTCGTAAAAGTTTTTAACTTTGTGGTCATGTAATGTTGAACGTGTTCAAGAGGTATGTATCTTTATTAAAATAAATCGTGTTTATGTTTTTTTTCGTTTTTAACATGTTGCAATTTTTTCTTTTACTTTCGTGTTCTGGTGCGATTTAATGAGCTCTACATTAGTTCAAAGATCACTTATGATAAATTTGGTGTAGTAGTTGGGGATAAGGCAATGGAAGTCATCGAACAAATGCTTACACCCAGATGTCATTGCAGCATCTATTAAGTGTTACACCAAGGTTGGCATATCTTGAACTTCACACCATGAATCGAAGTCGATGAATTCCGGCCAAAATCTCATAATGTTTGTGTAGAGAAGGGTAAGATAAGTTTCTGCTATCAAGTTACAAACAACAATCTAATATGACCGAGAATAAGAATGCACAAATAAACAAATGAACCATTTACTTTGACATACTTTTCTTCTACACTTCAATAAAATTTAGGTCCTTGGTACTCTTATCTTTGAAGAAAGTTTGCAACTGACATAAACTTTTTTAACTCAGCCATATGTCCTAATGAAGATTGAGGGAAGCCCTATGAAGAGCGTCTTTTCAACCTCATAGACGATCTCAATTTGCCAAAAAACTCTCTTCTTGAATGTTAAAGACTCATGCTTTTCCGCGGAATATTATATGTATGAACAATATCATCAAAAATATATGGACAACGTACGTGGAAGTTATTTTCCTCTATTGTTTTAACGTATTGTATGAGTTCCACCAGTAATTCTCAGAATGTATAGGATTATGAATTTAATGTGGCATTAGTAGTTGGTTTGTTTCGATTGATATATTGAACTATTATATATTATTATTGGGTCGTTTCATTAATCTATTCTAAAAAATTAAACATAAAATTTTATTTAATATATTGACCATTAATGTTAAAATGTAATTTTACTATATTAAATTGCTTAAATTCATCTTAAAGTTTCTTGGCTTATTACCTATGTTTTAAAACGTAATTCTACTACCCTTATTTCGTTATGAAAAATATGCCAATGATATATAAAAGTTCCTTTGCTCATTACCTATGTTTTAAAAAGTAACTTTACTACCCTTCTACACTTGCAAGACTTGCACCATTGTAGGAGTGTGTAGGGCAAGAATGCACAAGGAAAATGTGTTGTTATTTAGGTTTGATTCAGTTCTCAATATTTTGAAGTGTTTACTTTATTTCGCATTTAAACTAAAAGCATATACTTTGTAATGGTAGATAATTTATTAAGTTTTATTTCCTATTATCGTATTATCATTCATTTCTTTTTGTTCTTTATTCACTTTATAAATATTTTACGATGTTCGTACTTCATTAAGCGTTGCTTAATTTATTCCTATGTCACTTTTTCAGCCATTTTTTACCCGCATTCTTTTGATATAGTCAAATATGTCAACGATATTCATAAGCTTACGAACACTTTTCTTTCAACATGTACACTTTCCAACCATTTTTTACCGCCCTATGTCTTAGTGGGTCACTTATATGATGCAAGTGTTGACGTTCTACTTTAGATGTCAATCAACGTTTTGCCACACATTTTCCACACCTCTTTAAAAAAGTATAATGCTTATATAGTTTGATATCTTTACTCTAAAGTATTGAATGCAGTGTGATCTGTTTGAGCTTCCACATGACAAGAGTCAAGCTTCCTAACAAATTTATCCAATGTTTTATGTCAATCTTCAACAATTTTCTCGTCTTCTCCTACATTATTTAAAGGAAATCCCTTTCATGTTTTATTTTCCTCTCTTTGTACTTCAATCTATTCTCAACAATGACATTAAGTACAACATCAACTGATATTTCCTTTCCTTTGACATAACTACCAGTTTGGTTCAAATATGCTTAGGACACTCACAATTAAAGAGCAGATGGTTGTAACTTGTGAGAATCATGTTCTTTTTTGCACACTGGATGACTCATTTGCTTATTAGAATACCAATGACGAGCTTATCTATGTGACCGACTGCACAAGACTTCTTTAAGATTTTAAATATTAGGAAATATGAATACTTCATTCTTTGTAGTTACACCAATGTTTCTATTGTATATGTACCACTTTAGCTACAAATGTTGGTTCTAGTGTCGCCATACTGCGGATCGCTGTAAAATACTTTGTCGCTATATCTTTGAAATTTGATATACTCCTACAATGATTATTTTGTTTGTTCCGAATTCATTTTTTCTTGAGCTGTTGACGATTTTCCTAGCTACTTACCGAGTTATGTAGCAATTTGACTCTATTAATTTGCTTAGAAGAGATTGATTCGAGGTCTCTTCTGTTGCAAAGTGAGCATAGCGCCAGTATCACAAGTTTGAGAGTGAAGTGAGACTTATTTTTTTTGAAACTCATCAATCATTATCTATCTCCACTATTTGTTTTCAATACTGCCTTCATCCTCTCTAATAAACCTCCCCGTAGCTTATTTTGAGTTCGAAAACTTTGAGGTATGAGTTTTAACTTTAAACTTAATATCATCGTTGTTCATGTTGTTAGATGATCGTAAGTTATGCTTTTAAATTGAGATCTTTCACGTCATGGATTACTCCGGAATTTAGAGAAGGTCCATTCATTGGACCACCGTTCTTCATTAACACGGGACTGTTTTATGAGTAAGTTCCTCACAGTAGCTACCTTAATGTTGTGGTCAAGCTGTCTATTCAATCGATAAG
The DNA here is from genome assembly GCA_910596185.1 of Chrysanthemum makinoi. Taxonomy (NCBI): domain Eukaryota; kingdom Viridiplantae; phylum Streptophyta; class Magnoliopsida; order Asterales; family Asteraceae; genus Chrysanthemum; species Chrysanthemum makinoi. The sequence goes on along the minus strand of OU343216.1, from coordinate 164,344,297 downwards.
ATAGGACATCCTATAGGTTATGGGCACTCTAATTAACCTTCACTACGATAAGTATAAGTAAATAAGATGTATATATTTCCATAGCTAATAAGCACACCAAATGAAGCTAATCCCAAACACCCCTTAACACTAAATGAGCATCTTTAGTAATCCTCGAATGTGGTGCCCAATGATTTAAACGGGTGATATTGTAACTACTAATATGAATGTATACAAAAATAAAGTTATGAAAGGTTTGCTCAACGGTTCAATGAAACCATTTTAACCCCATACCTATTATGATTTGTGTATCACAGGTTGAATCAAGGTACCACCAAAGGCTCTCTTTACCCTCTAATATGAACTCTTAATAAAGACCCCAAATATCAAGTCGCAAAACTACCAATTATATTTTATCAACTCTTCTTCTATGTTGCCATAAACAAATATAAAGTTGCAATCGTTGAACAATTTTAGAAAAAACTTTATGTTTTTTAGTATCTTTATTTATTATCATTATTATCAACTCTTTATTATCTATTATTCTGTGTGTTGTAGTCGGATCTTTATTTATTATCCGAGAAATGGAAGGAGCTTGTGGAGAAAGCAAGGTCCAAGCAACTTCAGCCTCATGAGTACAACTCACGTAAATGCTAAATAATATTATCTTTCAATGGTACTTTAGATCATGTTTATTTACATCAAATAGTATTGAGTTGTGTGGCTTTCAATAATAACTATAAAGACATTGGGCTATTTGCTATCTATGTGTTTGCTAAGGTAACTTATAATACTAATTACAGAAATGTCATGTCTAAGTTGTTAATCATTAATTACTTTTTATTTGGAAAATTTGCATAGGTCAAACTAAATCATGGATTAAATAGGGCGATGAGCTCTTTGGTGAGGGAAATGCATACCCTACAATTAAGTTCACAAACTTGCAGCTCTGTATTTGGAGTTGTTATTTTGGAAGACGGATACAACCATTAATAATAATAAATTCGTCTATCACCAATGAATAAAGCAAAAGTCACTTTAAAACCTAAAATAACTTTTAGTATATATTTGTTCAACTAAATCCTAAAAATAAAAACCACAAATCAAAGTACTTACCGCTTTTAGCCGCTTTTATGGATTATGGTAATATCAATTATAGATCTTAACCCTTTCATTTAACTTTTAATTACTTTTTAGTATATATTTGTTATACTAAATCCTAAAAATAAAAACCACAAGTCATACCGCCCATCGGACGGTTTTGACACTAGTATATATATATATATATATATAGGTAAAGTAAATAAAAGACAAATATCCGTAAAAGAATAAAATATTTTTTTTCAAAATATTTCCAAAAATTCCAAAAAATCCGTAAGGTCGGGTATGTTGGTGCATAAAACTTTTGTGAAAACAATTTTTATAATTTTGAGTTTTGATACGCTATTTTTAATGCACAAAAAACGAATTTTGATGTTAAAAATTTTGATGCACAAAATTTTCAACTTGTTTTAATTAGATGCTAATGTTATTTTGATAAAAAGTCAAAAGAAGTTGAGTGCAAAACCATTTTTGATGCACAAAAAACGATTTAACGACAAACGTATTTTTTCATAATTTTTTTTTGGAAAAAGTATTCACTTTTAGAAAAAAGTCCTTCACAACTTTGTCATGCACCATTATACCCGATCTTGTGGAATTTTTTGAGAATTTTTCGAGAACTTTTTTTGAAAAAAAAAATCTTTTTATCCTTTTACGGATATTTGTCTTTTTATTTGATCTTTATCCTATATATATATATATATATATATATATATATATATATATATATATATATATATATATATATATATATATATATATATATATATATATATATATATATATATATATATATATATATATATATATATATATATATATATATATATATAGTATCTTTATTTTGAGAACCCTGTTAAGTGCGAGAACTGCGAGAACCCATATTGTCCAATCAGAATTTAGTAAATTTATTTTAGTTTATTTTATTTATCTAAATTCGTAAGGTCATTATAGGAATTTAACATTTATTATTCTAAAAACCGTCCCTACTAATTAGGGTAAACAAATAACACGCTCCTCTAATTCATGTGACTCCATCTTTCTCCCAAAATCGCAGTCTCCATCAAACCCTAATCTCAAAAACTATTGGCCTAGCCGCCTCTCCTCACAAACCTCTTCTCCTAATTCGTTTTCTACCTTAATTGAATTGATATATGAAGAAGGCAAACATTGTATATACGATGTCATTTTCAACTTTATTGATTCTCGTTATTAGAATGTCTTTGCTACTGTCAGTGGTAATCGTGTAAGTTACCGGTTTCATTTAATTTAATTTTTATTTTTTATTTTTTAAATAGAAGTTGAGTATTAGAAATATATATATAATTGTGGTTGTTAATGAGATGACTAGGAAACTTGCTCAGTCTACTCTTGACGATGGTATGTGGAAAGCAGAATTTAAGATTTTTTTGTTTTTGTTTTTTTTGTTTTTTTTAAAGTTTTATGGTTTTTGTTATAATTTCTAATTTGGGGTTTTTGTTATAAAATGACAGTTAACGAAGGTTATGTCGTATTCACCATAGTCAACGTTGTGTGGATGTAAGTAGGGTTCAAGCAGGGGAAGTCCTAATAACCGTCTTTCACCGGCGGCGCCGCCAAAAAGTTATAATAATGGCGTCGCCGCTTTGGATGTTTTGTATGCGGCGGCTAGTGAAGTTGCGAAACTGAAAATGAGTGAACAAGGTGGTTTTGTTTACGGTTATGGTAACGCAAAGGAAAGAGTTCGGCAACTACCTCGCAAAATACTGAGTCCTAATAATCAGTTTCAGCAAATTCAATTTGCTCAAGTAAGCAAACAATGTTACTAGTTATTAGCTTGTTATTGTTATTTGTTACTAAATATTGAATGAGCTAGATAAAGGGGTCTTTGTTTCAAAATAAGACCTTTAAAGATGAAAATTAGGGGTGTTTGTTTTAGCTTATTTTGTTTGGCTTACTTATTTACAAGTCTGACTTTTTCTCGTATCTCATTTGAGAAATAACAAGAAAAAGGGGCTTATAAAGGGGTATGTTTTGGCTTATATAGCCTGTTTATGGCTTATTTGATTTTGGGCTTATGTTTGATAAGCTCACTTTTTGTGGCTTATTTTAAATAATTCCGGCTTATTTCAGCCAAAAAGTTTCAAAATATGCCACAAAAAGTGAGCTTGTCAAACATAAGCCCAAAACTAAATAAGTCATAAGCCAGCTATATAAGCCCAAAAAAACGCCCCAAAATAGTAAACCAGATAAAATGAGCTCTTAATAAGCCATGTTTAAAAACAATCCCTATATAACTGGTGGAGATTATAAATAATTGGTGTTTGGAAAAACTATCATTTTGTCATCACTTCTAATTTATTAACTACAGTACATTTTATTTTGTATGTTAGACAATAATGAGAGTTTTAAGCTAAATTAGTTCTGATAATATTGTTATTTTCTTTAAAAGAGCAACAGATGATGATGAAAAAACAGCAACAACTTCAAATTTACAATACGGTAATATCGCAGCTTGTGCTACAAAACAATGCAAGGAATGTTGTTGGAAACACTAAGGCGGCTCCTAGACCGATGCCTTTGTCGGCTTGGCCAACTTTGCAACAATCTCAGCAGGCTGCGACCACCACGGATCAGGAATGAGGCCGGTTTTTCTAGAAACCCAACCTTAAACGAGAATGTAGTGGTACTGTGTTTTTTGCCTCGACAAGTCAGCACCGGCCGAACCGCACAAAAACAAGGTTTGTTTATGTTTATGCTAAATGTTACTTTTAAGATTCTTGTTGAATGTTAATTTGGAATTTAGTTTATTCTTAATTGTAATCTCACATGCTCTTTGCTGTACCATTGGAATGTACTTTATACTAATCCAGTAATTTGAATAATACCAACACACTATAGTTTTCTATGAATAAAAAATACGAGTAATACATTAATTCCAACATCAATTTCACCATTGTCAAAATCTACTTTAGTATGTCTTGCTATCCGTAGACTGAGCAAGTTGCCCGTATACCTAAATAAAATCCCTTGTTTGCAAGTTGTCTAATAGCTAAGGTTGTACATACTTTGTCATTTTTAGTTACCCTCATTACTAACTTTCAATGATACTGAACTTTGAGACATCATACATCTCAATCGAAGGGACTTATCACTTATTGAGACATCATACATACTTTGTCATTTTTAGTTACCCTCATTACTAAAATCAACAAAAGAGTTATACATATATGTTTACGTATAAGACATAGATGTTTACGTATAAAACATAGATGTTTACGTTTAAAACATATATGTTTACATATAAAAACATATATGTTTTGTAGAGGTGGCAATCACAACCCATTTAGAGAAAAATGGGTTGCTATGGGTCAAAAATAACAACTTGTGGGTTGGATTGGGTTACCCCATTTAAAGAAACGAGTCAATGGGTCAACATATGGACTTATGTGAATAAACAAATGGGTCGAATGGGTCAACAAATGGGTGAATGGTCACTTGTGGTCGGATGATAACTCAACCATCATTAGATGTCGTGTTTTTTATGTTTTATACGTTTTATATTTTTCGCCGTTTAATATTTTCATCCGTTTTGGCGTTGTCATTTTTACGTTTGATGTTTTTAACGTTTTCCCGCTTTTATGTTTTCATCCGTTTTGCTCGTTGGTCCGTTTCATCCATTTTGCGTTGCGTCCGTTTTGCTGCTGCGCGTTTACGCCATCCGCAGGCGCCGCCCGCTTTTTACGCTTTTGTTCAAATTTTACGCTTTTGCTCCGGCGCGTTTCCATGACGCTGCCTTTGCGCAGTTTGGCGGAGCCGCCATCCGTTATGTTTTCATCCATTTTACGTTTGCTCCTTACGCTGCCATGCGGCGCTTTTTTCATTCGCAGTTTTGCCGTCTTTTTTTTTTCATCCGCTTTCCATTATCCATTTACGTTTGCCGCCACGTTGCTTACGCCATCCGTTTTGCGTTTATCCGTGCTGCTTTCGTCGCTTTTTTAGTTTTCATCCGTTTTTACGCGTTGCCCGTTTTTTACGCTTTCATTCAGCGCTTCGTCTGTTTTTTACGTTTTCATCTGTTTTGCGCAGCGTATTTTCGTCCGTTTTTAACTTTTTCTTCCTCTGCATTGCTTTTACGTGCCCTTTACGTTTTCAATTTTGCGCTGTTGCCCCGGTTTTTACTTTGCTTTATTTTCACCCCTTTTTAACGTTTTTCCATTTTTACGCTATCTAAGTTTTCCCGCTACTTATTTAAAACGTATGAAATTGTAAAAACGATGAAAACGTAATAAACGCATTTAAAAACATAAAAACGGACAAAACGTAAAATGGAAGAAACGAAAAACGGATGAATAATGATAAAAAATGGACGAAAACGAAAAAATGCATAAAGCGCCGCAAAACGATGGAAACGTAAAAAAACTGATGAAACGTAAAAATATAGACGAAAAGGTAAAAAAACGGACGAAAACGTAAAAAAATGGACAAAAGCGCGCGAAAACGGACGAAAACGTAAAAAACGGTCAAAAACGGACGAAAACGTAATGTAAGGCCGAAAACATAAAAATACGCACGAAAACGGATGAAAATGTGCAAAAACGGACGAAAACGGAAAAAATACGGAAAAAAACGAAAAAAAGCGGATGAAAACGTGCAAAAACGGATGAAAACGTAAAAAATGGGCAAAAACGAATGAAAACACGAAAAAATAGATGAAAACGTAAAAATACGGACGAAAACGTAAAAAAAACACGCAAAAACGGATGAAAACGTAAAACGGGACACGAAAAGCAAGAAAAACAGATGAAAACGTAAAACGGACGAAAACGAAAATAACAAACGAAAGCAAAAATCATGGAAATGAAAACGGGACGAAAACCGATGAAACGTGAAAAACGGACGAAAACGTAAAAAGGACGAAAACGCCGCAAAATGGATGGAAAACGTGAAAAAACGGACAAAACGTAATAAAATGGATGAAAACGCCAAGAAAAATGATGAAAACGCAGGGACGAAAACGCGCAAAACGGATGAAAACGTAAAAACGGACTAAAACGTGAAAAATGGACGAAAACGAAAAATGGACGAAAACGCCAAGAAAAATGGATGAAAACGTAAAAAACGGATGAAAACGTAAGAAAACGGACGAAAACGAAAAAACCAGCAAAACGTAAAAACGATGAAAACTTAAAAAACGGATGAAAACGGACGAAACATACTATTGTAGCATGATTACAGGTGAAAATGTAACGAGTCGATTCACTCCAACCCGTTTGACCCTTGACCCATTCAACCCATTCTTATAGTATGACCCGTTTGACCCATGACCCATTTGACCCATAAACCATTTGACCCAAGACCCAAACCGACCCGACCCGACCCATTTGCCACCTCTAATGTTTTGTGTTTGATTATAAAACATATATGTTTTGTGTTTTTGGAAGACATGCGCGCACATGTTCAAAATAATATGATGAGAAACTTCAAACACATATGTTTTGTGCACATATGTCCGTTTACGTTAATTATTGTTAATGTACAAGTGCAAAGATAGATTATATTCATGTATACATTCTTCTTATAAATTTGTATTTCAATTTATATCGAATTGTGTTTAACATTATGTTCTTGGTTGTTATAAATTTACATGATCTAAAAACAATGCATCTTTTCATTTGAAAAACATGTATGTCGAAAAAACTATTCCAAAAACTAAAATAATAAAATTAATTCATAAAAACACATATGCACTAAATCAGTTTTAAAACATGCGGGTTCAGAAAAAAGCCAAAAAAGCCAAAAAAAAAAACAGCAAAAAAAAATTAAAAATTAAAAATAATATAAAATTGACTTTTACTATTATACCCTTTTGGATTAAATAAAAAAGTTTAATAATTCAAAAATGCTATGTTGCATTAATATGTTGCACAATATGCATTTTTAGGAGTACATAAGGGGTTCTCGCAGTTCTCGCACTTAACAGGGTTCTCAAAATAAAGGCCCCCTATATATATATATATATATCTATACATTATATATAAGAGGAGGCATGCCACATAAAATGTCACTTGGCATCCCATAATGCCACGTCATATTTCCACCTAAGCAACTTATGCCACCTAAGCAATATTTTCCATTTAAAATTTTCGGATTTAATAATTTGTTCAAAAATTAATAAATTTTGCCACTTGCAAGAATTGAACCTAGGGTGTTGGAAACATTAACAAGCATGATAACCACTAGACCAACATATTCTTTTGATTATATCTTGCAATTTCAAATCTATAAACCTATACAATTAATTATTAACTATTTTAATAAGATAACTACCATATATATTATATATATTCATTAATTATAGTTTATATATTTTTATTAAATGTAATATCCGATCTTTTATTAATTCATCCCACAAAACCCTAATATGAGGTTCTGCAACCCTAATATTATTTAGAATCAAGATTTGGATTTAATTAGCAGAAATTTTCTTAAATATTATTGTTTTTCTCTTTTTGCAGGTGTGTGATGATCTAGATGTGTTGGGCATAAACATAAAACTAGGGCAAAAGCCTTTTCTATAATTTGAAGGTACGAAAAGGGAAGACGACTACAGATGATACACTTGATTACATACTTCCATGCATGTGTTTCAGTCAAGTTTTGATTCTTTGAAAGCAATGCAGCCTAAATCAAGTAGTTAATCCTTTGGGGTTGAAGTCTTTAACTGGAGTTATTATGCAGGGATTTGCAAGTGGAAGTCTCGATGAAGATGCTTTCTCAGGTGACTATTTGTTGCTCATGGAATGGAGCTTCTATGTGCACAATCATATAGTAAAAACTTAGGTCTTTATGCCGAAAGGGTTGTGGAAATTAATGTTTTTTGCTCAATCTGGGCGCTTGTGAGGTATGCAATAGTTTTTTAGCTCAAAGAAAATATATACTATTTTGTGATTTGAATTTTAAACAGTCGGATAGATGTTCATTGTTTGGCCGGCTTGATCAAGGTATCTGTTAACTAAATTAATTTATTCAGCATATACAATTTAATCATTTTTTTATTAATGAGTTAAAAATGTTTAGAATCTTAGGCATGGTTTAGAGAACTTCCTAGGGGCATACTTGATTCTTTGATCCGAACAAGTATTGCATTGCAACACAGAAGACGACTGTAGTCGGTTAGTTAAGCCCCTTCCTCAAACGGAGGTTGCACTTCTTGATTGGGCCATAAATTTAATGGCGGATGTTGTCATATATGAACCACAAAACAAGATGAACGCGCATCACATTGCTATGGTCTTTGCTCCCAATATGACTCAGGTCCGTTACTGTTACCATACCTTTTTTTCTTTTCTTTAAGGGAGTACACAATCCCTCTTATCCATCCACCACTAAAACAATTAAGTCTCTGTTGAAACATGTATACTGATGGCATATTATGATTCACTTTATAGAAATATGAAGAACGTTGCGTTTGATGTTGAACTTACCGAATTCCTTGCACTAGAAGGCCTAGACGACAAAGAACCACCATAAGTAGACTTATCCGATCAAGGAAGGTACTATTTGACTTTAAGGCCAAAGTAACTTTTTTAACAAGATAATTATTATATGAATTTTTAACTAATGCCAAGTCCATAATTTTCACTTATTGTTATTAGTTTTAACAAATTGCTTATTATTTACTGTATATTTTAAAAATTCATATCAATTTTGAGCCAAACTTAAGGCATACCCTTAAAAGTCAACATGTAAATCCTAATTGCATAGCTAAAGTTTGAGTTTTAAGGTCAGAGCAATCAGATTTTTAAGGGCTCCACACCTTTTCCCCATATGAAAACACTACATGAGCACATCCCCGTGATGATAAAATTCATGAAACCTGTTTTTGAGTGTTTCCAGTGGCGGATGGGTGAGTTACTATTATTACATCTCATAATACCTATCATCCGATGATTATTGTTTTGCTTTGTTTCTTGCAGATTTCATGAATTAAGTAAGAGTATCTACTCAGTCATTGTTAGTAAAGATAACTAATGTTAAGCCTTATCTTGGTTTCCATATTTGCAGGTTGAGTTCACGCCACCTTGGTCCCAAGTACTGAACTGCTGTTCTCACCGTACAATCACGAAAAAGTCAAGTACTTTGAATTAGCAACAAAATCATCAACCAATTTCTTTTATTGATCACTATAAGCGAACCATTTATCACAGGTTATTATGTCTCCATAAAAAGAATATGCAAATAGAATTGTACAGAGGTAAGTACGTATTACGTGGTTTCAGTTATAGCTTGGAACTGATAATACACATGGAAGCCAACACGAACCTTGAAGAAAAATGCCAATATTTTCCACTTGGCTTTTCAATTTCCAGAGTTAGCAGCCATTTTTATCCATAAGTATCGGCTCTGATCTGAGTACATGTGATTTGTACAGACATTGGGCGAAGAATATTGTGATATCACACAGGTGAATATATTTTAATAGTTGCTCTATAAGTGTTTTGCTGTTACAATTTATGTCTTGCAACAGATGCAGTCTCATTTATCTATTACCGGAGAACAGATGCAAGGGTTAGTCATAATCAGTTTTCGATATTCGGATAAATAGATTATGAATATTTAGAGACTGTATATTACTGATTATCAAAGGGCCTCTCAACCATATATAAGACTTTTATTCCATCTCATAATACCTATCATCCGTTCATTATTGTTCCACTTGGTCTTCTGTTGTCGTAATGTGTTCATTAGATGTTTCTAGATTGTGGATTAATTATAGTTTTGTAATGTGTTCATTGAAAATTATTATATGTTGAATTTAACCCAACAATTCATGACGGTTGCTAATGCCATTGATGCTGCAAAGGTAATCATATATTTCACAGCTATTCTCATAAATTGATCATGTACGTATATATTTTGAAGTGTGCATCAATATATTTCCATTTTCTTTTCATGGTTATAAGTGACAACATTTTATTTCTCTACATGATTTTATTTTCTACACTACTTATTAATCGAAATATTTTTAAAGAGTTTGTAAGCGCAAAACCATGACTAAGAATTATGTTTTTCTTTTCCCTTAAAAAGAGAATATTGAATGTTAAAAAATTCCATATGTTGGACACTTCTTAACAAAGATTAACGACTTAAATGAAACAAATCATATTTAATAGTTATCCTCTATGAGAAACACAATAGTTCATGAATCATCATCTAACTGTTCGTCTCTTCTGATTAAATTATTGGAACAACAATGGGACTCAGATTTGGTTGAAGCAAGGTATATCAAGGACCTTGACAAAAACCTCAGCATCATACGATTAAGGTATGGGGAGACCTCCAAACCTCTTTTACGGCCAGAGAGTTCATAGTGTACGAGAGACGAGAAACAATGGATGATGGAACATTGGTAATTATTCAATTGACGGACCAATTTTTATCATTTTTGTTTATTTTAAATGATGATAAATAATGTGAAGAGTCATAAATATATTGAAGGTGGTTGCAGTAGCTTCATTACCAAAAGAGATAGTCAGCAGGATTGCGGGTTGTAATTGCAATCAGAATAGGTTGTAGAAAAGCTTGATGATCATTCATGCATGTTCACTTATGTTGTACATGTACATTAAACAACCACCTCTCTATCCAATTCTCCCATAATTTTATACTTTTTTGTGAGATGCACATTTTTTCAACAAAAAATATACATTATATCGCATGTTATAGTTAATAGAACATGGCACTTAAAGTATTATTTACTCCCTATATATGTTTTTTGTTTAACTTGGTCACCCAACTTTTAAACCATACCTAGAAAAGACTTGCACTTTGCAAAATGACTCATTTATAGTAATTGAACATAATTGAATTTATCCTGATAGTATTTTAAAATACGATGTCTTCAATTTCTATCATTAAATACTTTTATGGCTATGAATGTAATTCAAAACAATGTAAACAATCTATAAAGCTATTTAAATGACTAATTATATAAAAAAAAAATAAGTTTCAATCGCACAACCAATAGAATTAAAAAAATGGAATATGTAAGGGTAACTACAAAGTATTACGTCACATGAGTACATGACTCAAACACCCTATTGATATGTCAATACACAAAAACAAATATACTATTGAGAGTCTAAAGTTAATAAAGAATATGCACAAGTTCTAAATGTCATTAGGATCTAACAAACCAACATTTTTAGTTTGGTAGGCCAATTGAGTCGGTAGTTCTGGTAGAACTTTCGGATCCAAACTGTTGGCATGGTAGATTTGTGTTCACTATGCAAAACGTTTCCTATGCTATTTAGATCATATTAAAAGGTTCATTAAGATTTACCAAATTAGATCCATAAGATTACATACTAAAGACTCGATGGCCTCGGGTAATCGGGTAATCTGAACATAGAATACCTCTTCCATAAGATTATATGCTATTATTTCTATTTAAAAAAATCAATAAATAAAAAATAAAAAAATAAAATGATGTACAATATGCAGAACCTTGCTTCAAGAATCTTACTTAATTTAAGGTCCACGTAGACTATTGTTTGTTTAACATGTTTTCTATAACTTTGTTATTTAGTTGGCTTTTCACTACGAGGACCAAATGGATACTCCCCATCCGAGAATATGTGTGACGGATCAACTCATGAAGTCATAGAACTAAGGTACTATACCTGTTATATGTTAGTTTCGCATTTTTTATGAGTGAAACAACATTTATGTAAAAAATTTCACATTAAAAATAAGCACATCAGGATTGGTGTTTACATTTGCTTATGTTCGTAATCAAATAGTTGGAACATAGTTAAAACAAAGTAAGCCTTATTCAACTCATAACTTTATGTTCATAATCAGTATTTTTTCCTGATGTTATTAGAATCGATTATAGTTGTATGTCACAAGTTGTAAAAATAGTGTTTGGATGTACTTCACCGTATAAGGTCTGTAAAAGTAATGTTTGGAAGTGCTTTAGAGTGTTAAAAAATTTAGAGTGTTGAAATTAATCGTTTTGTTTCGTATAAGTGAGTACTTACATTGATGACATGATTATGCTCATAGGCAATATCTAGAAGAGCCAATTTACAAGAGAAGATAAGAGACTATGAAGAAGCATAGTATCTAGATTTTAGAGGCTCATCTGTTCTCTAGAAAAGCGGCAACAAGAAAAAGTATTTGGAAGAAATAACAATAGTTCGCCAGCGTCTTTCTTTAGCGTATACAAATGTGAAGATAGGAATGACAATGGAATTTTATATGAACTCTATTGGTTGGAATTTTATATTATTATCTAGGAATCGAAATTGTTGGATTTTGTAATATATGAAGTAGTTAATACTGGATTTTATTATTTGATTTTTGTATTTCTTTTGAATAACGTTTTGTGTGCTATTCCGCCTGATTTGAATTGTGATGAATGGGTTGCGCCGTGCCTAGGGCTTTGGTGGTCTGCGTTTGAGAAAACGGATAAAGATTTCCAAGAAAAAGGTATAAACAAGTTTATTATCCAATTCATCCGAAATTATGCTTGGTTGATGGTTACGTGAATAGATATTGTTGTGGTAATGTATAGCGAGACTTGAAGCATAGTAATGCAGGCTCATAATCGGTTTTATTGCTTTGTTTTGCATGTATTGGGACCTTTCGTAGAATGCATGTATATGAGAAGTTAGTAAGTAGAACCTATATCTTTTTGAAAGATGTATTGTGATATATGGAATTTATTAGATTAGCATTGAGTTTCCTGTGTAGAAACTGTAATATTGCCTTCCGAGGTTCAAACTAAAGATCTAATTAGGACATATTTATTAGATACTTAGCTTGAAGCTGGACTATTGCTACACCCAAGAATACCTCTTGACAAGAAAGAATTACATGCTCAACAGCTTGGCGAAATCATTTTGGGGCTTATGAGTGTCCCATGGTGACCGAAAAAGATAGTAAAGAAGTTGAGACCCTTTGTGCAGTGGCTATGCCGCTTGCTTTAAGGTCATTATATAGCAATGGTTCTTGAAACATTGCATAGCTAGGACTTAGGGTTTATCATGGATGCATTTATGATCTCCAAAGAACGCATACTGATTTAGCTGATAACATTAGGGGTTTAGGGTTATTACTCATAAGTTTCTCCTGGTTTGGTTTTCATATGCTTATATAATTGTGACGTTTAAAAGCTATATTTCACAAATTGTTACAGGCGCACCGGAACTAATAGCACTTGAAAAGGCGTAAGCGGCCATGGTTCCTACTGGAACCACCAGAGAAGTAAATTTTGATGTTTTTATCTTTGGAGTTTGACAAATGATTTGCATGTTAGTTAAATACTAAATTATATGTTATATCTGTAACTTTCAGGCTCAGTTGGAAGAGAAGTTCTGGCGTTTGATGTAGATGCAGTTGTGGAGCCAGAGTTTCAGAAGCTTTATTCCTACTCATTTGACTTAGAGAATATTGGATATAATGCTAAAGAGGCTGACAGGCTTATGCTAACATCAATATTTATTGTGAATTATGATAAAGTACGATTTAGCATCCTTCACTTTTTTTCATCATCTACTATATTTGTTACTGACCTACATTTCTTGCTTGGCTATGTCTTTACAGGTTAGAATGGATCCTAAAAGTTTTCATGTTACAATATAGAGTGTCAAGTTGGTGTTTGTAGAAAAATTATGGAACTAAAAGGAAGGATTGGGGTTTTGAATTGAGTAATGTATCAACAAAGCACAAATGCTATAATCTGTGTTCAAGGAACAAGGGATTTAGATACTCCAAGCTGTTTGGCCACTATAATATATGATAATAAGAGCATCAAACACCCCCTTAGTGGCGAAGTTGTGTGTTTCTTCACACAAGACTCATCTCGGGTTTCTTTAAACACTGCTTGAAAGCAAATGACTTTTAATTTAAAGAAAATGGGATGGACAAGCTTAGTAGACTCTGGATTTTTGATATAGGAAGATATTAAGGAAGATGTATATAAAATAGTATGCAAAAGAAAGAATGGTTAGACAGTTTTTTTTAATTGTTTCGCATGCGATGGGGTAGGTATTGAATAACGGTAAAGCTTTTTCTTGGTAAAAATCAGAAGTGGCAAGTTAGACGGCCAAATTGGTCATTTTTTAAAACAGGACGAACCGCGGCAGATCGGGTTAGCCATTAACACGTTACCGGCTTTAAACATATTTATAAATAAATATTTAGTTACTTAAGATAACAAAAGACAATTATCACTTCGATAATCATCTCAACTATAAATGAAAACAAATTTTAAAGGTTGTAATGATGTGCGTATTAGTAATTTAAACAACTTAAATTCGTTTGACCCTTTTAGTTAAATTTTTTATGTGGCCCGTTTGAGATCAATACAAAATATTCGGGATATGTAATCATCGCTTGCCCATTTAAGTATTCAAGTCTGCATAGTATGTTTAATTGTCATTAAAAAATGTTGAGGGAGCCATATAATTAGAAAACTCAACATGGTTTAAACAATGATTTATCAACTGCTTATCCCAGTCAATAGAGACTTATGTAAGTTTGATGGTTTTTTTATTACACATACGCTGCTTACATGTTATATGTATATAATTATACATGTTATATGTATTTTTTATAAAGTTCATTACTTTTTTATGTTAATTATTATTTCCAGGAGTATAGATGTCCAATTTTTCTTAGATGGTAGCCGTTTAGTTAATACTAAGTATTTGTCAAATGAAATGCGGAGAACAGTGGATGCTGTGGTGTGCTCTGCGGCCTCTACTATGTTTGAAGAAAGGTATTACCTACAACATTCAAAAAAACCGACCAGATTGTTTAGGAAAGATCACATATAACTAGCCCATCTTTTGGGATATTGTCTATTTAATAAAACGAACTTTTTTTTGTCATCTTTTCTTCTCATGATAAATTACTTTATTTTCAATCAAGTTATTTTGTAGGCTAAGAAATACACATGACTACACCATGACAATAATAAACATAAGCACCACAAAACAAACATTACTCGTCTCTCTTAGTATTACCAGTTTACAACCATCAGATAACTTCATCAAGACCGTTTCAACCTAAAAAATATGCAACCAGCCAACGATAATTATAATAACAAACAAAACCGACAATACCTAAATCAACATTAAAAAAAAAAAAAAAAAAAAAAAAAAACCTCTTACCAACATTCTTATCTTTCCGCCGTGATTATAGTCAACAATAAACTGTGTTGTCATCCTTCTGCAAAAAAACAGAAACGTACTGCAAAAAAGTAAAACCCAAGCCAAACTAAAATACTAAAGCTCAGTCTACTAACATAACAAGGTGTTATAAGCGACAGTCACAAACTATATGAAACTCTAACCAAAAAATATACTCACCCAACACTAGTCAAATACACAATACCACAAACAATCTAACAACACAATTACCAGCATATATTGCTTGATTGAATTACAAAATTCAGCATAAACACTTTAGATTGTTTTTCTATAATTAGTAGGTTATTGGATGAGAATATGTATGTCTTGTCGGGTGACAAGTGGAGTTTTGTTGTGGATACCTTTTGTTTGTTAAGAAGTCTGAGCAAAAACACTAACTTGCTCTAAATCAACAAATGTAGTCGACCTCCTTAAAGAAGCCACCCTTTTGAAAACCACCTCTCTTAGGATTCTACCATCATTATCAAAAGCATATAACCACATCCTTTTTCCCCTATTCATGGTACACACACAAACATCACCACTTAACTAACAAAGGGCATCAACAACAAAACTCCGCTTGTCACCCGAAAATACATACATATTCTCATCAACGAACATCGACCAAACCATAAAGACATTTACAGGTATTTCAACTTCGTCAACATCATCTAAATTTGGTAAAAAAATCACTTAGAAGCACCTATATACAATAACTAAATAAACATAATTAACAAATACAAAATAATAATAATAAATGTTAATAATATTATCAAATGTAAAAGATGTTCATGATTAATATTGTTTAGAACAAAATGTTATAAAGTGGTTACATCCTTTTAGCCGTTTTATGGATTACGGTAACATCAATTATAGTTCTTAACCGTTTAATTTATCTTTTAATTACTTTTTAGTATATATTTGTTCTACTAAATCTTAAAAATAAAAATGACAAATCAAAGTACTTACATGCTTTTAGTCGTTTTATGGATTATTGTAACATCAATTATAGATTTTAACTGTTTCATTTAACTTTTAATTACTTTTTAGTGTATAATTGTTCTACTAAATTCTAAAAATAAAAACCAAAAATTAAAATACTTACATGCTTTTAGCCGTTTATGGATTATGGTAACATCAATTATAGATCTTAACCGTTTCATTTAATTTTTAATTACTTTTAGTATATAATTGTTCTACTAAATCCTAAAAATAAAAAACCAAAAAGCAAAATACTTACCTATTTTTAACCGTTTTATGGATTATAGTAATATCAATTATAGATCTTAACCATTTCATCTAACTTTTAATTACTTTTTAGTATATATTTGTTCTATCAAATCCTAAAAATAAAAATCACAAGTCTTACCCGTCCATCGGACGGGTTTTGACACTAGTATATATATATATATATATATATATATATATATATACACTAGCTCTAGTACCTTCGCTACCAATCTAGAGTGGTGTATAGGCGAGTACCCGAGCCTTGTGTCTAATGGTGAGGTTGTGTCATTTTGTTTGTGATTTTTTATGCATTTTTAGGGTCGTTAAAAGGTAACAACTGTTTATGTGTAGTTTTTTTAGAATTTTTGTGTGTGCACTTTCCTTTTGTTGGTTAGGCGAATTACTACGGCGACAGCTACATGAAAAATTAATAAAATATTTTTGCGTGTGTAGTTAGACTTTGTCGTGTGTTATTGTGTTTTATTTTGATAGAACAATCCTGGTTTAATTGTGTATTTATATTATTCTATATGTAACGTTGGATATTTTTTATTATGTCATGTGTTAATTTTTGTATTTTAACTTAGGTGACTTAATGCCGACAAATGCACAATTGCACTATAAAATGTCATTTAACTTTTGAGTTGCCAAGATACGACTATTATACAAGCAAGTGGGGTATCACAAAAAAAAAAAAAAAAAAAAAACAAAAACAAAAAAAACTGAAAGATCAAATGAAAAAATATTAACTATCATCAAAATTTAAATATTCACTTTCTATTTTTATTTAAAAAATGCTTTGCGAACGATAAATCTTATCGTTAATTGATAACATATAAATAATCGCAACACCTAATTTATCTTTCAATAGATTGTCTCATTTTACTTTATTTTTTTATGTTTGTTAAACCAAACTCTCGCGGATATGATTAACACCTATATTTGTTTTTTAGCAAACACGAATCTATATCGAGGAAAAACACTACTGATCATAATTATTTTCCGGGTTAATTTATGTGTATGCTCGCTTTTTGTAGATTCCAATTAATTGTTGTTTTTATTTTACCTTTTTAAGTTTATGTGTCCATTAAATGGTCTTGAAAGCCATCTTCAGATTTTTTTTAACAAAAATATTTGAGTATTATATTGTTTAAAGAAAAATGATTGTTTGACTTACTAATCATGCCTACAAATAAACCTAGTGATTTGATTTTAAAAAATTGATTGGTGGGAATTTAGATAGAGAAAGTAATTAATGCAATTGTACAAGTGATTTATGTATTAGATATATATTTAAGCTTTTGTTGTACGTCTAAATAACAAAAAACTTACGGATCTTTAAAGAAAGAGTAATTAAA
This sequence comes from Chrysanthemum makinoi, assembly GCA_910596185.1. Classification (NCBI taxonomy): domain Eukaryota; kingdom Viridiplantae; phylum Streptophyta; class Magnoliopsida; order Asterales; family Asteraceae; genus Chrysanthemum; species Chrysanthemum makinoi. The sequence goes on along the minus strand of OU343216.1, from coordinate 164,326,449 downwards.
AAATACGGATTTAAAAAAAAAATCAACAAAAAAAAAAATCGGATCTGTAAAACATAAATTAAAAACTTACGGATCTAAAAAAAATAAAAAAAAAAAATGACTTTTTTAAAATAACTTTAAAAAAAGGCTAATTTTTATAAATGGTCGTATTTACTAGGGTATTTTCATAAAAGGATGTATTTGTACCGTATAAACATTTTTGGTCATTTTTTGTGCCCACGCACTAATCTTTGCGCACCAAAAATTAAAACAAAGCACCAGACTTATTTTTGAACCAATGAGAATGTGGCACTTATATTTTTGGTGCCCAAAACACCACCCTTGCGCACCAAAAATTAAACAAAGCACCAACTATGAAAAAAAAGCACCGTAATTATTTTATTAACCAACGGGATGTGTGACACGTAATTTTTGGTGCCTAAAACACTTGAGGTAAATGATGTAGCATTAATCATTTGGTGCCCAAAACATTTAACTTGCGCACAACAATTAATGTCTTTTCTTTCCCTTAGCACCAAAATACTTTTGTATAGCAATACTTTATTATTTGGTGCCCAAAATCTAATTCCTGTGCACCAACTTGGACATATTGGAGAAAGAGAAAATATTGAGTAAGTTTTAGTAAAGTGATAGTGTATATGGGATGTATTGGTAATTGATTTTTCAAAAAATCTATCAAAAAAAATACAGATCTTAAAAAAAATCAATATATCTACAATAAAAAACATTAGATCTACTAAAAAAATTAAATAAGTTGCGGATCTTAAAAAAATAACAAAAAAATACGGATCTTTAAAAAAAACTAAAAAAAAATACGGATCTTGATAAAAAAAAATTACGGATCTTAAAAACAAAATTAGATCTAAAAAAAATTAATAGATCTACAAAAAAAAAATAGATCTACTAAAAAAATTAAGAAAGTTGCGGATCTTTAAAAAGAAAAAAAATGAATCTTTAAAGAAAAACGAAAAAACAAATACGGGTCTTCAACAAAAAGTAGATCTATAAAAAAAAATTACAAATCTTAAAAAAAATTTAGATCTATAAAAAAAAATTAGATATGTAAGAAAAACACTCATATTTATTAAAAAAACATCCAAAAAAATGGGCGTCGTTGGTTGTTGTTGTGGTGGGCGTCGCTTGGTGGTTGGCGTGAGCGTGAGGGTTGGTGGCGGCTGTAGGGTGGTGGCGGCGGTACTGTGGTGGCGGCAGTAGGGTGGCGGCAGTAGGGTGGCGGCGGCAGTAGGGTGGCGGCGGGTGGTGTAGGGTTTGGTTTTTGTGGAGAGTTTTTTTATAAAATGAATTTGTTTGTGAGAGTGTTTTTTTTAATGAATGAGGTTGGGGTTTGGTTGGGATGAGAGTGTTTTTTTGTGGAGAGTATGGTTTGGTTGGGAGATGAGAGTGTTTTTCTTTGTTTCTTTAGTGAGATGAGAGTGTTTTAAGTGTGTGTTTTTTAAATAAAAAATATAAAGTGGAAGTAAATAGGATTGGAGGATGGGTTTTTGTTGGGTATTGGTTTGTTGGGATTGTAGGTTGGTTGGTTTGGTTTGGTAATTTTTAGGATTGTATGTTGGTTTGATGTGTGTAAATTTAGGCTTGGAGATAGGTTTGGATGGCTGAATCTTAAAAATAGAGGGTTGGGTTTCTGTTGGGGATATTGATGCTTTACAAGGGAGTATATATATATATATATATATATATATATATATATATATATATATATATATATATATATATATATATATATATATATATATATATATATATATATATATATACACACACACACTAACCATTTAAGCCCGCCCAAAGGAGGGCACGACTTGTGATTTCTTGTTTGTTTAATTCCAAGTGTAATTTAGTTTAGTATTTTTTATGTTTACATAGAGTTATATATATAATAACAAACAGTTGTTTTGCTATTTTAATTGTGATATGATTTTTATTATTTTAGTGTTAAATTGTTTGTACATGAACATTATATACTAAATAGAGATTATTCTAATAATATGTTATTTGGTGAGCACGACTTGTGATTTCTTGTTTGTTTAATTCCAAATGTAATTTAGTTTAGTATTGTTTATGTTTACATAGAGTTATATATATATTAACAAACAGCTATTTTGCTATTTTAATTGTGATATGATTTTTATTATTACAGTGTTAAATTGTTAGTACATAAACATTATATCCTAAAAAGAGATTTTTTTAATAATATGTCATTGTTATTTTAATTGGATTATTCTTATTATAATATTATTAACACCTAACAACTACTAATGTTTATTATATTAACACAAAGCGTATGAAATAAGCTGATAGAATCAAAGCGACACCTTGGATCACCAACTGTTCATCTTCTCCAAGAATCGATTCGATCTTTTTGCTATTGTACAATGTGAGTTAGTTTATGAACTTCGATTTTGGTTACTTGTTATTATTTTAGTTAGAGTAAAAATGAGTATTTTTTAGTATCCGACTATTTTTTTTTGGACCTTTAGTGTGCATGTTTAAGTTAATTAGCATGTATTAGTTTGTTGGCATATGTATTTTGATATACATGTATTTGTTTGTTATTGCATATTGTTATTGTTGCGAATTGGTAAAAACCCCTTTTGTTCTGTTTGATGTACGTGTGGATTGTTAATAATGATATTTTTTATTGTGCAATCAAAGTTTAGTGTATATAGGTTCAAAAATGCCTACTCAAATGCCTGTTTGCGATCAATTAGCGAGGGTTGTTGGTTCTAGGCGGGCAAAAGATATGATGCGTGTATTCTATGCCAATGAAATTGAAACGACCAAGCGTGCAGAGGCGGATTTTAGAAAGAGAGCGACAGAGATTCAAGGACGGGTTCGCAGAATGGGTCAGCTGGTGACAGAGGTGGAGATGTTTTTCTGGGAGGGATCTTTGAAATGCATTTCACATCTCTTGAAAGTCCAAAAATAAGATTTGGTGGAAGCTATTAAACTCCTGATGGATGTTATTAAGATGCAGGAGCGTCTTGAAGAATTGTTTGTTATGGTGGAGATGGTGAAGGCGTTGGAGTATTAGTGGCGTCTGCTTTGTTGCTATGGTCGTTTATGTGTTTTGGTTTGTAGTATTTATGGGTTAGATGTGGGGTTTAACTATCTTTTGCTTGTGGTCTTTATGTAAGTATGATGGTTGGTTATTACTCTTGATGATGATGTTAGTATGTGTATTTATTATGACTTAATGATCTTAATATATATTTTAGATGTTTAGTAATGTGTTGTCACTTTTATGTTATTTTTAGTTATGTTATGATTTTGTTTAGGATTGTTAGTGTTTGTTATTGTTTAATTTGATGCAGACGTATGTTTTATGTTATTTTTAGTTTATGTTATGATCTTTTTTAAGATTGTTAGTGTTTGTTATCATTTAATTTGATACAGTCGTATATTGCAAAGGGTGTATTCTAGATTCCTTTTATTTGTTATTTAAGCTTTATAAATCAATAAAAGTATTAGGCAGTTGTTTCTCTGTTTTGACGTTGTGTTGTTTGATTGGTTACTTAACATTTTCCATTCAATATAGGTGGCCATTGAATCCATATATTATGTAAACAAAATGTTGTAGCATGACATTGTGTTGAATCCAGGTATTATGTAAACAATTTGTTGTGGCAAATCTGTTTTTTGGCGCATCCAATCATTAGTAATATTATTAAATCATGTTGAATCAACAATAGATTAGCAAAAAATGTCAGGGAAAATCTGTGTTTAGGCGCTCTGCATTATTAGTACTATTCTTAAATCATGTTGAATGAATAATAGATTAGCAAATGAGAAATCATTAACGAAAGTAACAATTTGTTTAAACTTAAATACATAGTTTCAAGGATATCTAAACAAAAACTGAAAAGATCCTAAATGTTGTGTCTTCAAAAAAGAGGTTACAAATTTGTAAATGTATGTGCAATACACAGCTACACTGCGATTGTATATTAACAGACATGAAATATAGCTACTATTTGGTTGACACCGTCGATAACCTTTGTCTAATAACACATTAGTTTAATGCGCATCATCTTGTGTTATTCAAAGCGAAAATCTTTTCCAAATTGATACCGGTTTCCTTCCATGACCAAAGATTGAATTTGAAAAGGGTTTGTCTGTTTTAAAAGCACTTGTAAATTGATTTCATATACGAAATTCATGTGGACAATCTCTGCTTTTCTGTACTTGTGCATGTCCAAGTCATCCCAGATTGGTGAGTTGATTATTTGGTTGGTCACATAAGATTTTGCATATGTTAGAATGTTGCACTACTTAACTTATATGTAATGTTTGTTTTTGCGAAATTATTAGTAGTATATTACCAGTTTGTAGTAGTAGCCAATATCTGGACGGAAGGGTGTGTAAAAAACTCTGTCTTCATTTATGTGAGACGCGTGATGGTACCATGTGCATATGTGCAGCATTCTCACGTCTGCAATAATAAATTTGGTGTTAGTTAGTTATTTCTTTATAGTTTTCTTTTCCCAATATTTGATATTTTGTTAAAAGTTTAAGTTATTTATAAAATCAAATACTTACCATGTCTGTCGCGATACGTAAGTGGTCTTGGTGGTTTTTTTAACAAAGTTGCTCGTATATCTTCCCTGATCAATCCTAGTCCATCATATCCTTCTATTATGACAACTGATAAGGTATATTTGCCTAGGTTTTTGAACATAAGCTTCTGACCACACTCTATTCCTGTTGTTACTACAAAGTTGTCCCAACCGGATCCTGTGAATGCATTCATTCTAATGACTCTATCTTCCCATGGTTTTACTCTCTTGTGGCGAACTTGGAATGTCAGAGCATCGTAATGGAGTGTGAGGTGTTTTTCCAAATATCTTGCAAGAAATCCCCTGGCAGTAACTGCAAGTAATTTTAGGAAATTGTAAATTTAGATAGTTTATGAAATTGATAAGTTAGATATAGATCGTGTTTTTTACCGTGATTCCTGGGGTATATGTTGACAAACATATGATTATTCTTGGTCCTATAGTACGCCTGTCATACCCTGGACACTCTGATCCATTTATGTCATATACCGTAACATAAAAGTCTTTTTCTCCGTGCCTTATAAAATGGATTGTTGTTGTGTTGCGAGGCACATTGGATGCAACAAAGACAATCCATTCTTTGTCTGATAGTACCCATTTTCCATCTATGTTTGTGATCTCTGTTTTGTAACGGTACCTGTCATGGCCGTTTAAGTACAACATGTTGTTTGGAGTCTTAAAGTACCCTGTAAATACGTTGGGGAGAATCTGTTTTGGTAATTGTAAAGTAAGTGATATGCAATTATTCCTGCATTCATAAATGCATTGTTTCTATAGCTTTTATATAACGTAAAATTTGATGGTTTAGTTTTACCTGTGCATTTTCCGGGGTGTCATGAATGTATTCAAAAACAAATTATTGTGCCATCCTGTTTCAACACTAATAAATCATGAAAGTGAATATAAGTTTTTGGTTGCTAATAGTAATTGCTTATGGTGAAGGATACGTTGACTTCAGGATAGTAGTTTGTTGATTTACAATGGCAAACATTATGTAAAGCAATGTTAATCTATGTAAAGCAATTCCTAAGTTTAAATCCAATATTACAATATGAATATGAATATTGTGAGAATGATTGTTGTGGTATGTTAGTGGATGATAGTTTTTACACTCAAACACATTAACAGAGCATACTTATTATATGAAAGTTTAATATAAACTTTAATGATCATGATAGGGTTTCTTCAAGTTATATCATATATCATTGCTAATAATATCAGGGGATTCATAATCAATGGGGAAAAAATATGTTATACATGATTCTAAGTTGATTTTAATCCTATCATCGATGATCTATACATACACTATTAGGTTACAAATCGAATATAGAGATAATTCATATGAAAGTATGGTTAATTTACATATAAAAAGTATGTTTGTGATTACCTTTAGATCTTTGAAGGATTTGGTTATTGATTAACTTGATTTGGTAGGTGTAGCCACCTGTAAAATTTCACTATCATTAAAAAATTTCACTATCATTAGTTGTCATATCAATAAACTAGATTGTTTATCAAAAATTATTTGAGCTAAGTTAAGCATTTTAGCGTATACGTTTCATTTTTATTACATAAAAATTTATGCATCCCCGAGTAGTTTTATTTAAACGAATGATGAAAATTTGATCATTCCTGATATTTACTGATAACTAAATCACGCTCACAAGAAAATTTCTTGTCTTACAAGTCCGCATGCGCACCGGTATCATAAAAGAAAACATGAAAGATAAAAACGAGCTAATAAAGTCAAAAACTATATCATCATAACAGTTTCTCTAAAACGTGTCCGAAAATATAAGTATTATATTTTCCCGTTTTGGGATTATACGTCTACGAACCAAACAGCGGGACGCAAAATACACTTAATACTCAATTAATACCTAAAATATCTTACAAATACATTTTACAAAATAATAAAATAAAAATAATCCACCCACTACCCTAAAAACCCACGCCCACCTTCCTGCTTTCCATCGCAAATCGTTTTCCTTCTTTTCTCTTTCCCAATACACGGCTTCTTCATCTCCTCCAAAAGGTAAACCCTCCAAAACACTTTCTCACCTCAAACTTCAACCATAACCTAATCTTGATATACATCTTGAAGTATCCCTATCCCACCCTCAATTTTTCCCATGGAAGAAAATCCACATGATATCAAAAGTCTCCATCGAGTTTATTGTCCCTATGGGTCACAGTTGGAGACAAAACAAGAGAAGACAAGTGAGGACTGAGCACCATGGTGATATTACTCAAGAGAGGCTTTTACCTCATCCCCAAGATTGAAAGCCAAGTAAAAAACTTCCTCAAATCCTCCTTTATAAGGCCACAAATGACCAGGGGTTTCACACATGTTCCATTCACTCTCACCACAAAAAGGATTTCGTTTTGAAGCTCTTAGTATTTGGGTTGCTCGAATTGGGTTTGGAGTGAAGGTCGTGTGAATCCCCAAGAATCGGTCTTGGTTGGCATCATAAGCTTTTTGCAAGTTTTTATTTTGTTTTGAGTTGTAAAATTTTTCTTGATACTAAAACTGCCTTTGAATGATTTTGTTGTCGAAAGTTTATTTAAGTTGTGGAAATAAAGTTATCAAGTTGTGATTTTGTTGCTTGTCGATGGAATCATAGAATGAGTAATTGAGAATGTGAAATGGTAAAATTTTTAGTTAAAATACATTGATACATTGGCTTAATTAAATGGAAGTGTTAGGATGTTTCACCCTAGATGTCCTTGTGTCGAGTCAGTTGGAGCCAAGGTGGCTTGATCGATTGTAAACGGAACGACCACACTGCGGGTACTAGGTCGAGCCTAGCCATACCCATCAGTTACTAAATATCGTGGGTTAAGGGAAGGGCAATCCTCTTTTGGAGCCATGGTAACCATGACTTGACCACTAGGCCATGACCGTAGCTTTCGGCCCCCAAAGACTACCCATCTCACATCTATGGTTCGCCTTTGTGTCATCTTTTGTTACCCCTAGGTGTCGACTTGAGTGAGGGTTTCACCAAGTACCCACAAACTCGAGTCGTGGCAGCCATGGTATATGCATACTAGCCTCCATATCGTGCCTTCGAACACCTATATGTAACCTTGATGACCATCTATTTTAGCTACACTACTTCTTTGTACGACTACCTTTGATGCCTTCCTAGTCCTGTTAGCCTCACCTTTCTCAACCCTAGTCGAACAACTCTCACACCCTCTTATGTGTCGAAGAGTTATGAGCCATCTCTATAACTCGTTTAGTGTCCAAGCCGGGAAAACTAGTGTTGATTTACTTGCCTGCTAAGATTAAAAGTTCATCCATAGTCACCCAATTTGACCAATGAAATTACTGTTGGGCCACAGCCCATACTCCCCATTCGATTCAACCCATTGCTGAGTCCAAGACCATGTCGAGAAGCCTAAAACCACATCATGGGCCGAAGCCCGTCTCTTTGGCTGACCGCTCAGCCCACATCGAGCCCAGATTCATCCACCCCTTGTTACCATTACTCGCGTCTATGACAAGCCCCCAAATAAAACCGAACTCGTTAAACACTTATAAAAACCTATGTTAGATTGTAAAACGAAAAACTTATAATCTTGAATATTTAAACAAAACATTCTTTTAATAATAAACGATAACTTTATATTTTTTTATATAGTTAATAAATAATAACTATTTTTGAACAACGATTTTATAAACTAAATTACGATAACCGGTATTAATGAAACAAGAATTTTGACACTTACACACACATATATATATATATATAAAAACTAAAGTTACTTTTACGATGATGTTTTATTTTCAAAAACCATATAATATAACATATAAACGAAACCATGCCAAGTTTTCCTAAAAATCAACTCTTTATATAATGTGTCATAATCATATGTTAAGTAGCTAGTTTATAATTATCACATACAAATATTATTTCGTAGCAATAGTTATTAAAAACCAATATTTGAAAATATAAATAACGTACTTTTATACATAAACACTTACGTTCTAAAAACGACACTTGATGCCCGAGATATATTACTACCTATATGAAACCCCTCTTCGTATAACGTCCTTTATTGATCATCGAATCTATGACATGATCAACTCGATGTCTCATCCTTCCATATGTATACCCGCACTTCCATAAGCCAATGTTCACCAAACATAAATACATATTGCACAAGCAAGAACTTAAACTTTTGATATATTTAAACATTACCGAGTCAAATATAAACGTAATAATTAAAGTATTGTTATACTAATTATATTTATCATTTCTCAAACATTTGAATTATCTTTTGTGTAACTTCAAAACTTGTTGTATTTCTTTTGTGATCAAAATACTGAGTTTTCATGAAATGATAACAATCTTTTATTAAATGTATACTTTAGAGTTGTTTTCTATGACTTGTGACTGTGATCCTCTAGATAATACCCCAAATAGTCTTCCGCTGCTACATTATGATTTTGGGGGTGTTTACAGTTTGGCATCAGATCCTAGGTTATAGAGAACCAACTTGTATTTTCAAAACAAATTTGACTATAACCACATTTTCAAATGGACCGTTTTACACCACCACTTCACGTCCTCCGTGCCTACTTCGTACCGATCATATGTATGATATTCGCTTAGCGGATAATACATGACTAGTAAAACATTACATGATAAAAATTCATGATGTTAATTATCATTTAGTTAGGCATTGAGATTTGCTTGGCAGATTATGCGCGACTAACTAAATCTTATTTACTGCATGACATTACATATACTTAAATGCATTTTTTTTTGGTTGTTACAGTACCATATCTTCGGCATCACACCCCATCGACTTGACATCCGACACCGAGGTTGAGGACACTATGTCTTCCACCACTGTGGCCCGTGGCACCGGCTGTTCCTGTACCTGTGTCTCCGGCTGTGGCATCCGAGGAGACTGGGCCCTTCGAGGAGGGTGAAGTCGCTTCTACACCACCTGTTCCGGTCATACCTGAGCGTTTACCTGTTTTCGGTCCTCCTACTTATGACCAGTACCTTGAGTCACTTTAGTGGTTGTCCCCATCGGATGTTGTATCCGAATCATCCTTGCACACTACCTCTGTGTCCTCTAACACCTCTCGTTCCTCATCGCTTCCCATTCGTCGTAGACGAAGGCGAGCTAGGGTTCTCAAACCCTATGAGCCTAAGCCTTTCGGCGTGCCATTTCAATATCGTAAGACTGGCGCGACTTTCATGCATACCACTCGGAAACGAGTGCAAGCGCCCACTACCTTTGTCTCAATCACTGACATACCTTCATCTTCGGCTTTTCCACCATCAGCTTCACCCACTTCTCCACCCATGCCTACCCCACCACTACCACCATCGACCACTTTCTTCTACCAAACCACCACTGTGCCAATTTCGTCTCCATCCCATGCATCATCCCCACTGGTGGTTCATAGTGAGCCCCTATTACCCATTAGTGAGAGGACCCGTTTCTTACCATCATCTTCCGACCCATATGTTCAAGCTGCAACCTGTGACATTCAGTTAGGGCATCGTAAGAGGGTTGACGCTAGGAGTTGGTCCTTCTTGTTGTCGGTTATGAAGATGGAGGTTGGAGGAGGGTACACCGAGTGCTGTGAAGCTTGGTGAGCGTTGGTTTGCTTCTGCTTGGATTCTTCTTGTTACGGGAGAACCTCTTCATCATTCCATCCCATTGCTAGCGGCACGACTCGTGAGATACGACGATCAGCTTGGAGAGGCTATGGCACATGTTGACGAGATCCCACTTGTCCAGGATTGAGAGTATCGAGGAGGAGGTGGAAAACCTCGTGGTTGGGAGGATTGCGATGGAGGAGGTCTTCGATAGGATTGGTACTCAGTCCGAGTGAGCTAGTGAAGCGGTGGCAGCCCTAGAGCGGAGAGTTGAGTCGGAGAGGTTGGAGATGATAGAGCTATGAGATAAAGTTGAGATGCTAGAGGAGGTTGTGCAGAGACAGTTTGAGCAGATGGTGACCATGGCGACACGTACTGCGACTCTAGAGCAGAGGTTAGAGGTGAGAGATAGGGAGATGGATTATTTGGCGGAGCTTGTCCGAGACTTGCAGGGACGAGTGAGTGGTGCACCCGACGGCCCGTAGATCGGAGGCACACCCATTTAGTCTACTAGTACTTTAGCCTGCCGTCTGTGGCATTGATAAGGCTTTGTATCTGTATGTTTTGTTAAACTATCGAACAAGCTATTGATGTGACATTGTATGGTTATTGTATCACTATGTATGGATGGTTGATCTATGACATTATGGTTGTTTTCCTTATGCTCTTGTGTATGGTGATCTTTTAAACGCATCGATTTATATAAATCGAAGTGATCATTTTATATATATATATATATATATATAGGGGAAGGTTAATGTAAGATCAACCTTAAAGTTCTAAAAATAAGACCGAATATGAACCATTGGATCATTATATTTGTGTAATGAGATTAGCATTAAATGAGTGACACTTAAATAATTAAATAGTGTTTCAAGGGTACTTTGGGCAATGCAAATCCAACTTTGGTCAATATTTTTTCAAATTTTTATCTACTTTTTTATACAAAAATCAAATCAACTTTTTATACACAATCGGATCTTGTGATAAAGCAATGATTCCGGTACACCGGATATACCAAATACAACCGGATAAATACACAACAGATTCCGGTTAACCAGGATAAATACACAACGATTCGCACACGGATAAATACACCAACAGATCCGGTACCCGGATAAATACAAATACACCAAAAGATTCCGGTACAGAATGGATAAATACAAATACACCAACAAATTCCACTGATATGCCAATAATAGATCATGTATCAAAATATATTGAATAAACCAACAGATCTTGAAAAAAAATCCCGCACCGATCTAGTACACCAAAACAAATTCATATGCTTATAACAGATCATGGTATCAACATATTTTGAACAAACCAACATAAATTAAAAAAAATACCAAGATACACATATCGAATAAAATTAACAGATCTTAAGAAAAATCATTAAAACAATCAAATCCCACTAGTTCTTGTTTCACTATAACATATCTTTAAAAACAATCAACTAGTTCTTGATACACATATAAAAAATAACAATAGCAGATTCCGGTACACCGGATGTATCGTGGCTCGGTATCAGCAAATGTTGGCGTGGCAACCTCGGCGACAGCAGTAGCCACAAAGCCAAGGCGGTTAATGCGACGAGCTTACGTGGTTCGTTTCCATCGATCTAAGATGTACTTAAAACTTATGTCACTTATGTGGGTTTTTTTTTTGTTTTTTTTTGTTTTGCATTGGGGTTGAGGAGAAGGTATATGCGAGAGAAGAGTGGATTGAGAAGGCCATGATTTTTCAGTCATAGATAGATCTAATATTGTTTATATTAGAGTTTTTTTTGTTGAAATGGAGAGAGAGATGACTCAATGTTTATGATAAGAGAAAGTGGTGGCGGTTTTTATAATGATAGGTATGTAAGCTAAATAAAAGGAATGCAACATTACTAAAATACCCTTAACCTCATAATAATTAAGTTTTATCATTTTTTTTTTCTTTTTTTGTGTTTTAAATATATTGCCACTTGTCCTCCTCTCATTGGATCTTGCATTGATCTCATTTTTAGAACTTTAAGAATGATCTCATATGATCCCAAATCTATATATATATATATATATATATATATATATATATATATATATATATATATATATATATATATATATATATATATATATATATATATATATATATATATATATATATATATATATATATATATATATAGTGTATCTTTATTTTGAGAACCCTGTTAAATGCGAGAACTGCGAGAACCCATTTTAGACCGTAGGATGATAAGATCAATGGATGAAAATCAGTGTGGCCTTTTGGTAAATAAATCAATTACCATATATCTTTAATTATTTGAATTTGGGCATTTATGTAATTTTACATTACTCTCTTTCAATACCGTCCTATATTTACTCTAAAACTGATTTGAGAGAATCAGTTTTCAATTAATTCTTCTTTCTCTCCCACAAACTCTCCATCAAACCTTAAATCTCAAAACTACTCGCCTCCTTCATCTCTCTTTCACAACTCAGCCACCAAACACCTACCTTAAAAAAACGCAGCAAGAAAGATTTAAAGTCACGACCAAGATCTTATGTACAAGGTCTCGGGTAGGTGTGTTGTTGTTATATTTGTTTTTGTTTTAAGATCTTTGATGTGTTTGGTTTCGAGATGTTAAGATCTTTAAAGGTCATAGCCTAATGAAACCCTAGCCACCACAAATGTCGAACATAACCAGATTTATGATATAGTCGACGTTACTAGGCTCAGATCTAGTCATCTCGTTCCAAGTAAGATCTCGTTCCTTTTCCTTTTTGATTTACGTTATGATGTCGAACATAACCACCTTAGATTATTTGAAAGAAAGAACAAGGAAGTTATGAAAGAAAAAAACGGTCAGAATTTGCAGAGCTTGAGGAGGAAGATGGGGAAAGTTGGAATGAAGAGCAGCCTCGTGTGGTCTCCTTTGAAGAGCAGGTTTGCTTTTTTTTAATTTATTTCTTTGGGTATTGATTTATTGACCTTTATTTTTTGTATTCTTTAGTTAGCCAGTTGATGACTTTTTCTTTTTGCAATTTGAAATTTCTTTGGGTATTGTTCGTGTATATCGGAACAACTCTCAAAGATCTTTCCATGTTACACATGGATGGCATAACATATCAAAACTAGTTGGGTAAGATTAATGTATTTTTTGACTAGATGTTAAAAAATGGGTGGTGGGACATGTTTGGTAACAGACCAAATGGGACCATAAACATTTTTGGTCATGGCTTTTTTACTTTTTACAAATAGTTATTGTATCAGACATTGTTACCAAGTTTATATTTAGTAATAATCTAATTTTATTGAATACAATGTTTGGTAACACTTTTTCATATCTATTTTGTTTATTAAATGGAAAAAATAGCTTTAACGAATGGTGCATAAGTATTTTAAGAAATGGTACATACATGTTTATGGACTCGTCTTTCCATGCATTATGTTAAGTTGGATGTTCCTATGCATTATGTTAAGTTGGTGTTGCTGAACTAGACCATAGCCATAGCCACAACCAATACTAGTGTCTGAGTTATTACGTGCAAAAGTTTGATTTTGACATAGTTTTAAGTAGAAACGTGGTAAATGCTAATTTAAATGAGAGTCACTCTAAACATGTATGCTAAAAACATATATGTTTTACAACATGTATGTTTTAAAAACATGTATGTTATAAAAAAAAACTTGTGTTATCAAACATATTTGCTTTTAAGAATTTGTGTTTTTGATTTTTTTATGTTTAATAGTTTATTAGTTAGTTAACTATTGGTATGACTTTATTCTATCTTCATTTATAGATCTAATAGTTTCAATACAATTATAAAACATGTATGCTTCATAACAATTATGGTTCAAAACATGCATGTTTCAAAACATTTATGTTTGACAACAAGTCTGTTCTCAAAACATATACGTTCTCATGAACATGTATGTTTTGATAGTTTATGATTAAATATGTTTGATATACACAAGATTGTGTATATGCGTTATGATAGTTATGATTAATTTTTGTTTTTGTGCTTGCTTGTTTCAGATTGATGAAGATATGATATCATTAAAGACTATGGAGTGGATTAATACAAATATACATGAAGATAATTTGCGACTTTTGAAGATATACGATTATTGCATATGTGTTTTTTGTACTTGTAATTAAATGAAATGTAACATTTAAGTATATGAATCTTGTTTTTTCTTTTATAATGGTTTATGTTTTTTAATTTATGCTTCAAACTTCAAAAAAATAATAATAATGCTAGCAATAAACATACATGTACTTCACTAAAAAACATACATGCACCTCATTTAAAAAACACTCATGGCACGTGCTTTAAAAAAAACATGTATCTCATTAAAAAAAAAAAAAAACATGCATGCACCTGTAAGATTATGAAACCATGCTTAAAAAAAAAAAAAAAAAAAAAATCCGAAAATTTAGGAATGCTTAAAATCGGGATTTAATAAAAAAAATAAAAAATAATATTAAAAATAATATTTTACTATAATACCCTTTTGGATTAATAATAATTTTTAATATTTAAAAAAATCTCATTGGTTTAAAGGGTTCTCATAGTTCTCGCACTTAACAGGGTTCTCAAAATAAAGGTCCCCTATATATATATATATATATATCACTTATATTAACACCAATAATTCTAACTCCTGAGATGACCCCTGCTGCAATTCGGAAACTGGTTACTGATGAGATTGGTGCTGCTTTTGCTGCAGGACCTGCTAAGGCGGTTTAAACAAATGAAACCGCAAATCAAACCAACCAGAATGAAACTGTTGTGAATCGCAAATGTGGGTACAAGGAGTTCATGAACTGCAAACCTACCTTCTTCAAAGGAACCGAGGGCGCTGTTGGCCTTATTCATTGGTTCGAAAGGTCCAAAACTGTGTTTCTCCTAAGTGATTGCTCGGAAGATTGCAAGGTGAAATTTGCTACTTGTACTCTACTAGAAGATGCATTGTCTTGGTGGAAAGCTCATGCCCAACCTATTGGCATGGAAGAAGCTTACAAAACCACTTGGACTGAATTGAAACAATTGATGATGAAGCAATACTGCCCAAGAACCGAGATCAAGAAACTACAAGATGAGTTCTATCATCTAACTACTAAGGGCAATGATCTCAAAATCTACTTCAAGCGTTTCCAAGAACTGAAAGCTTTATGCCCATCCATGGTTTCTGATGATGTCAAATTGTTGGAAAACCTCATAGGGGGATTACCCCGAAGCATTGAGGGAAATGTTACTGCATCAAAGCCCAAGACTGTGGAAGAAGTTATCACAATTTCCTACCAACACATGGATCAAGTCCTGAAACATGGATCTGTGCAAGGCAGTAATGACAACAAAAGGAAATTTGATGACCGTCGAGGCAACACTTCTAACAACAACCACTAACATAACAACTCTTTCCATCACAACAATAACCGAAAAAACAACAATCAAGGCCGCAACAACTATAACCAACACCGCAACAACAATCCCAACCCATACCACCAAAACTGAAACAACCACCACAATCAAAAAAACCATAGGCAAGAAGCTGCACGAGCATATGCTGCTACTCCCGCCACTGGAAAAGGCTATGTTGGACCACACCCTTTGTGCCCTCGATGCACCATGCATCATGTGGGGCCTTGTACTGTTAAGTGTGGAAAGTGTAACAAGGTGGGTCATATAGCCAAATATTGTCGAAGCCCTGCTACCATAATTAACCTTCAACCCATGGGAGTAACTTGTTTTGGATGTGGAGAAGCTGGGTATGTCAAGAGTCGATGCCCAAAACTGAACGAGGATTGCAAAAACCCTGCTAGAGCAAGAGCTTATTGATGCAGGTTTTACTGACCAGGTTTTAATATTTATAATGTCTCGTTATACCTATGGTCTACCCTAATGCACTAACGGGCAGTGTACCTGGTCGTGTGTAGTGTAGTATTCGGTAAAACCGAGGTCGTTCCAAGAGCTATGTGTGTGGATCAATACTAAGTCTAGGTGTCACAGATTTTAATAAGATTTCGATAGGGAATTAATTAATTAACTTCTAAAGCAAATAAAGGCAAAGGATGTGATCAATAGAGGAGAGTGGTGCTAACCTAGTTACACATCCTAACTAGTAGTGTTTATGTCTAATTACTTCCAATTACTTCAGGTGGGGTCAAAGTCGAGAGGACAACATTTGGTCAGTTCGCCCTAACCTATCAGCAAAGAGCCACCACTGGAGAAGTCAGGTGTCCCCTCATAAGTCCAGTTGTTCCTGGTCCCCTAATCCAAGTCATTAAGTTCTGCTACATGCTAGATTTATAATAGTGATTGCCCGGGCGCTAGCATCTTAGACACTCACCCCCTAATTCTTAAGTTCATCCAAACGGTAGGTGATCAGTCAGTCAAATCGCACAAGTAGAAAGGGTCATCAGTTGGTCATATCTTACCCTTCCCATCTCAATCTACTCACTTAGAGTCAGTTGGTCATATCTCCTAAGCAACTAGCCTCTACCGCCATTCAAAACTACCGAAACAAGGGTAGCTACCAATTAACTATGCATGCATACACTTAGAAATAATTATACGGAAGCAATGTAAACGCAAACAAAACAATTAAGGAATCATAACTAGGCCAACACCAAGAGGTGCTTAGCCGCTCATATTAACCATACAAATCAATTCAATGTTTAATGTTACGAAATACATGAATCGAAAGTAAAGAAAAGATAAAAAGCTAATGCTTATCGTAGGGGAATGATTTTTCCCTTGGAGATAGCTCCGTATGCTCCTCTAGATCTGCCTTTGGCTTCTTCTCACGTTCTCTGATTTTTGTGTGTGAAATGGGATGCCTTGAAATGCTGAAAATCATGGGGTATATATAGACCACATCTTGGTTACCGCGTAACTAATAAAATAGTTACTCCGTAACATATAATTCATCGTAAATTGCACTAGAAATGCTGGTTACGACGTAACCTCAGGAAGGGGTTACGCCGTATCTTCAATAAATCCTGGTTATGCCGTAGTTGATGCATGAGTTACGGCGTAATTATCAGCGACGCGGAACCTCATTTGACCTAATATGGTTACGTCGTAATCTTTAGGAGAGTTACACCGTAATCTTTTGATAAATTGATTTTCTGAGCCACACTTTAGTTACGGTGTAATGTGAGAGATGATTTACGCCGTAACTTCTTCAAAGTCAGCATACTATGATAATTATTTAATAAACTCTCCAATTCCGCGTCTCTTTAGCTCCATATAAATGGAAAACAAGCGTAAATCCATATAAATGATATAAATTAGAGGCATTATCGGGGGAAATTGACACTTAATATTCAGGACAATTTGATGTTATCAAATATCCCCCCACTTGAACTCTACTTGCCCTCAAGTAGACCTTATTAGATAGATTCCTAAAAATATATCTCTCATTACCTGGAAAATATAAGTTTACAAATCCCTTATGCTAGAATAAAACAAAGCTGAACACCTCACGAAATGGGAACGAAACACTCAAACCTCTCAACTATTCTAAGTGTCAATTTCGGGGTGATCACTCAATCGCACAGTCATAGCATGTATTCTATCATAAGCTTGGCGGTTACACAAATCTCCACCACTAGAGTTAAGGGCTAAACAATTCTCGAAGGCAATATGGGTAGATACGACAAAGGTTAAGGGTGATTCGTCATTACTAACATGTCACGGCGAAGTGGACAAAATCAATGATACATGACCAAATCCATGGCCAAGACACCAAAGATTGCTCGCTGCATCACCTAGACATGCTTCATGACTAAAGGGTAGGATAAGACATGGGATATATAAATGGTGTAAAATAAAAATCAAGCAAATAGTCTAAATCTATAACCAAGTCATCACCACTTACCGTCCGTCCAAAGTTCAAGCTTCGCAGTTAAGAAATCGGATCATGATATACTAGGTAGATGTGTCATTAGAGGACGTCATGATGGGCACACTACCTTTTCTCCAACTGTTGGCGCAATTACCAACTCAAATCTTCAAATGTGACCGAGGTGGCCTCCTCGATACTAAATCTATAAAGCTCATAACATAGTGCTTATAACATTGCATTTTACAATAAATTGAATAACATAACTTTTTTTTTCTTTTTTTTTTCCGAATCACATTTTCTTTTTCAACATAAACATAAAAACTAAACATAACATCCCCCCACTTGAGATGAACAATGGAATTCGGGGGGTCTTCAATGATCATTAAGAATATGTCGCCGACGAAAGCGTGGTTCCCGAACCTTTCCACTTGAACCTTGAACTTAGGCAAATGATGACTTCCCAATCACAAATAAAGACTACAGGGTAGGATAAGGTGTATGGGTGTAACGAAACAGTATAATGGGTTAACAAAACGAAAGGAATGGCTCAGATGGGTGTATGTAGGGGTATCTTGCACTAAAAGTCAGTACAACAAAAGGGTTTCACATGGGGATCGAGAAGTCGAGGTGACTAATCGATAGACACATAATGGTAGGCTATTTGGGTGATAATCCTATAATACTTCCTTCTTAAACTGAAAAGTCCAAATACATCGAGCTAACTCAACATACCTCATCTATGGTCTTGAAATGATGAAAAGGCCAAGTTATAAAGTTTACAAGCTAACGGCACACTCATAATTTGGTGGATTTGGGGTAAAATTTTGGAAACGGATAAGGCTAATCTCACCATATAATATCAAGGGTTGTATGTTCTCGGCTAAGGTCTAATCTAGTTAGGTTAAGAAAAACATATCAAAATTTTAAAAATGGCATAATTTTTCAAAATAAACTAGAAAAACGAGGGAAAAATAAAGTTCAAGAGACAATTCTACTCCCGTCCCCCCACTTGAATTGTACAAAGTCCCTTTTTTACTAAGCGTTAAATAAAGGTGAAGAGAAAAGTAGAATTAGAGGGAGAACTTCCCTAAAATCTTCTCCAAAAAGAAAGAAGGCCCACGGAAAAGAGTAGTGCCTTCGCATAAGCATCCATGAGCAAACTTCAATCCCTGAAATCACACTACTGAAAAGCATAATTCTAAAAAGAAAAAATGAAAAATGAAAAACAAACCTAACTCACTTTCATAGGAATCACGGCTGCATTTAGCATATGCAACAAGCGTTTTAAACCACTTGATGTCCCAAGTGGACGAGTGAAGTCTTGTGAGGGTTTACAGGGAACACACCCACGAAGTTCATTTAAAATACTAATACAAGGTTATTGTGTTTTAAAATGAAAGAAGTAATGCAGAGGATAGTTACGTCGTAACTCCAGAAGGAGTTACGCCGTAACTAGGCAAAACCTGGCATACGCTGCGAAAGTGTAGCTACGGCGTAACCACTGAGATGGGATTACGCCGTCATTGGTAGTGCAAATGAAGTTCTGCTGCAAAGGGGCCTGTTACGGCGTAACCATGAGAATGAGTTACGCCGTAACTCTGGTCAGATCAGCATGCTGCAGCAACAACTTTTCTTTGTTTCCTGCAAAATGGTTAAAAACACAAAACCCAACAGAAATGGAAATAAAACAAAAGAAAGGGATAATTCGGGTTGTCTCTCGAAAGAGCACTTTTCTTTATTTACGAGTCTTTAAGTTAGACTCAGAGCCTCGGGGCTTTATGGCGGCCTTTGGACTTGGCCAACTTCTTCCATTGCTTTTATATATGAAGAAGGCTGGTCCCAAATACGTGGAGAAACAAACCGGGTCATGGAATATCAATTTTGCAAAAAATTGGCTTGTGCCCATTCGTAACGAAATTTAGCCTCTTCATCCCATTTTATTTTAACAGCTCCAAACTTTACTCGTAACCAATTTTCAAATGAGATTCCCTTGTATCCGACTTCACTTCTTTTTTTCTCGTCAAAACATGCCCATTCCTTACGTTTGAGCCAGTTAAGCTCAGGGAATTCTCCTCCATCGCAGATCTTGCGGTTGGGGTCGCATGTAGGCCATGCCATAGCTATTCATCAGACATCATAGTTGGTTCACAAAAATGAAAAGTCCAATCGATCTCGGTGAACCAATCGTTCATAATGTCGTGTCCTTGAATCCATCGCTTCTTAACTAATTTTTCATCTTCCCAACACCACCAAACTTCTGCTACTTTTTTAATCCTCCGAATGAAAAATTCCCCCCTCCATTACATCGTTTTTTATAAGGGGAACATGTAGGCGATGTCACTTGGGTCCCTTCAATCAAACAAATATTCGGAGCACAACAGTGAAGTTTACCCGTAACAACATAACTGGGCACTGAAGGTCGGACCTCTTCCTCATTGCTGTCATCATCACTTGATTCGGTCCTATGTAAATGGCCAAAATATGAGGGATGAAACCTATCAGAATAATCTAATTTAACCTCCGGTGGATCTTCAGTTGTTATAGTTTCATCTGGTTCATGGCATAAGGCTTTGTCAAATTTAAACTCTATTCTATCACCAAAGTATCCCAATGAGTCAAGGAACGGTTTACCAAGAATCAGACATTCCTTCGTATTTTTCTCCATGTCGATAACCACAAATTCGGGGGCAGAAACAAATTTATCGACCTTGACACAAGTACCACCTGTAATTCCTTACGGTGTAGCCCTGGTCTTATTCGCCATTTCAATTACTATATCCGTTTTCCAAAGATGGATTAATTTGAGTTTTAAGAATAGGGAAAGTGGCATGATATTTACGCTAGATCCAAAATCTACTATTCGCAAGATATCATAACTCCCAACTGAACATGGAATGACTAACCCGTTTGCGCTAATATCCTTAACTGAAAATAAACCGATTTCTAACCTAGTTACGCCGTAAGATATCATAACTCCCAACTGAAACATAGTTACGCCGTAACTCGGGGAAATAGTTACGGCGTAACTGATCCTTGTTGTCGACAATCGTTACTTCTAAATTTTCTGTTGTAGATTTGAACTCCTCAATCACTTCCTGTGAATTATCATCAGCAAAAATGGCATTGCGCACTACCATAGGTTTGGTCCCCTCAGTTTCAATGTTACTAATCTCTATCTCTGCACTGAGCTTTTCTACCATGGTTTCAAGGTTTTTTAGGGTTTCGTCGTGTCTGAAAATATTCTTATTTGTGTTTTCCTGGAAATATCTAAGCCATTTATCTTGTTCTTTTTGCTTTTGGGCTGAATTTTCCAAGAACTTGTTTATGGTCTCTTCAAGGTTGGGCCTTTTTTCTCCATAAGGCCCGCGGTTTTAATTTCCATGATACCCATTATTATTTCGATTATCTCCATAAAACGGTCGATTTTCTCCATATTTAGCTTCTTCGATTATATTTCCATCGTTGTTGTGAGGACAATTCTTGGTGAGATGTCCTCCCCCACAGCTTTCACAACCCACTTGGATGGCATGAACGGTTTCTCTGATTTTTAGCATATCTCAACTTAGATTTTCAAGCTTGTTAGTTGATGAGTGGCCTTTTACTCATCATTTTAAGTCCGAAAAACCTACAAAAACATCTAAAAATACTGAAATATACGCATTTATACTGCAAATATCATTGGAGTGTGTTTTTATGTGTTTCAGGTACAAAGGGTCGAAAACAGGGCAAAAACGGACATAAATGAGCTTGGAATGGAAAGCGTGCTTTGCGGACGGAGCCGGAAGTGGATATTTTTACATTTATGGATCCCGGGACGCATATTTGGAGTGAGAGTGGGGAAAACAAAATCAAAACCGAACCCTAAAACCATAATTACCTTTTTACCCCTAAACGTAAATATTTTTCATTTAAAACAATTATTTTTATTTAAAACCATTTTTTTATTTAAAACAATTATTTTTATTAAAAACAATTTTTTTTATTAATCATTTTTATTTTGTTTTACAACTACTTATTTTATTTTTATGACATAATTTAAATACTCTCCTAAAATTAAAACACTAAATACCTTTTTAATCAAAATACTTAAACCATTTATAAACTACTCAACCCTCCACTTTAACCCATAACCTGTTAATACCCTTGTTACCCCATTTGACTCCCTCAGTCAAACAAACCCAAACCCAGGATACCACTTTCCATGGCGCCAAAATTATTTCCCTCTCACCTCATGTCCCTCTCACTCCCAGAAGAAGCCAAGAACTCATCACATGCTCTTCATCTTGCCACTGTGGCTCCAAGGCACTAAAAACCTCATCCGCTGGCTGCAATTGCAAGACTTGGGCACCAAGGGGTATTCAATGGTCCTGATTGATTTCAAGAAGCTCACAAGCTTATTTTCTCTCACACATGAAGCACAACTCAGAAGCAGACAACAAAGACAGAAGACGCTTTTTATTTTTAGTATAAATAGGAGTTTAGAGTCAATGTAAAAATTGTCTAGAATTTGATGTTCTAGTTCCATTTTAATACTGTCATTTACTTTATTTGTAACTTTAATTTTCAATGCAATTTAATTTCAAGTTAATTTAAATTTTAGTTTTGAATCTGCTACTTTTTTATTTGAAATGCATCATTGATCAAGATTGTTAAAAGTTTGTTTTAAAGCTCATGTGAGCTTGTGTTTAAGCTCACAAGTTTAGTTTCTAAATTTTCAACATCTTTCCAGCTTCAAAAATTCCTTTTCTCCCCCAAAAGGGGTGTTTGGATTTGCAAGGTTTATGGGTCAAAAAACCCATTTTGACCCATTTTGAATCTCAAACCAAGTTCCAATTAGTCTGAATATAGTTTATTTAATTTATGTTAAAGCATGAAAAGAAGTTTGACAATTTTTTATGGTTATGCAAATCTGTCTTTACAGTCCATCAGTCCCAACTGTCCTTGTTTGCATACCCCTGTACAAGCTCATTTTAGGTTCACTATAGCTTAGAATTAGTTTTTTTTACGATCTTTATTATATGAATGCTTGCTGATTTAGCTTTGTGGGAATTTTAGAGATTATATCGATGCTTATTTTTGCCTCAAAACAGCCCCCCTTAGCCCCTTTCTATCTGTTACAGCAGTCCCAAACAGCCATTTGTTATCTTGATTTTAAGTCAGTTAGGGGTAGATTTAAGGTTTGCTTTTTAGTGTATACCTAGTTCATAGTAGTAATTCATGATTTCTTTGCTTATTCTGTACTTTGAAGCCCATTAGCTAGCTTATTTTTGCCTCTCAAAAGCCATTTGGACTGTTTTTAACCCACTGCAGCCCCTTTACAGCTTTACTTTCCAGCTTATTTCCCTTCTCTATTTGCATATTTTAGGTTCCCTTTAAGCCTTTTAGTTAGTTAGATTAGGATGCTTTTAGGTATTTAGCTTAGTCTTCATTAGGAGTAGCTTATCCTTAGCTTTTGTGTAGCCTTTAATGTCTTGTTAGTAGCTGTCTAAACCAAACAGCCCTTAATCTCCTTTTTCTTTTTTTACTTCTGCTGCTTTCTGAATTTTCTGCACAGCTTATGTAACATTTTCAAGGTTCAAGTTTTTATTAAACTCTTATTTTAGTCTTTAAGTTAGTTTGCAATAGGAATTATAAAAAAAATAAGTGCGCAAAGGGATGAGGTGGGATTTGAACCCACGACCTCCAGCCAACTTACTGAACTCACACGCCCATCAGATAACCATATTCTCTACACTTGTTCATGTGTTAGCATTCCCTTTATTAATTACTTAACTGCTTATTTCTAAAGCAGTACATATCTTTTATATTTTTCTTGAAACCAGTAGTGTTTAAAGTATTTATTGTAATTTTCTTAGAATTTTATAAAAATATTTTGTATTTTTAATTAATTAGTTAGTTTAAAATAGTTTTTAATTCGTAATAAATAAAATAAAAGTCTAAAAAATACCCGCCTTTTTTCTAAAATTTATTTTTAGTCGATTAGAGTGTAGGAAAATTGGTTTTGCACCCGTAGCCTTTAAATTGCAAAGTTTTCACTTTTTAGGCTCGATGCGTTCCCGGTTTTCGTGTTTTTTAGTTTTAATGCCCTAGGACGTAGTTTAGCTTCATTTTATTGTTTCTTATGCTTAATAGTAGTTAATTTAGTCATTTACTTTGTTTACGTGCTTTATTTACCTTCCCGTGCTTTTCTTTTTAGATAACGTAACCAAAACCGAAAAATTCTCAATCCATTCAAGCACTTTAATAACAAACCTCAAACGTCACCGTCAATTCACACCTCGTTGGGACACGACCCGGGTAATCACTTGCCCGGTATCACTTCTCGAGTATTCGCGGGTTTTGCGTGCCGACCTTTTTCATAAAACGGTTGATTTGTAATTTCTGCGGGTATTCGTAATTTGATATTTCTTATATATACTATTTGAAACGGATCATTAGTTATGGCCGCAATCCCATCAAAACACTGGGAGTACATTATAACATAAATAAAGGGAATTTGAATTTAACGTTCTTTCCCGTCACTCCATAAAATTTAACTTTACCCATGAGTCCCAATCGTCCCAAAACTGTGTACAAAAGATATGACTCGACTTAGCAACCATGCAAGTAACCAGATAATTGAACTAAGGGTTTAGTATGATAACAATAATGCACTAAAAGTGAGTGCATACAAGGTAGGCTAAGGCGATTTGGGTGTACATTTGGGGGTGGATTGTAAACAATGCTCTTCATTGATATTCCGGAAAACTGAAACATCACGTGAACCGCGAAAAGGATAGGCCCCGAGGGGTTAACTAGGTGTATCGAAAGATGAGTACAACGCAAGATCAAAACACTTGTAGTACATTATTACGTAAATAAAGGGAATTTGAATTTAACGTTCTTTCCCGTCACTCCATAAAATTTAACTTTACCCATGAGTCCCAATCGTCCCAAAACTGTGTATAAAAGATATGACTCGACTTAGCAACCATGCAAGTAACCAGATAATTGAACTAAGGGTTTAGTATGATAACAATAATGCACTTGGAGTACATTATTAAGTAAATAAAGGTAACAATAATGCACCCTAATTGAAAAGATCAAAACACTTGGAGTACATTATTACGTAAATAAAGGGAATTTGAATTTAACGTTCTTTCCCGTCACTCCATAAAATTTAACTTTACCCATGAGTCTCAATCGTCCCAAAACTGTGTACAAAAGATATGACTCGACTTAGCAACCATGCAAGTAACCAGATAATTGAACTAAGGGTTTAGTATGATAACAATAATGCACTAAAAGTGAGTGCATACAAGGTAGGCTAAGGAGATTTAGGTGTACATTTGGGGGTGGATTATAAACAATGCTCTTCATTGATATTCCAGAAAACCGAAACATCACGAGAACCGCGAAAAGGATAGGCTCTGAGGGGTTGACTAAGGGTATCGTGTACTAAAGATGAGTACAACGCAAGAGTGTGGGGGAATTACTCAACCGATGTGGAAGAAGTAATTATAATACGGGTATCAAACAAGGGTTATCCTAATGCCTCTTATCATTTAGTTATTCCTAACTATACAAGTGTAGTCTCACTAACGATCTCGGGATGCATCACAAAACAAGTTCTAGAATCTATTATACTACCGGTACACTCTTAAAGCATTAAAGGTGAATGCTTTTTATTCCTAAAAATCTAGGGGCGAACCTCACATTTTTTGGGTGGAATTTGAGTGCTAAAGGGTTTTGTGCTAGTCATATAACTTCCTACCATGAGACGCTTTATTAAGACCAATGGCCCACTCCTACATGTCATGAAAAATTTTAAATTTGGTGCCAAAATTACCCTAACTGATATTTCTCATGGTTTATTACACAGATGAAGCTGGACAAGACAAATAATCAAGGATAAGCATAGTTTCAAAGTTCCAGTTTTATTCTCCCTCCCTACACTTAAACTAAACATTGTCCCCAATGTTCCCAGAAAGTATCAAAGTTATGATAATGGAAGGTAATTAAAAGAGAAAGAAACTAATACTCCCCTTATTAGCTCGGTAGGATCCGTTTGAAGTAGTGGTTAAATTCTTTCCAAGAAGAATGTATGCGTGAAAAGCTCCTTTCAATCTTATGTTTCTTCTTCTTGATAAATAAAACCTGCACACTTTAAGAAAACAGACGAAACCTTCGCATAAAATTGGCGGTAAAACTATATATGACTCTACTAAACTAGGATATAATGCTTGTGGAATGGATGTTGACAGGTTTTCTGGAAAATTAAGACCTGAGAAATTCCAAAAATTTATAAGTAGCACAGAAAATGAGAGAAAGTTAAATAAGTGGTTTCTGCACCTCCTGACGCCGTCAGGTTGCAATCCTGATGCCGTCAGGTTATCCTGACAGAAACTGGTCTGCTACGTTTTTTTAGAAAAATTCTAGAAAAGTTACATCCTTAGAATCTGGAAAAATTCCTGCAAAACATCCATTATGACTCGATACAAGCATTTGACTCTAACAAACACACATATATATCTTTTTCAAGAATTGTAATTCTCATGTTCACGTTCTTTAAAAAAAACGTGTGTAATCCTCCCTACACTTATCCTTTTTGTAAAATACCTTTATATGTAATTAAGACGAGGTTAAAGACAAAATAAAGCATTTTCACAAATTCAAACATGAGAATAAACAATCAATGAAAAGATATATGCCTCCCACGAAGCGCTTTTCTTTATTTATGAGTCTTGTAGCTAGACTCGAAGTCGTGCCCCTACGTGGTCTCGTTTTTCATCCTCAATGAAAACTTTATCATATTGACAAAATTCTCATCTACTCTATACCTAGGCCCGAGGGTCAAGCAATCCTTATAGTAAAGTCTTCTTTTCTCCTACATGAAGCTCAAACCTTTTTCAACATCGTCTTCACTCTTTTCCTCAAAAGCTCTAATGTGGTCTCGCTCATAAAGGGATAAAGGGCCATATCCATTCATTTTCCAAGGAATCCTATAAGTGATCTCATCGTTTCCTTCCATAAACCTAACCGTTCCATCGGATTTGTTATAGCTCATTTTAGATTTTTCAACAAACGATTTTCCTAGCACAACTTGGGACAAGCTATAGTCAATGACACATCCTATGTCTTCTAGGACCACAAAATCAACTAAGTAGGTGGAATTTCCTATAAAGATGTGTACATCCTTGACTCTTCCCACAAAATTGCAAACCCCACCCGGATACTTAGGGTCTCTCCTAATCTTAAGTTGCTCATTCATAATGTCATTGTAAATAGCTGATGACATCACATTAATGGGAAATTCCGTATCTATGTAGGCATGCTCGACATTCCTATATCTAATCATACAAGGGATTTTGATGTTCCAAGGATTTCGTCTCCTAATCTTTAGGCATATCCTAATGATGGGTGATCGAGGATTATCGATTATGTATTGGTGGTAACCAACCTCTTCCTTAGTGGGGTAAAGATTGAAGTAAGCACTATCCTCCTCATTCAAATTTTTATTCACTAAAACATTATCCAAATTATTGCTAATCATATAGCCAACAATTGAGGCGCCAACCATTTTTCCAACAGCATCCCTAATTGTACTGTCAAATACCCTTTGTAAATCTTGAAGATCGTTGTTTCTACTCACATATCGGTTGCGACGATTTTGTTGGTCAGTGGGTTGTGGTTTGAGTGAAAGTGGTTTATTTGGTGGTGGGTTATTGTTTGATGGGTTATCACCTTCCATGATGAAAAGTGATGGGATTACGAACAAAGGTCACGAAGAAAGGGGATAGGCTACGAGGAAGCTAAAATTGAGAAAAAATCTCACTTGATAGGAATCAAGCGAGGGAACCTAAATGAGATAAAGATCTAACTAGCTATTCTATTCCCCGGCAGTGGCGCCAAAAACTTGATACGCATACAATGCGCTTTCTGGGTCAAAGGAAACTCCCTTTTCTTCGAGCAAGTTTTTCAACCACCTAGGCAGTGAACCTAATCGTTGTAGTGTAGTATTAGGGTAAGCCTCGGGATTGATATCGTTCTCTAGGGGAATAGGAATGCTAGTGAGAAATTACTACGCTAAGGTTGGGGTTGAGGAAGATTATTTTTTTTTATCTTTTTTATATTTTTTTAGAAAGATAAAGGTACGATATTGGGGTATTGGATTTGGGGGGTGGTACTTCTACCGATTACTCTACTATTATCTAATCTAATTAACTAAGCTAAGGGGTAGTCTATGTCTATTGATGTGTGCTCGTATGATGATTAAAAATGTGTCTACCTAGATACTATTACTCCTTAGTTATCTTTTATTGATGGTTGAATTGTCACGTCTTTATTCTTAACGCGTTGTGTCTTCTAAGGTCGTAGGGTATGCTTTTCTCCCTAACTCTTTGTTAGGAATTAGAAAATTCCATAGTGAAGATTCGGTCACCCCAAATATTATCTAGCATAAGTTAGCTCGTAGACATATCATTATTTATGTTATTTATCAGTTTATTAGCTAGTTATTAGTGTAGTTTAGCGTAGTGTAACACCGTGGAGGAAGGACAGGTCTTTACCCACTGTATACCTGATCCATAGGCCGATAGGAGGTCGTTGAGTCTGTAACTATAAATACCCCTTCCATCCATGGAAGGGGTGGTGCTTTTCAATCTAACATTCCATAATTTGTTCACCAAGTCTCTAGCAAGAAAACACCCAACTCTCTACTTCTCTCTCTAATGGCAAACATGTATTTTGATCATCCAAGACCACCCGAATCATCAACACAATAATATTTGGATCCTAACAATTGGTATCAAGAGCCAAGGTTTATTGTGTTATCTTTGATTTGTGTGGTCCGTACCATAGTTATTGTGTTGGGTTGATTTATCGTTGTTTTTTGGTTCATGTGTTAAAACTGTTTTTGATATTTTTGTGGGTCGAATTCTGTTTTTATTCCAAACAGTGCACTACATTTTTTTTGGTATCTCTTTTGGTACAATATGTCTAAACAGTATATTTGTCAAGTCTTGGTCATTAAACTGGTCCAAACAGTATATTTGTGGTCACTTTAGATATCATAATGTATGGTCAACCTGTTGTTACATGTGGTCAATGGGTAAAATGTCAAGTTTTTATGTATTTTCTGGGTTGTGCTACTTGGTCGAAAAAATGGTCATCACAATTCTTGCTAGCGACTTATCATGTAACTGTCCAGATTCATTGTTTCTAAGTGGCGACTTGTCTTTACAAGTTGTCTATATTCATTGTATTTGTGCAGCGAGTTGTGTTCGAAAAATGTAGCGACTTGCCTAGCAACTTGATATTTATCATGTAGCGACTTGTTGACACACTCTTAACCGTTATGCTAGCGATTTGCTTTGAATGCTAGCGACTTGTGGTTTAAAAGGAGGTAGCGAGTTGTGACTTAAAGTGGCTAGCGAGTTGTTTTTGAAAAATTTGGCTAGCGACTTGCAAACAGAAAGAGATGAAGAAGAATATCTTAATAGACCACGACCACTAGAACAACAACTAATACCAAAAACAAGATTCCAAATCAACCAACTTGACCTCAGTTACATACATCATTGGTTCATTTTAGCATTCAACGGATCTATCTCATATGACTCGAATCAATTACTCATCCTCCACTTACAATTTCAATCCCACATCTTTCAAAACCAAATACTCAAAACAAGTATCGAAAACTGATTAATAAAAGATCTCAGATTATCTTTTGTTTTTCGAAGACCATGAAAGATCTTTCAGAAGATTTAATCCATCATGAATGATCTCAGATTTAATCCCAACATGTTTTGTCTATACGAATATAAGATAAGGTTGTTAACATATATGTTAAAACCTTTACCTTGATTCGTTTTGAATTATAAGAATAAAAGGAACTTACTTTACCTTCCAAATGATCTATTTGGGTGTCTTTTAAGCCGATTCAAAGTGCTTATAACCATCTCTGTGGCCATCACATAACACCCTCGAGCCATCCCTGTGGCATTCGAGTGTGGATTGCTGCATCGTGGTATCTATGTCCGTTGGGTCTGTCTAATTTGTGTTGAGATAGAGATTAGGTGTTAAAGTTTTGATATGAGGAGCTTGTTTTGAGATCCGGTTTTGGTTGAATAAAGAAGAGGGAGGCGTGTGATATGATAGAATGTGATTAGGTTTAGGGTTGAGGGATTTTAGGCGTACAGAACTGATTAAGAGGTATTTTATATCCTCATTTTTAGATTAAATGATATCCTGGATTTGATTGCATGGACCTTGGGCTTTAAAGTTAGACTTGTTTTGGGCTTTAATGTTATTAATCAAGCTGGATTGGACATGGGCTTCACTTACTAGACTTGTAATCTTTGAGTGAAATTTCGTTTGTGGTATGCTATTTAAACGGATGGATGGATTGGTCATATAATCGGATGAGTTAGCCATAAAAACAAATGAGAAATATATGCGAATGAGCCCCGTCGAAATTGTTTCGGTAGGTTCATCATCGGCTTAAATGAAAAGAAAAGCAAAGTAGACCTTTAGATATGGAAAGATGGTGGAAGGTTCAATTGGTCTTGAGACCCAGTCAATTAATGTGATGAGGCAAGTATCATGAAGTGTGAACACATTAAACAATTATCCGAGTATTTTTTAGTTAGAAAATATTTTGGACACAAATTATTAATTGCATTTGGTCAAGAGTTGGTATTTTGGTCTACAATATTTTCACAGAGGGATACAATTCACGGCCTGAGCTAAATTTCACGGATGGTTGGATTACACTTTCCCGAGGACACACATTCGATTGAATTTGAATATTGAATCCGCCTATACTTTTTCGAAGTTTCATGGTCTTGAGTTGAACTGAAAAATGTTGAACTTTATTATGAATCCGAATTATTACTGGTGGGCAGGAGTTGAATTGGATTCGGATTGGAATGGGCTTAATGAATTATTGGATCAGATGCTAATTTGTGATGATGAGATTATTTGATATCTTGGTTTATACATTTTCACGAAGGATTCCGTGTTGCGGCTTGAATTAGTGGTTGAAAAAAGTTGACTTCATGGTTGATTGTATTTAGTATTTCTTATTTGGAATTGGAGTGAGGATTTTTCGGGCACGTATACTTATTTCGTCTTCTTTCTTTCTACCCTTCCGCGAAGATGACTTGTTTGGGCATTTACAGGGTGTGATAAAGACTTGGCTATTTAGTTACGGTTGTGATTCTTTCTCGCTTAATCCACAACGTAGTTATCACTTCGGTGTCTCACGCAGTTGAGGATACGTCAAGAGGTTCTGTACATTGTGTACACCGTTTTTCTTCACAAGGATTAGTACAAGTTTAAGTAACAAATCTGGGGAATTTTACTTCATGATCAAGTTTGGCATATCGGGTTTACTTCACCTTATTGTCACAACAATTGCCGACAGAATGCGTGAATGATGTGTTTACCAAAGTAGTTATTGGATGGTTGATGATGTTGATGATGTTGGATAATGAACCATTGATGAACCTCTGCATGTTACCCTAATACAGATATTCACCGAAACCAAAATTGTTATAATACATTCAAGCTGACATTGTTTACGGTTTTGTCTTGATTTTTGTAAAATCCCGCGAAAGAACCTATTTCTCGGTTTAAATCATAGACTTGTAAAATCCCGTAACAATGGAAATATCCTGGTAATTGTAAAGTGCATATCCGGAACTATCATACGGTTTATTCTTGGTTTTGTAAAATCCCGCGAAAGAAACTATTTCTCGGTTTAAACTATAGAATTGTAAAATCCCGTGATGAGGGAACCATCTTGGAGAAAGGAAAGCGTATCTCGGGGTCTTCTGATGCTGGTGTTACGGGTTCTGTTTCGAAGAAGGGATAAAAGGGTGTACTTCATAAATTGGATGTGTGTTTGGATATTCGTCATGGCAGTTTGGTTATTACATGGTTTTACGGGGTTATGTGCTTTTGACCATGGTCGGGATGAAACCATTATCGAAGTTCATTTAAACGTCAAAGGAGGCTAGTGTTGAGCTTTTAACCAGTAGATGTGACAACGGAGTTAATTCACTATTATTTATTTGAGGTTGAAGTGAATTATCACGGGCGAGTGTACTTAGTATCTGAATGTATCGGGGATGGATGGATGAATATTCTTCATGATCCTTGTTCGAGCTTATTATTCAAAACGAAGACTTGGAAATCTAGTTATTGTTGGGTGTCTTTTACCTTTTCTTTTACCACTTGGTGGAATTGGGCTCTTACCACCACAAAATAACTATCACTTTAAGGAGTTACGTTGTAGTGCTCAGTGTCACATTCAATTGTGGATTTTCAAGAGGTGATGTACGTCTATTACTTGATGGTTGGTTGGTTGAAGAGTATAGAGTACATAGAGAGTACTTAGAGATGCTAATGGTAATCGGCACCGCTCTTTGTTACATATGTGCAAGTTTAAGTCACGAGTTCGGGGTAGTTTACTTCAGGGTCAAATTCATCATATTGGGTTGTCTCCATCAGCTGTCACGACAAAGAGCCCATTGAATGATAATGGTGATATTTACATGTTTTGCCAAGAGATGATGAAAAGAGAGAGATAATGACGTA
The DNA here is from genome assembly GCA_910596185.1 of Chrysanthemum makinoi. Taxonomy (NCBI): domain Eukaryota; kingdom Viridiplantae; phylum Streptophyta; class Magnoliopsida; order Asterales; family Asteraceae; genus Chrysanthemum; species Chrysanthemum makinoi. Next base: position 164,293,823 of record OU343216.1, on the reverse strand, counting down.
TGAACACATCAGTTCATGCCTCGTACTCTAAAGAAAAGAAATGTGTACGTTTCAGTGCGCATTATCTTCGAAAGAAGAGAAATCTTCTTATGACGTATGAACACATCAGTTCATGCCTCGTACTCTAAAGAAAAGAAAAGTGTATGTCTCAGTGCGATTTATCTTGGAAAGAAGAGAAATCTTCTTATGACGTATGAACACAACAGTTCATGCCTCGTTCTTAAAGAAAAGAAATGTGTACGCTTCAGTGCGCATTATCTTCTGAAGAAGAGAAATCTTCTCTATTATGACCATTCTCATCAACATGCTTCATACTTTTTCCATGCGCTTCAGTCATCAAGTGAACCGGGCTACCATTGATTGTTTTCTTATTCCACTTGCTCAACTATAATGACGATGGCGACATCATGTGCTAATTTCGCAGGGGAGAAGTGTGAATAGAACACTTTTGGAGGATTTCACTTATTTAGTCAAGAATGGCATCTCCGTATGCAATTCTTGAGGGGGAGAAGAATTATGAATTTTTTGCATTGTTGATTGATATTTGAAAATATAAATGGTCATACGGCTCTAAACTCATGTAAGAACCGAGCTTCTTCTTATCGGGTAATCTTCATATGGAGTTTCTTCTTAAGAGCCGTTGGTTGACATCTTCTCACGGACTAATGGGTTTATCGACAAAGTGCTTCCGGTTAATGCTTCACGTGCACATCAACATGATGATTCCGAACGACCTTCTGTTCTTGTTTGATGTGATTGTTTACTTGGTGTTACCATTTCGTGTGTTCCTTGCGGGCTGATTGCTAATCTCCTTGATGAACATCTTTCTGTTCTTGTTTGATTGGGAGGGATTTTAGTTAAGGGGATTTGCAAGATGTAAGTTAATTGGGATGCTTTTTGGTGGGATGCTTTTTGGTGTGATGAAGATGTTAACTATTTATTCCCCAACTGGACAATCTTGAAGAAGGTCGAGTCTACAGTCTGTTCTACATTTTCTGCTACATGTTAGAAGACTAAAGACGAGTTGCATGTGATTATCAAAAGACTTCTTCTTATTCTGGGCATTTATCAAACAGATTGTCAGTTTAGGGGAGAGCACTAATTGGGGGAGATTGAAATGCCAAATTTAATCCCTAATTAGACTTGCTCAAGTTATTCTTCAGCAAGTTGATTCTCACAGATACATCTGAGCTAATGATGTTCTTCGCAACAAATTTCTAGTATACGGGCTTATAATGATTTTCTGACTCGGAAGTGTCAAAACCAGCAAGGGGGAAGGAGACAAGCACCTAAACGTGAGTAAACTTGATGAACTTAATACTTCTAAGTAATTGAAGATACCCCGGGAAGACAAGTGTTATTACCGCAGAGAAACTCAAGGTTTGACTCATGACGAGTAAACTTGATAAACTTAATTCTTCTAAGTGATTGAAGATATCCCGGGAAAACAAATGTCATGACCGCAGAGAAACTCAAGGTTTTACTCATCAAGGCGTTTAGTGTTAGTATTTCAACTACGTGGGGGAAGTGATGTTAGAGAAAGTTCCTGAAGATAAAAGAGGTACACTAGTGTGTAGTGATTTCGATGGTATCGCAATGATCAGGGGAGAGAGATTGTGTACATTGGGGATGCTCAGCTGTTTCACTTGAGTGCTTAATCAGTGATTCAGAGATATAATCACTTATTCCGGAGTTGACATCCGCAGAGATAATCAGTGACTTGGCCAGCTTCTTCAATGTTATCAGTTATTCATTCCTTGTGTATTGGTATACTTTGGATACATGTGCTTCATACACGATCATCAGGGAAGAAAAATGTGGACATGGGAAGGTGTTTTCATTCCCCTCATGATGTGTATTCGGGAGAGATCTTGGATATTGGTGTACTTCGGGTTCTTGAGCTTCATACACGATCATCAGGGAAGAAAAATGTGAACATGGGGAGGTGTTTTCATTCCCCTCATGATGTGTATTTGGGAGAGTTCATGAGCATTATACAAAGAGACTGACTACATCAATTCAACTACTTGAGGGAAGTGTTCTCTTGACACCTTTTGGAATGGATCGCTTCAGACGTCAGTAGAAAAGAAATTTGAGAAGAGTTATTTATGTGTGGGATGATACGTTGCTGTTCTTGTTGATGATATAACCTCGAACGAAGAATCACGGTGATTATTCTTGAAAGGAGCAACGGGATTTATGATAATGGTGTGCTTCTCGTACACATGGCTAAGGCAAGCTTGAAATAGAGCTTGAATCTACTCACTAAAGGATTTTTGGTTTGGGGAAGCCGCCAAAGTCTCACTTTCAGATGGTTCAATTTCTTTCTTCGATTCAAGAGCCCTGGAAGCTTTGGTGGTGAATGTTTAAGAGTTGATGACTTCTATCTTCTACGACGTCTTTGCTCGATATCCTTATCTCGGTACTCGTATCATCATCCTCTTTAACTAGGGAGAATTTCATCCATATCCTTGAAAAAATCCTTAATTACATGAATATCCTTGTAAAATTTGATATTACATCAATATCCTTTTAAAAGTAAAAAAATACTCATATATGTCCAAACATATAATTTAATCATTATTAAATAACTTTTATACATAACAATATATTTTAAATATTAACTAATATGGATATTACCTTTTTGCCCTCATTGTCTTAATTGAAAAGTCACCTTAATTCCCAGAGACCCTCGTAGCTTTGAATTGTTGAAATGAACCATCTCTACATTTTGTTTTCTTAATAAATCACTTTCCCAAGTAGAATTAACTGTGTGTAAATCGAATGCAGTTTAATGAAAGCTCTTAAAATGAAATGAAAGCCAAATAATGAACTTTTTTATATGGAGTTGGCAAAATCTTTAGCTCAAATAACAAACAAAATCAAGGCCTGAGAACATATGACAAAAAGCATTCAACAACAAAGCTTTTTTAATAAGAAAACAATAGATTAATCGATTTTGGTGAGTATCATGTAATATTGTAATATGGTCTATGCTTTTGGGGTTTTTCCCCAAATGCCTTTTAACATTACCCACCAATCACCTTATAAAGGTTGAATCTGCTGCTACGAGTTGCTGTAATTAGTCCCAAACAAGTGTATTAGGTTAAGGAGATAAATTGAAGATGAAGAAGAAGAGGCAAATGAAGATTCCTTTTAATAAATTTAATGAGGGTAAAAGGGTAAAATCCCTATTAAATAGTGTTTATAATAATTCTTAATATTTAAAACACATAATATAATGATTAAATTATATATTTGGACAAATATGAGTATTTTGTATTTTTGAAAGGATATTGATGTAATTTTAAATTTTATAAGGATATTGATGTAATTAAGGGTTTTTGCAAGGATATAAATGAAATTCTCCCCTTTAACTATATCATCTATTCTATCCTTGTATATACTTATGAAAAACCAAATACAAAAATATAAAACCAGCAAAACAAAATAGAAAAATATAAAATCTTCAAAAATCCATAAAAAATTAGAAAATTTCAAAAATACCAAAAATATGTTTTCTCTAGACATGTCTTCTGGTATCGATAACATCTACGGTCTTAGAAATGTCATTCAATAATGGCACGGGACCATAGATGAAGTTCGAGCAGGAGGTGTAAATATTCTATTCTAAACATGTCTCAAACAATGGCTTACAGTTATTTCAGACTGTAACCCGGGCTTCAAAAAATGGCTTACAGTTATTTCAGACTGTAACCCGTGCTAAAACTATGGCTTGCTATTATTTCAGATAGCAACCCGTTCTTCATGTAAGGAAAGTGTTGCGCTAAACCAATTTTCAAATATTTTCGTGCACTTATCCTAAAAACTAAATGAGGAAAGTATGTCGAAGGAATGCTGCTCCTACACAAATGTTTTTCCGTCTAAAATTCTTCAAAAAAATATTTGGTGTTTTCAAAAATGGTGGTAAATGAGTTGCTTGAAAATCAATCTTATTCAGAGTTTTCGAAATATATTGAAAAACTCAATAAATGACTTCAGCGCTTTTAAACTTTTCAAAAATTGAGTCACTGATTGAGGGGGATAATGTTTTCAAATTCATATCATCTAACGGACTTTCTTAATTATCCTCGTGCTTAATTGAAAATGATGTTAACCTATGTTGAAGGACTAAGTGCCTAGGATATGATTGCTACGATTAGATGATTAGAGTTTGATAAACACATTATTCCCATGCCATATATGAATTGATTGATATGTTGGATTGACTTTTATTAGTCGATTGCTGTTTGGGTGATGTCGACCACCATATATCTGTATGTGTGTTCACTAACGTATGCAGGTATCTTGGTATAAGAATGTTCTCGATCCGGATCCCACATAATATGATGTTTGGATGCCGAAAGGAAAGGGTAACTATTTCTTGGGTTGACAAATGAAGAAACGGAGCTTATTTGGACTTCAATGGAGAGTTGGCATAAATGCAACATAAGAGGTCTCACTGCATCAGCAGATGGTTTTCTTCTAAGTGATTGAAGAAACGGAGCTTAATTTGACCTCAGTTGGCATTCAAAATGCAACGTAAGAAGAAGTCTTACTGCATCTGCAGATGGTTTTTCTTCCAAACCCTACAGCAACAACAACGGAAGCTTCTCAACCACTAATGTATCTTTGTGCAGGATACCATTTTTAAACAATTTTGAATAATTTGATTAAATTGTTTTGAAAATAGAAAAATATTGTTTTGAAAATAAATTGAACTAAATTTTGAAAATCTTCGGACTTCTTTTTATCAAAACCTAAGTCACTCAACTATTGACTTCTGTCATGGTTTGAGGGGGAGAGTGATTTAAAATAAAATATTTTCAAACGATGTTTCTTCACAAAAGTTCTGCTTTGTACATTAAAATGTGGTGATCTAAAGATTTAATGTTATGTCATGGTATGATTTTTTTTCTTTAGAATCAAGGTCTTTCAAAATGAATTTTTTTCTGTTCTTGTTTGATTGTGAAATTGTTTTGTTTTACTTAAAAGATCTCTTAAAAACTATCATACCTGACACTAACAATCTTTAGTGTCTTAAAATGGTCCTTATCTGTCATCTTTCAAAATTGAATCTTGCCACGTCTTTCCCCAAAATTTTCTAAATTATTTAAATCTTTTGGGATCACAAACCTCAAATGGTTTGAAATCTTTGATCGGGGGAGAGATCGTGATTTAAATCTCAAATCTGTTTTAATGGAATTGGTTTTAGTCCTTAAAAGGCACTCCTGCCTCCATGTGCCAAACGATTTCAAATACACGATGCACATGTTGAGGAGGAGGATTTATCCAAAAACAAGATGAGTATTTAAACCTGGCCACATTTTCTCTCATGTTTTCTAAACCTAATTAAATCACTTGGGATCCAAAATCTCAAAGGGTTTGATATTTTGATCGGGGGAGAATTTGTGATTTAATAATGAAATTTGATAAAAGGTGATCGTTTTGATTTAATTGTGCAGCTGCTCTCTCATATGTGCTAAACGCTTTCGAATCTCGAAGCATATATTGAGGGGGAGCATTTTAAAAGAAAATAAACTATCGAGGTGCAAATGCTTTTATGTTTTATCATAAAGTACCTTGATTGAGTTTTAAAATGGTTTCTTAATGGCGCTTGTGATTGTGGATGTGCTTTAAAAGAACTCTTGCCTCTATGTGATAAAATGATTTCAAATATCCTATGCACATATTGAGGGGGAGAATTTTACCAAGAAAATCAAATGGCTTTTTCGTATGAAAATTGTGATCAAAGAAAATATTTCAAAGTCCTCTTGCCTCCATGTGCTAAACAATTTCTAAATCATATGCACATGTTGAGGGGGAGGTTTTCTAAATGAACAAAACTATTAAGGTACAAAATGCTTTGATCTCGTATCACAAGTACCTTGATTGTTTTTCCAAATGATTTTTCAATTGGTTTTAAGGAAGAATGAACTGTACCAAAAGACCGACCAATTTACTTTATGCATGGTGTTATAAGGATGGTTAAGTTAGGTATTCGTTCTCACGATCCGCCAGAACCGGAGGGATCTACCCAGGGGCAATCCACTAGATAGTGTAGAGTCCTTAGGTATATTGAAAAAAAAGAGGAGAAAAGTGAGATATGGGAAGAGTGCGGACTGAGACAGAGCTAGTACTGGAATATACCCAATAAGGTTCTAGTAATGAAGTCTTGGTAAGCACTGAAGGGGTTGAAGAATGAAAAAGAAATAAATGTGAAAAGGGTGAAAAGAAATTTCCCTCCAATAATTCAACCTTAGGGCGAACGGTTCAATACATATGCCACTAGTGTTTACTAAGGTAACACTGGTATTGAAGACAAGACGTCATGGACCCAGTGACGTACTGCACTAAACTTCCCAAGCTACTCAAGTTCCTCTTAAAAGGGCTTGTTTCATTCTCACGGGGAACCTACATAATCTATCGACTTTCTCTTAGAGATTGTTGATATTGAAGAAGGAGACCCTCTCCCTAGTCTCCGGCATAGGAACCAAATGTGCACTATTGAGTCTAGAGCCAAGAGATCATCCACAATATCTCATTAGGACACAAAGTTAATGAAGACTTGCTGTTTCACACTATGTGGAAAGTAAGAATATAATTAAGAGTCCTACACATTATCCTTGTGGTATTGCCAGAACATCTGAGTGATATGCATACATATTCACAATGAAGATGGAAAACCTTCTGGAGCCAACATCAAACAAGCTCCTGGTAGGTGGCATGTGAGATCTATTCTATAGATCAACCATGTGACAACTGGATAGAAACAATGGGGCGATTCACTCGTGAATCAACCTTGGTCCAGGAAATGGATTGACGAATGCTTTTGGAAAAACCGTTCGATGTGCAAATATTTTCATTTCTCTAGCACATCGAATGTGTATTCATTTTCAAACTCAAAAAGTATCTCTGATTGAAAAAATATTTTTGGAAAAACCGTTCGATGTGCAAATCTTCTTTTCTCTAGCACATCGAATGTGTACTCTCTTATATACAAAAAGTATTTTGTTTGAAAATTGATCTTTCTCATAAAACCTTCATCGTATTGCAAAACTCTTTCTTCTAAGCAATACGCGATTGTTTTTCAAATCATTTTTCATCAATCAGTGAATCTCAATTCGCTGGTTCACTCACTCCGTGTTGTCTTCTTTGAGACGTTCCGGTTTGAGAACAGCTAGAACAGCTGCGAAACCCTGTCAAGGAGATTCTTCGAATCCTACCCGATCACAGGCGTACTTGTACTGATCTATGGGGAACCGTGGGCCGTGTACCTCAATTCAACGAAAGTGATCAAAGACACTTTCGTGTGTTTTATTGCTAATGTTGTTTGCAAGTACTTTTGGACGGTTGCAGCTGATCAGAATTGAGGAGTCATTCCAAAGCCGCATGCTCACAGCATCCACACTTAATTTGAAGAAATCATGACTGGTGCATATCTACATAACCTGGCTCAGATATTTCTATACTATGTTCGTGCTGCGCTGCTGCAAATATCTTGAACCAGTAAAAGCTTTCACTACTCTGATGGAAAGATGTCATGATTCAAAAGTGTGAGCATGTCGGTCCGAAAGTCACAACTTCACATGATGGCAACACAACAAAAGGGTGATCCAGAGAGATTTGATGTGGCTGATGATCTCAATGAAAGCTCAAAGATCATCAAAGATGTGGATCAGTTAAAGGCCTCCACTAAAAGTACAAAATATGCGGACTATGAAGAGTCACTGCTTAAGCACAAAGATTGCGGAATTGAAGAATTGAAGTCTACGAGCTCAAGAACAAAGTCAAGATTAGAATGCTAGGATTCGAAATGTAAAACATGGGGTGACCTCCCTTAGGGGGAGACTGTTAGGAATTAGAAAATTCCATAGTGAAGAGTCGGTCACCGCAAATATTATCTAGCATAAGTTAGCTCGTAGACATATCATTAGTTATGTTATTTATCAGTTTATCAGCTAGTTATTAGTGTAGTTTAGCGTAGTGTAACACCGTGGAGGAAGGACGGGTCTTTACCCACTGTATATACCTGATCCACAGGCCGATAGGAGGTCGTTGAGTCTGTAACTATAAATACCCCTTCCATCCATGGAAGGGGTGGTTCTTTTCAATCTAACATTCCATAATTTGTTCACCAAGTCTCTAGCAAGAAAACACCCAACTCTCTACTTCTCTCTCTAATGGAAAACATGTATTTTGATCATCCAAGACCACCCGAATCATCAACACAATAATATTTGGATCCTAACACTCTTTGAGAATACGTTAAGGTTATTGCCTACAAAATCTCTAGGATTCAAAAACTAACTCTAAGGTTTTCTTTGGATTTTTAGCCTACAATTACTCTAGGTGATTATAAACTAATGTTCACAAAGATTACTCAAGCATTAAAAACACAACGATGGCCTATTGCAATCCTAAGCCAATTACAATTAAGATAAGAGACAACCAATCAATATTCAATAACTAGGTTTCATAGATCTAAGCAAACACACAAGTAAATTATCCGGACATGGTGAACATGCAAGCATACACACATACAATCGAAGACATAATGAAATCAATGAAGTAAAATACTTATCTTGCTGTAAAATAGGGTATGAGAACCCTAAGATACTGCCCAAGACAAACCAAAATCGTTTTAGGTTTTTTCTCCTCAAATCTACCTCTCTAAAAGTCTGAAAATCGAATTCTATATATAGAGTTACAACTGCGACGGCGTCACCTTTTAATTGTGACGCCATCGGATCGTGGCCATTAGGGTTTCGTCTTAGCCAAGTCAACTTTGGGACGACGTCATGTTGTGGTCGTGACACCGTCAGCTTCAACTTCTGACGCCGTGTGAATCTGGATCTAGGCCGTCTGGGTGAGAATTCTTCGTGATGCCCTACTCTTTAAATCCTGACGTCATCAGGTACAAAATAGCAATTTCACTCCTGAGTTGTCTCAAATAGAGGGACGGCGTCTCCCTTTGTCTGTGACGCCATCGGGTGCACTTCCAGCAGCTTGAGTGTCTTGATTTTGACTTTAGCTATTTTCTTCACATATTCATGCCTTTTCGTTCAAATAAGCATCATTCCAGCATTTTGCCTTCAAGAGACCTAAAAAGTGAAAAGGAAAGAAATTAAGCAGTAACGGATATAAAAGTGGTCGATTAAGGGCTTAAATGACCCCTCAAAAGTGTACCTTTTAAATCCTTATCTGCACCGTCAGTTAAATCACTTAAACTTTGGTACCATTAATGAACTTGCTCGCAAGTGCGAGGTTTACCCAAATTAAAATTCGAAAAAGATCATCTTTGTTCGGCTTGCCAGATGGGCAAAAGTAAGAAGTATGCTCAGAAACCCAAAACTTTCAACACCATAATGGAAGTTCTTCACAACCTTCACATGGATCAATGTAGACCAATGAGGGTACATAGTATAAATGGGAAGAAATATGTTCTTGTTGTTGTCGACGACTATTCTCGGTTTACATGGGTGAAGTGTTTGAGAATCAAGGACGAGACTATAAGGTGAAACTTGATGAACATGGTAACATTCTAAAAAATAAGGCATGGCTTGTTGCTAAGGGATATCGTCAAGAGGAGGGCGTAGACTTTGAGGAATCATTCACACCGGTTGCTCGAATAGAGGCTATTAGAATCTTTCTCGATAATGCTGCCAGCAAGAACATGATAGTCTACCAAATGAATGTGAAGATTGCTGTAACACCCCCAAATCTCGGTACAGCGGAAGACTTAATCAAGTTTTCGGGGCGTTACTATTGGATTTGTATCGCACGCAGGTATAGCAAAAAGATAGTCATTTAACATTAAAAACCAATCCCAAATTGAAATATTCAAAACATTTAACCCAAAAGAGTAAATATTAGGCCCAAAACATGATTTAATAAAATAGGTCCCCAAAGTTTATCAGAGTCAGAAATGATCCTTGAACCCCGCCTTCTTGCCAAGCTTCCACAAACACGTATTCCAAAAATCTTTCAAATACCTGAGAAATCATGCTAAAAGGTCAGCTTACGCTGGTGAGTTCATAGGTTTAAGTTCAACAAAATCATAGTGGACCTGTAAGAGTTGATTTGCTATGCAAGACCTAAGATAGATAAATACCAATCCTACCCAGATCACCAACCATAAACATATCCCGCATCCAGGGATTACTCGGGCCCAGCGAATTTAGTCCAGCACTGTCGTGGCAAAATCTAGAACAATTGCCAACCCCGGACTAGGTCGAGGTAGAAGTCTATTCTTAGCTAGGCAACAGTTATAGCAATTAGGATTGCTACCCTAGTCTAAGGCAACAACTACCGCACATCTATCTAAACAGTCAAGCATATAAGCAGATCCAAATAGTTTTCATGGTCCAAAAACAGTAGCATGATTCTCACCCCAATATTGTTAAAAACGTAGATAAAAGTAGGACTATGAAACTCACCTCAAGCAATCAACGTACGAATAAACACTAGTAGAAGATAACAGAAATCACGGCACAACAACTATCGACTCGGCACAACCTATTAATGTAGATCAACTTTAATATATATATTTCTCGAAATCAACGTTATCTACCCCAATATATTCCATTTCTTTATTTCCAAAAATGTCTCGTTTCGCGGTTTAATCCTAGTGTTTGGTATCTTCATGTAGGTGTATCGACTCAATATAATGCTATGAATGCACTCAAACAACCCACATGTAACTCAATGCAACACAATGAGACCTCTAAACGATAAGCTCCATAGTCCAATAAGTTTCGGAATAAATAGTAGACCTTATCGAATTCGTCAACTCGATAAACTCATTTATTTACTCGTATCGCTTATTATCCCATAAATCAATCATATCCTAAAGATTCGTACGGATAATTCACCCGTTAATAAGGTTACCCAACGTACCTAGCGGGCTCTTATTAGATTCGTTAACCTAATAAGTCCGTTACCCACATGGATCAACACTATTAACGTTAGGTTATCCGTAACCCATGCACATAACGTAAGTAAATAAATACTTAAACTAGTATTAAATGTCCACAATTGACATTTATTGATAAACGTGTACTCGAAACATTAATTACTTATTTATTACAAAAAATTTCCAATTTAGTCGTTAGTTTCCGTTTAAAAATAGTAAATAACAAGATAAGTCTTGTTATCGATATTTTTGGTAAAAAATCCCATTTATTATTTATATTTCATAGTCTATTAGCATTTTCATGTATATATATATATATATATATATATATATATATATATATATATTTCGTCAAATTCCATTGTTAGTTTCATGTCGTTATCCGTTTCGAGTCCACAAGCACGAGTCATGACTTCTCGGCTTTTAATCACTCAATAGTCCAAATTATACTAAAGTCCATGTTACGGCTTTGTCGGAGTCAACTATTGACTAAAAAAGTCAAAGTAACACCGACGTAGCTCAAAGTTGACAATCTATATATCAAGTTCAATTTAAAAGTCATAATAGCGCAATTCAATCCCAAATCAACTCAAATCAATCTCGCTAACCAATCAATCAACCAAAAATACCCGAAACCAATGTTATGACCCTAATGGTCATGACACGGTCACGGTTAAGACCACGTGAACCAAACAAGCTCTAGAAGCTTTTCGGCTCCACGCGTCTCATCCAAACCTCAACTACATCAACCAACAAGCTACCAAAACGACCCGACCCGGACCCGTGGTCCATGTGGGTCACGTACGCAACCCATGGAGCTCGTACGTGCCCTATGTGGCTCGTACACCATGCCAATCCAACCAAACATCACCCAAATCAATTCCACAACATCCAAATACAATCATTCAAGCTCCAATCATTAACCAAACACAAAACTGATCATCTATTCTAACCAAAAATATGAAACTAGACCTAAAATGCATAAACTCATCAAATTGATACACCACATGCTTACCAAACACTAACTAATTGTTTATTTAGATGTTAATTAGACTTAATTCCACGTTTAAACCAAAAGCCCTAAAAATCATCATAGGGTCGAAACCCTAAATTGCCATACGTGGCTTATTATTGCTTAAACAAGCTCTACCCACGTTCCATTTACCTTATTCAAGCACGAATTGCAAAACCCACTTGAAACCCTAAAAGTCCGAATCTTAATCTTAAGATTTGAAGGTGTTAATGGAGGTTTTAGTGAGAGTATTATATATGGTTGGAAAGAGGATGAAAAGATCTTTGATATGGTGATGGAGGTGGGTGGTCACGCGCGGCGGTGTGATGGCGGTGGCCGGAAATAGGGGTTGTGGTGGTGAAGAATTAGGGTTAGGGTTTTTAATTAATTTGGGGGGAGAGAGAGTAGAGAGAGAAAGAGTGTTGTGTGTGTGTTTTTAGTGAGAGAAAGAACTAGCCAAATGAGGGGATGGGAGGCCTTATATACTTGGACAAAGGACTCAAAAATAAATGAAAATGGGGGAGGGAGGTGCCGGCCATAGGGAGAAATGGGGGGTCAGAGTTGTAATTTTTTGTAACTATCCCGTTTACCCATTACCGAGCTCATATATTGTCCCCCGAGTGTCCCAAGACGTTCATCCGACTTTATAACATCGTTATTTACGTTTTTCCACAAGTTTTGACTATTTATTTGTCAATTTTCGAGTTACGGTCTAAAAGTTACTGTTAATACAAATAAGCTGTAAAAACATTTATTTATATTTTACGATCTTCTAATGTTTTGTCGATAACAAACGTAAAATCATTTTAACGAAACAAATAAAATACGTAAATGGTTTGAACTAATAGTTTCTAACATATTCACATTTTCACATAAAACACTAAAACAAGTATAAGTGTTTTTATGATTTAGATACATATGTACAACAACTAGTGTTTACATATTGGGTTAAACATATACTTAAACTAAGTATACTAAAATGGGTAAAAACTAAGTGTATGCTAAAATGGGTAAATACAAGTATATACTAAATGGGTAAATACTAGCAAATGGTTTTGACCCATAACCCATGGTTTTATATATACCACTTAACCAAGTTCATTGTATCTTTAAGATACATTGTATCTAGAAAGAAAACCATGGATCAACCCATAACCCATGACCCATGACCCATAACCAAAAATACCCATGGGCAAAGAGGAGCGGACCACGGATCCCTAGCTTTGTGCTAGCGGATCCCTTGTGGTAGGGATCCGGGGAACAGTAGAGGTTTTTCCTCTATAAATAGTGAGCCATTTCTTCATTGTTTCTTACCCCTTTCAATATACTTTCTCCCTGAGTTAAATCTCACTAACCTTAGATCCAAGAGATCTATGTTTGTAGTTTTGTTTTTGTGTGATCTTTTAGGTTCCTCTTAAAGGCAAGATCACCACCTTTGAAGTCAAGCAAGCTCAAGTCCATGAGTTGCCATGCTTCCTCATCATCAAGGCTACTGAAGTCTTCTTGTTGATGATTCCTTTCTTTCTTCAAAGAAGTGTAGTGTTGAAGACATTAGTGAAAGATGTCTCAAGAGTCAAGACGAAGATATTAGTGAAGGGTATCTATCGTCTATAGGATAAAGCACTTGTGGTAGGTGCTTGGAAGTCAAGACAAAGAAGCATTAGTGAAAGGTGCTTAGAAGTGAAGACACAAGACACTAGTGAAAGGTGTCTTGTAGATCTAGTCAAAGGCATTAGTGAAAGGTGCCTTAGATGTACATTCGATATGGTGTGTTTCGATGTACAAGATAGACTAGTATTAGATCCAAGGATATTGATATCCTTGATGATGTTGTAAAGGAGTAGATCTCCTTTGGGATTAGTCGTTGGTGTAGTGTGGTAGTAGTTCCTCCATTGCAATGGAACTAGGTGCTTAACCTAGTACCTAATAAAGGGTAGGCGACGTTGTGAAGGTGTAGTTCACCTAAGGTGTGAAAGAACTAGGTACTTAGCCTAGTACCTTATAAAGGGTAGGCGACATTGTGTAGGTTTGGTTCACCTTGGAGTGAAAGAACCCGGTGGTTAGCCTAGTACCGGAAAAAGAGTAGGCGACGTTGTGAAGGCTTCTCCGCCATAAGGAGATTGGTGTAGTGATTACGAACTCTCGAGTAGGTGACTCGGGGAGTGGAGTAGGGCAAGAAGGTGAACTTGTAGCCGAACCACTATAAATACTTGCGTTGTGGTTTTGTGCTTCTTACTCTTATCTTTTCATTACCTATCTTTATATGTTTGTTTATCAACATCCAACACACACATCCAAATAGATTGACATAAGTCTATCTAAATAGATTAAAAAGAAGTTTTAATTAGTAAAACTATTCAACCCCCCTTCTAGTTTTCCATAATTGGTATCAGAGCTTCGTTACCAAGGTTCTTGAAGTATATTGTACTTTAAAAACTTGATACGATCCATGGTTAATTGAAAACTACAAAGAAGTTTTTTTTTCATAAAAGCAAACACCATGTTTTTCAAAACTATATGTTTGGATGTTGAAGTTGATAACAACATTTTTTTTATTTTATTTAATTGCACTCATCTTTGTTGTCATGTTGATTAGTCAAAACTCATACCCACCAAGCTTTAGGAGTAGCTTGGTAACAAGAATACCTTCCTTAAGAAGGTATCGTAATCGCAAAGGAGCGGGAATCGTCTAAGTGACATTTGTTGTGTCATTTGTAAAGACATTCCTAAGTGCGCTAGAGGTATGATTCTCCTTTTATTTTGCTTGATAATTAAGTATGCCTATTTAGGTATTTATATGATTATCTTTTGTGCTTATACATGTTTTACATAAAGCTTCATTAGGAAGTCCTTTTCTACGTGTTTTATTTCTCGTCTAAAGTTGTGGTATATAAAACTTTGTTTTGTTCCTTTTAAATCCAATAATAAAACAAAACACGAATTTCAAAAATTCCTCCTTCCCTATAAAAACCCACCGTCGGCCACTCTACAAAATCCTCACTTTTTCAAAATCTTCCAATTTCAAAAATCTTCTCTCATTCAAAAATCTCATCTTCCTCCTCACTCCATCTCAACCGAAACCAAGAAAGATCCGTCTTCAACATGGTTTACATCGCACTCGTGCTCATCACCATAACACTCATCGCACTTGTGTTCCCTATGTTGAAGTTCACATACGGAGACATTTACTTTGTGTTTTTAATCTATATTGGGATCATATACCCAATCCTTTGTATCATCCTTAGTATTGAAATGCAATATTATTAATAATCTAGTTTATCTAGGTTGTTGTTATCATAATGTGTTTTGATCTATATGTTTTATATACTTTTGTGATACATTAGAAGTCATGTATGCATGCTAAAAGAAAATGTAGGTTAAAACATATATCTTGGTATAAAATTATGAGATTCAAAAATCTATGAGTTTTCATATAATCTGGTTCTTTAATTACAGATCTACGGATCCCGGAAGTTATACTAGCCGGATCACTTTTGAAAAGGAACCGTGGGATCCGTCCTACTGGAAAACAGTTTTTCATGCAAATAAAAACCTCTTTTCGTCTAAGAGTAATACTCCACTTGTATGTCAAAACCATAAGTGAGTTAAGTGTATTTCCTGTTAAAAACCATTGTTAATAAAAATCTAGTAACAAACATTTCCTTTTATTAACTTGTCATTTCTATAGGTTCAACTATGACGCATGAATATGAGTTTGATTTTTCACTCACTAGCGTCTACACTCCGAACATCTCTCTCGAACCCAACACGCCTGGCAATCATGTCCGTGGGTTCAATAATCTCGAAAACTGTCACTTCCACGAAGGACGTATTGTAGACACCTCTCTACAATTCGAAGAAGGTATCAATACCTCCTTCCGAGCCACAGGACTAGAATGCCTTCTTGAAATCAACGAGAAGATATGTCCAAGGTTCATAATGGAATTCTTCCGTCAAGTCGAACTCGTTCGTAACGAGGATCGCTCTTTATCTCTTTGGTTTTATATCAAAAACCAAAAGTTCGCTTTAACCCTTGGGCATTTTGCTCACATCCTCCGGATTCCAAATCATGGACAATGTGCCTTCACCGAAGATTGGTCTCTTGATTCTCTCTTCAACTTTCGTGAAGAAAATAGTCCATATTGTTCACACATACCCTCTCCGGAAGATTTAAATCGCATAATATTCAAACCTCGACCATATTACTCCGATCCAAACATTATCTTTACAAGGGATATCCGAGAAGAGTACAAGCCTCTTGCACTCATCCTACGTGAAAATGTTTGGAGTCTTAGGGAAATCGAGAAATCCTTCCCGCTTGTTGTGCTCACATGTTGTACTGTTTGCTAACACAACAACCATACAATCTCACCTACTTCTTCGCAAGGCTTAATTTCAAATCTTCAAGCCTCCAAGAATAAACTCATCCCTTATGGAATGTTCTTGACACGCCTTTATCATAATGTTATGCACTTCCATCCTCAATTTCAAAGTCCGTTATACGTACTTGTGAACAAAATGATGGAACCGCTAAACATATCCCTCCTGAATACTTTCTTCATTCTTGACTCCACCAACACTCATCAATCACTTAATGATCCTCCTAGCGAGAACACTCAAGGAAACTAATAATATTTCAAAATAGGATCAAATCTCTTATACTCGTGCTTTATCAATGTAATCCAATTTCCTTCATGAAATAAAACATTTGATATCTTCGTATTTAGAACTCTCTTTAGACTATCCTTGAGATATAATGCATTGTCAATATCATTGTATACCTTTAGTAAAGGTCCTACTGAGCATATGGGCGGATCCCAAAAGTTACACTAGACGGATCCCTACTCTTAGGGAACCGTGGGATCCGTCGAACAGAAAATGCAATTACAAGCATTGTATTTCAAAGACATTCTTAGAACACCTCACACTAAGCTAAACATAGTGTCTTAAGGCAAATTAAGTCCTTATCAAGATAGGTTAATCTTTCCCATTCATACATAACTCACCGAGGTTACACTCTAAAAACGCTTGTAGATCTACCGTGTCGTTTTAATCCATTACTCTTCCGCTCTTAAACTCACACCTTATTTTCTACTTGATCCCTCACATCTAGTCTTAGAAATCTTTCAATTATGGCAAAATTGATCATAAATCATCCTCATCTTCAAATTGATCAAATTTGATCAAAATCTAGTTTTCTCATCTCAAAGCTTCTAGGATATTTTCCAAAACACTATCCTAAGACAAAACCTGATCTCTAGGATCATCTAGCTTCAATTGACATTCTAAATCTTTAGTGTCATCCTTGTTCATCCATTGGTACTCTTGAAAGTTCCAAATCCTTCCACAAAAGACAATCATTAGCTACATCATTCATTACCTTCAAGTACTCAAGCATCCCTTCATTTAAAACACTTAGAAGGACTGAAACACTCAAGATGATATAGGTCTTAGATCTTAGAAACATCATTTCCAATCTTTCATAGCTGCTGAGAGACGGATCCCTATGATTAGCCTAGACGGATCCCTTTGAGGAGGGAACCGTGGGATCCGTATGACAGATAGGTCAAATCTTGTTAAAGCAATCATTTCAACTCATCTTCCTAACTCAAACACTCCATCTCATCTTAAATGAGTTCCTAGATCAGTACAACCTCTGAAGTTGACTCTTGTGCATGTCAATCATCACATTCCAATGAATCCTAGTGGCTTGAAGCTTAAATGCACTTGCCAAATCTCTTAGTTTATAAACCACCTTGTTAGGACCTCCATAGTCATCACTCTCATCCTAACTTTCAGCTCTTACAAACTCTTGAAATCATCTCATCATGAGGAAAACCCCAAGTAGTAACTTATCCACCAAAGAACCACCCATGAAAAGAGCTCATGTTATACACGAAATTTCCTCAACCGAATCATCTACGGTCAAGCCGACAAATGATAGAATCCTTCATCATCCAATCAAGCCAATTTCTAAAAGGATAGTACCCACAAAACTACCTATGCCAAACACCACCATACCTCTTAGGCCAAACAATGTCATCTCCACCAAACCATCACCATTGGTTCCTAGAGCTATTTCATTTACATCCCCACTATCATCACCACACCTCTACAATTTAGAGGACTTGCCTCCTAGGCCGTCTCATCCACTTCCACCGACAACATTCTCCTCATTAGGAGGAATAATGGTTCAAAATCAAGGTGTTGAGTCAACACTTGCTCCGGCTTCCTTCTCGGCATTTTCATCATATAATCCCATTTGGATTATGACAAATCATCAAAGTCAACCACCCGACCATATGGAAGTTGACACTTCTCTACCACCACCATCATCCTTGGTTGAGTCATTCTTAAATGCACCTCCACCAATCCCTCCATCGTTTGAAGCTCCACAAGCCGCTTCACTTGATCCTTCGAATCAAGCCATTTCATTTCATCCACCTCCACTACCTAGCCATGACAAAGATTGCTATCATTGTCAACATGTTGAAAGTTTGATACATGAAGTACGAGAAGACCAACGTTTCATGTTCAATCATCTCCTCGAACGTTTTGACGAGATTAAACCTAAAAAAAACTTGAGCTAGAAGATTATAGTGGTGTCTTAGCTTCAAGCGTTAGGTGATCTAGAAATTTCTAGTCATGTATTCTCTTTTTTCTTGTTTTTCGAGTCATGTATATCATAACTCTTGTTTATTAAATGGAATTACATGCTACTTGCTATATTTCTGAGTATGTGAATATACTATATAATCCATATTTCTTTTCGATATTAACATTTCTTGTTATACCAATCTTTGCTAACTTTATTCATCAGCCAGACGGATCCCTCAGATTTGCCTAGACGGATCCCTACTAGGAGGGAACCGTGGGATCCGTGAGACGAATAATTCTTTCTACTAACTTAAATCACATTTGCAGGAAATTGTGAATTATACTTGATTTCTAACCTTTGTTTTGTAGTTATTCAATTTACATATGAAGACTTTGACACCTTAAAGCTAGGGGAGCTTTATGTCAAAGCAATGCATTGCAAATTACTTGCAATACTAGGTTTACATTTTGTGACATCCCTTTGCAAAAATTGCAATCATCAAGAGGGAGCACATTCGCTCGTAGATCGATATCTTTTGCAAACTTATTTTCAAACAAACTAGCTTAGTATTACTTTCTTGACGCCCTTACTTAGGGATGGACTCGTCAAGGGGAGTAAAGACGAGATCCTTTCCCGTTATTTGCTTTCTATCTTTTTTTCTTTCACATTTTTTTTCTTAAAAACAATATGTTGCCTTCCTTCAAACACTTTTTGTTTCGACAAAAAAGGGGAGAAGAAAGTAAAACTACAAATTCAAACTTTTACGAATTTTAGCTTTTCCTTAAAATAATTTTATGTTTTGTCATCAACAAAAAGGGGGAGATTGTTAATACAAATAAGCCGTAAAAACGTTTATTTATATTTTACGATCTTCTAATGTTTTGTCGATAACAAACGTAAAATCATATTAACGAAACAAATAAAATACGTAAATGGTTTGAACTAATAGTTTCTAACATATTCACATTTTCACATAAAACACTAAAACAAGTATAAGTGTTTTTATGATTTAGATACATATGTACAACAACTAGTGTTTACATATTGGGTTAAACATATACTTAAACTAAGTATACTAAAATGGGTAAAAACTAAGTGTATGCTAAAATGGGTAAATACAAGTATATACTAAATGGGTAAATACTAGCAAATGGTTTTGACCCATAACCCATGGTTTTATATATACCACTTAACCAAGTTCATTGTATCCTTAAGATACATTGTATCTAGAAAGAAAACCATGGATCAACCCATAACCCATGACCCATGACCCATAACCAAAAATACCCATGGGCAAAGAGGAGCGGACTACGGATCCCTAGCTTTGTGCTAGCCGGATCCCTTGTGGTAGGGATCCGTGGGATCCGGGGAACAGTAGAGGGTTTTCCTCTATAAATAGTGAGCCATTTCTTCATTGTTTCTCACCCCTTTCAATATACTTTCTCCCATGAGTTAAATCTCACTAACCTTAGATCCAAGAGATCTATGTTTGTAGTTTTGTTTTTGTGTGATCTTTTAGGTTCCTCTTAAAGGCAAGATCACCACCTTTGAAGTCAAGCAAGCTCAAGTCCATGAGTTGCCATGCTTCCTCATCATCAAGGCTACTGAAGTCTTCTTGTTGATGATTCCTTTCTTTCTTCAAAGAAGTGTAGTGTTGAAGACATTAGTGAAAGATGTCTAAAGAGTCAAGACGAAGATATTAATGAAGGGTATCTATCGTCTATAGGATAAAGCACTTGTGGTAGGTGCTTGGAAGTCAAGACAAAGAAGCATTAGTGAAAGGTGCTTAAAAGTGAAGACTTAAGACACTAGTGAAAGGTGTCTTGTAGATCTAGTCAAAGGCATTAGTGAAAGGTGCCTTAGATGTACATTCGATATGGTGTGTTTCGATGTACAAGATAGACTAGTATTAGATCCAAGGATATTGATATCCTTGATGATGTTGTAAAGGAGTAGATCTCCTTTGGGATTAGTCGTTGGTGTAGTGTGGTAGTAGTTCCTCCATTGCAATGGAACTAGGTGCTTAGCCTAGTACCTAATAAACGGTAGGCGACGTTGTGAAGGTGTAGTTCACCTAAGGTGTGAAAGAACTAGGTACTTAGCCTAGTACCTTATAAAGGGTAGGCGACGTTGTGTAGTTGTGGTTCACCTTGGAGTGAAAGAACCCGATGGTTAGCCTAGTACCGGAAAAAGAGTAGGCGACGTTGTGAAGGCTTCTCCGCCATAAGGAGATTGTTGTAGTGATTACGAACTCTAGAGTAGGTGACTCGGGGAGTGGAGTAGGGAAAGGAAGGTGACCTTGTATCCGAACCACTATAAATACTTGCGTTGTGGTTTTGTGCTTCTTACTCTTATCTTTTCATTACTTATCTTTATATGTTTGTTTATCAACATCCAACACACACATCCAAATAGATTGACATAAGTCTATCTAAATAGATTAAAAAGAAGTTTTAATTGATAAAACTATTCAACCCCCCCTTCTAGTTTTCCACAGTTACAATATTTCTCGTTTTAGGCTTTTCTAGTGCCGAATCGAATAGTGCATACCAAATAGAGTTAAAACTCATACGATAACTCATTTAATAATGAAATAAACCGTAAAAACCAATAGACGATATGAAATCAAGTCATGGTTTATAAAAATAGTGATAAAGGCAAAAGCTCGGTTTAGTTTAACGTAATGCGGTTACCTAAAATAGACTTCCTAAATTTCCAGTTGTCAAAATTGCTTTTCTAAACGGCGAGCTGAAAGAAGTAGTCTATGTCAGTCAACCAGAAGGATTTGTGGATCCCGATCATCCTACACATGTCACCGTCTGAAAAAGGCTCTTTACGGCTTAAAGCGGGCACCTAGGGCATGGTACGACACTATGTCAAAGTTATTACCGGCAGAAGGATTTTACAAAGGTGTTCTTTGATCCTACGTTATTCACTTCGAAAACAGGCAAACATTTACTTCATGTTCAAATTTATGTTGATGATATCATATTTGCCTCAACCGATCCTATGGAATGTGTCCGTTTTTCAAATGAGATGAATTCTAAATTCCAAATGTCTAGCATGGGACAAATGTCGTTTTTTTTAGGATTACAAATTTCTCAAAGACCCGGAGGCATTTTTATAAATCAATCTAAATATTTTAATGAAATTTTAAAGAAATTTAGATTTGATTCAAGTGACCCTGTTGACACTCCCATGGTGGAGAGAACAAAACTGGCTAAGCCTGATGTATGATTGGATCCCTGATGTATCTCACTACCAGTAGACCAGATCTTCTATTCGATGTATGCATATGTGCTCGGTATCAGGCTAAGCCTACCAAAAATCACCTTGAAGCGGTAAAGCGGGTCTTTCGGTATCTCCAAGGAACCATTAATATGGGACTCTGGTATTCGAAGGACACCGCCATGGCACTAACAGCCTATGCAGATGCTGACCTATTGGGAACTATATTTAAAGTTGATAAGACAAAATACATGAAAGATGAAGGACTGTTGAAGACAAAGAAAGACAAGGGACCTACTTGGCAAAGAAGTATTTATTATCTAGTCCCTTGTAGTCATTTGTAACCCTAGTATCTCTATTATATAAAGAGATATAGGGAATTAGGTTCTTGAGTGTGTCAAACAATGTAAACATCAGACAAAGGTGTGTGTGTGTGGGAAAACCCAGGCATGGGGTGCCTAGGGTTTTAATGAATGTCGACATATTATGTTTAGCCTCAAGGATCATTGATCCCTGTTAGATTGTAACCGTCTTAGAGTTGATCGTCTAGGATTGGGGCTATGAATGTGTTTTGTAGAACACATGACGATGACGAAGAAACCTTAATAATAACAATGATAGTTTGATTATTCCGCTGTGCATACATATTATTGTTCATTGTTATTTGTGCTTATTGATAATCTTAGATAAGGTCTAAACAACCTCGAGCATCAATTCTAACAATTGGTATCAGAGCTTGGGGAGCTCGTTACCTAGGGATTCACAAGGTTTTATTGGTCAAAGAATGGCGAAAAAGAAGAAAAATTCGAATCATAAATTTTTTCGTAAAGTTACTGCAGCACTGTTTGCAAACGATCATAACTTTTTCGTTAACCGTTGGATCGTAACAAAATTTTCGGTGGCGCTTATATATATACCCATCCAACTTTTCACCGGAGGGATCGTCGATTGGAGCTCTGAATTGAAAGTTATAGTCTGTCGAAATTGGCTGCAGAGAGAGGTTTGAATATTCGAATTTTTATGGATTTTTAGGGTTTTTGTGCTATTTAATCTTCATGAATTCATGCTCACATGTTCTAATTCATTATGAGAGTTGAATATACGTTGTTTGATGTCTACCATTCATGAAAGATAGCTGTTTGAAAGAAGATACGATTGGTATTTTTTGGGTTTCCAAGCATGATTGAATTTTAAGGTTTTTGGGAACACAAAGAATGTCGATGTATTGGAGCATACTTGGTAGAGGTTACTAAGGTATCGAATTTTGAAGGGTTACTCAGAGATTTATCTTCTTGCACATGGAATGTTCGATTTAAATCTATCTTGATTGGCTGATAGTGTCACATGGTTAGTACCATACATTGTTTTTAATTGATTGATGGTGTCACGTGATTGGTGCTATCTTCACACTTCAAGTATGGTCTATTATCTAAGTCATGGGTCAGTGCCTTAATATAATTTGTGAGACGACCTATCCATATCGAGATTTATTGAAGGTTCTTGGTGCTCAAAACAGGTGAGACTTTAACATGTAAACTTTTATGACCAGTTACTGCTGCTGCGTTTGTTTGTTGTGATTTGTACTGCTGAACTTCTTTATTAGAACTGCTCGTCACTACTGTTCTTTCACGGAAGCATGGTTATTGGTCATTAAAAGGTTTTAAGTGCTGCTACTTATTTCGTCTCTACTGGAACTAGCTTTTAATGTGTCTGCTGTAACTACAGCTACGTTCTTGCTACTCGTGCTTTGTTACTCCTGCTCGTGGTAGGTAACCACTGCTAGTTATTCTCGTACAACTGCTAGCATAACGTCCTGCTCGAGATAGTTTTTACCACTGCTAGTACTTTGTATCCACAACTACAAGGCTCGTTACCACTGCTAGTATTATCAGTTACCACTGCTCGTCCTTCGGTTTCCACTGCTACGTTATTATGTTATCACTTCTAGATTACTTGTGTCTACTGCTACAAGTTTGCTGCTGCTCGAGTTGTATATGGTATTATTATCATGGTCGGTGCTCATGCATGTAATCCATATTTTTCTTGGTCAAGGTGCTCTCACATGGGTCGGTGCTTTTAATTCAAGATCAAGTGTAGACATAAATCTGGTACTGAGTTTGAATATTTTTAATGGATCGAATATTAAATTGATTGGTTGACATAATCTCGTACTAACAAGGGGTGCGTTTAATGTTGGTTACTAATTGTTCATGGGTCAGTAGTTGAATATTCTAATTGTCTCACAAATGGATGGTACTTTATTCTGATTGGTTTTGGATTTTTGGATGATTATTGGGACACACATGGAAGCAGTTTGGTACACATGGTTACCAAAGTAAGGGGAAGGCTTTAAGCGTATACATGTGGTCTGATCAATTTAATATGATTTCTAGTTTTATCAGACAACACATGGTTATTGTTAGTTCGCTTTGATTTGATGATATTTGTTATAGATTTTTGGCGACACACACAAGTGTTGGTTCACACACACAAGAAGTTTGGAATTTGTTCTTAAAGGTTTTAAAAAGCTCATTTTTTATTTTTATTGAATAGGTGAATACGAAGATGATTGATCATAACCTATTTGATATTGTAGTTGAGTTACACAGATTCGTGCTCTTATCATATCTCAAAGTGGGTGTTACACTTTGGAGATAACTTGTTCGTGCTTCAATGATTATGACAACGAATTGACGAATAGTATATGAAGGTTTTTGTCAAGGGATTGCGGTCTCCCTATATACCAAGATTGGGTATACGTTCGATGTCATTTATAGTGCAAGACATAAGACACAAGTTTGGGTTATTCTACTTCTTTATCAAGTTTGTTATATTTGGTTTTCTTCACAAGTGATCATTACAAGGAGCTTACAGATTTGAAGAATCATTTGATGTTCATGCACCACTCAAGGGGAAGTTTCTACTGCTTACATTTCCTATTTGTTGATAACAAAAAGGGGAAGAGATATTGAAGTGGCATGGCATGGATTAAGGGGAAGACAAGTTTGTTTCATTCAAGGAGATGTTTACATCTCAACTTCTGCTACTTCGTCTAGGGAAGTTCGTACACGACTTTGTTTATTTTGTCATCATCAAATAGGGGAAGATTGTTGGGATTCTTGATTTGATGAGACAAAGTAAATAGAAGAATGAAATAAAGGGACTTAAAGTGACAAAGATGAAACCTACAAAAAGATGGAGGGACTTGCTTGCAAATGAAGATTTATTATTTAGTCCTTCATAGAGATTTGTAAACCCTAATCCTCTAGTATATAAAGATGACATGGGGTGTAGGTTTTATTAATTAAGTCTTACATAATGTAGTCATTAAAGGTGTGTGTATGTGTAACCTAGACGTGTTCCTATAAACGTCTAGGGTTAGAGTTTGTTTAGTTTAGCCTCAAGGATCTTTGATCCCTGTTAAAAGTTTAGTGTAACCGTATTATTCTGATCAAATAATATTTGGGGCTTAGAGTGATTATTAAATATAAACCTTGTGTCAATAACAATTAATGTTTTGTTCTATGTTCTGCTGCGTATAACCATTGTTATTATTAAACCCTAAGGCTCAAAACGATCTCAAGGAGTTTATCAAACTCCACAATTGCGTATAACCATTCTATTGAAGAATCAAGAAGATGGTTAACACA
>OU343216.1:164214325-164268320 GCA_910596185.1 Chrysanthemum makinoi | reverse complement strand
TTGTCACACCCCCAATTTACCTGTTTGCAGCGGAATGGAATTCCTGGGGGATTGACTGTCATAGCACCACATCACAGTTATATTGAACGACCTAAAGTGCCGTTTAAAAACACATCGTTGGATATATAATAAAAACATTCAGAGTACAACATCGGTCCCAAAAGGTTTACAAAGTTTGCGGAAATACAAATATGTTACAAATCCAAACGATGTTTTGAAATAAAGTGCCATAATGTACATAATGTAAGTCGACGCCGGGACTCAAAATGTAGGTCCCTAAACCATGTCATGATGATAATGCCTCAGTTACCTGAAAATACATTGCTAAAACGGTCAACAATAATGTTGGTGAGAAATCATAGGTTTATGTAAATGTTTTATACGACCACACAAGTATCTAGCATGCATGACAATCAAGTCACGTAAAAATAATGTTACAATTGCCTTAAGCCCATGACCCCGAAACTAGACTGATCAAATATGTATGCCCCTCCACGGAATGTTTGCCAGACAACTCCGTAATGAAATCAAATGAAATGCATCCGTTTTTCTGGTTGGGATTCACCAACCCGGATGGAGGCGTCACCCTCGATAGATCTATCCACTCATCCTCGCTTCAAAGATTAACGGTTCATGTTCAAGAAATGGGGACTTTCAAATTGGCAAATGCCGTAACTTAAGCAATGTAATGAATTTAACATACTTGGTATCGTACAAAGAAAAATGTAGTGCAATGTATTCTCCCCGTGGGTTTGAAAATAATCGAAAGCATGTAAAACGGGGCTATGAAAACTCACTTGGTAAACTGGAATAATGGCAAAAGTGAGTACACCGAGGTTTAATGTGATGCGTTAACCGGGACCTATTATCAATGATATGATATGTCATGAGTTGCAATGTAATGTTATGCATGCACTTGATATGTTAGTTATACCATTTACGAGTTTTGAAAATATTACACATCGTCGAAAAATACTCTTTTGACGTCTTGACCAATCAAAAATCACTTTACATGTTTTTACGTCAAAATGTCATCCTACAATGGTTTTATAATGATTTTTAGAGAAATTACCACTTTTCGTCGCAAAACAATGTCGTTGGAAAAATCATGAAATTACCAAAAATGGCTTTGGAAAAACAGTCGTAAAATGGTGTACGTCGATCGTTAGAGAACGAACTCGACTGTTTTGGAAAGTTTGTATCGATATCTAAAAGTTTCAGTTCAGGAGTTTTCGTCCAAAAGGTCTCGGACATAAAGATAATAAGGGTTAAAGATGGTGGTTTTTGGCTAATTGTGTGCAGAAAATTAGTTACGGCAAGTTTATGAAAAAGTGCATATCTTTGTCGTTTCAAATCCGTTTTCTACGTTTAATATGTCCTTAGCTTCGTATTGAAGTAAACTAATATATTTTTGACAAGTCGAAATAATTTGTGAAGCTTAAGGCTCATTTTTGACCCGAACAAAGTAAAAACAACAAAGCTGAAATTTCAGAAAAATAATATATTTCGTCGTCAAACTTGTAAAATCCATAACTTCTTCGTTATAAGTCCGTTTTTATCCGTTCAAGCGGCCACGGATTCGTTTTAAAGTATATTTTCTAAAAATCAAGGCCAAAAAGTCGTGCCTACTGTCGGATTTTCCAGAAAAGCAAAACAAGGACAGAACATAAAATATAGTTATCGAAAATAGTTTTTCTCGGACAAAACCTATTCTAATCCCTTCAAATCAACTCCAAAACTAATCTAATCCTACCATACACCTTCTTAGGGTGTCATGGGTTCCTAATCACCATCAAGACCAACCAATACCAAGGGGATAATTATAGGATGACCAATATGTATATATAACTCAAAAATCATGAAATAAATGGTATAAATCACATATCATGCATATAAGCTCCAAAAATGAAAAGAAACATATGAAAATGAAAGAGGAAAATAAAAAATGATAGAATATGCTTACTGAGAAATGAAGAGGTGTAAGTAACAAGGATTAACTTAAATATCCTTGGTTTTTATTTCAAAACCATGAAAAGGATATGATCTAGGTTGATAAACACACTTGAACTTGCAAAAACTCTTGATCCCTGGATCCCTTGAGGTGTGGCGGTTTATGGAGCAAAGAAGAGAAGAGAGAATTTTTTACTAACACTTTTGGACTATGTGAAGTATACTTGTGAAATGAGACTTATTTACACTTGAAATTATTAGAAAAACAAACCATACATCATTTATGTGACACCCTCCCCTTGGCCGGTTTTTGGGGGAGGGTTGTCTCCAATTATATTTTTTTTTTTTTTTTTTTTTATCTTGCAACTTGTATAATTTTTTGGGACTTTTTTAAAAAGTGTAAGTAAGAACAAAGTTAAGTTATGGTGAATGAAAGTTTTTGGTACAAGTAACTTTTTAGTAAATCAAAATAGGTTGTATTGAGGTGATAAAAATTGTAAAAAACTTTCTTGTGAAAATTGAGTGATAAAATAATTATCGTAAGATTTTTAAGAAAACGACGTAATAAATAAAACTTTAACGATTAAAATACCAAATAAATTTGAAACACTAGGAAAACTAAAAATATAGTTTTTATAAACTAAATGTAAGTTTAAAAATACCTCGGGATCATTTTTGAAAGTAACGGATTAAATATTCAAAATAAAAACTCACGCGATAAAAATTATTAATATAAAAATACGCGTAAAATATGAAATGAAATGTCGTGAATGAATTTATGAGATGCACATGATGTCAATGAAATGTAGACTAATCATAGTCCATATGAAATGTACGTGATGTCATGATCATGAATTCGCCGCTAAACCTCCAAAGTTACGCGAATTTGAAACAAGTAAACCAAGTTTACTCAAAATGTTGAAATAATGAGACATGAATCGTGTCGAGAAATGACCTGAAAGTACGGATTGTCACATTCGCCCATCCAAAAAGGAATTCAGTCCCTGAATTCAATCGTTGTTAGGTGTAACGGTGTCGGCGAAAAGATGAGGATACTTGCGTCGCATCTGGTCTTCCCGCTCCCAAGTAAACTCAGGACCTCGTCGAGAATTCCAACGAACTTTCACAATAGGAATACGACTCTGTTTCAACTGCTTGACCTCGCGGTCCATGATTTCTACAGGTTCTTCCACAAAATTGAGTTTGTCATCAAGCTGAATTTCGTCCAATGGAATAACGAGTGATTCGTCCGAAAGACACTTCTTCAAGTTTGAAACGTGAAACGTGTTGTGCACATGACTGAGTTCTGACGGAAGATCAAGACGATAAGCTACAGGACCAACTCTGCTCAAAATCTTGAATGGTCCAATGTATCTCGGGTTCAATTTCCCACGTTTTCCAAAACGTACCACGCCCTTCCAAGGCGATACTTTCAACATAACTTTGTCCCCCACTTGAAATTCCAAATCCTTGCGTCTAACATCCGCATAACTTTTCTGTCGACTCCTTGCAGTTCTGAGTCTATCACGAATTTGAACAATCTTTTCCGTGGTTTCCCGTACCATTTCTGGACCAGTAAGTTGTGCGTCTCCTACCTCGGCCCAACAAACAGGTGAACGGCACTTGCGACCATACAGTGCCTCGAATGGTGCCATCTTGATACTGGTGTGATAACTATTGTTGTACGAGAATTCTATCAATGGCAAATGGTTAGCCCAACCATTTCCAAAATCAATCACACATGCCCTTAGCATGTCTTCTAACGTTTGAATGGTCCTTTCACTCTGACCGTCGGTTTGTGGGTGATATGCTGTGCTCATCTCTAATCTGGTTCCGAATGAATCTTGCAATGAATTCCAAAAGTTTGAAGTGAATCGACTATCTCTGTCGGAAATGATAGAAATTGGTGCTCCGTGCCTCGAGACTATTTCCTTGACATAAAGTCTAGTGAGTTGCTCCATGGAATATGTCTCTCTAATCGGTATGAAATGGGCTGACTTGGTAAGGCGATCAACAATTACCCAAATAGCGTCGTAACCTCCCGATGTCTTAGGAAGTTTCGTAACAAAGTCCATTGTAATGCGTTCCCATTTCCATTGAGGAATTTCCGGTTGTTGGAGTAAACCTGAAGGCTTTTGATATTCAACTTTTACCTTAGCGCAGGTAAGGCATTTGCTAACGTACGTGGCAATCTCCGCTTTCATGTTCGGCCACCAATAAAGCTTCTTAAGATCTTGATACATCTTATCCGATCCTGGATGAATAGAATACTTTGACTTATGCGACTCATGCATAATCAATTCTCGTATTCCGCCATACAATGGAACCCACATTCTATCCTTGAAACATAATACTCCATCTGCTCTTTACAAAACCATTTGCGCTTTCGGGCATACCATAAAGCTTTTCACTTGGTCGGTTCTCCTCTTTAAGTGCTTCGACTGTGTCGTGGATTTTCGATGGTAAAGGAGAAATAATCGTCATTCCCAATGATCGAACTCTTAAAGGTTTAGGCCTCTCTTTCCGACTAAGAGCATCAGCCACAACATTGGCTTTTTCCGGGTGATACTTGATTTCACAATCATAGTCGCTGAGTAACTCCAACCAACGACGTTGCCTCATATTAAGCTCCTTCTGATCAAGAATATATTGCAAACTCTTGTGGTCGGTAAACACTGTGCACTTTGTACCATAGAGGTAGTGTCTCCAAATCTTGAGCGTAAAAACTACGGCTCCTAACTCGAGATCATGAGTTGTGTAGTTCTTTTCATGAACCTTAAGTTGTCGAGAAGCATACGCTATCACCTTCTCGTTTTGCATTAAAACAGCCCCAAGTCCTTTATGCGAAGCGTCGCAATATACAACAAAGTTCTCAATGCCTTCGGGTAGTGCCAAAATCGGCGCACTGCAAAGCTTGTGCTTCAACAACTGAAAAGCAACTTCTTGTTTCTTTTCCCACTCGTACTTCTTGTTTTTCTGTGTCAACTTGGTCAAAGGTCTCGCTATCTTCGAAAAACCTTCGATGAACCTTCGGTAATACCCGGCTAGTCCTAGAAATTGTCGAATTTCTGTAGGATTCGTTGGAGTAGCCCAATCTTTCACGGCTTCAATCTTTGCGGGATCAACTTGTAGTCCATGACTATCAATGACATGACCAAGAAATTGCACTTTGTGGTTCCAAAAATCACACTTAGAAAACTTGGCATACAACTTCTCATTCTTGAGTAGCCTTAAAATCGTCCTTAAATGCTCTTCGTGCTCTTCTTTGCTCTTGGAGTAGATCAAGATGTCGTCAATGAACACTATAACAAACTTGTCCAAATACGGCTTACAAACTCTATTCATGAGATCCATGAATACCGCCGGTGCATTAGTCAATCCAAACGGCATCACTTGAAACTCGTAATGACCGTAACGTGTTCTAAACGCTGTTTTCGGAATATCCTCTTTCCGAACTCGAAGCTGATGATAACCCGATCGAAGATCAATCTTGGAATAAATACTAGAACCTTGCAACTGATCGAACAAGTCATCAATTCTGGGGAGTGGGTAACGATTCTTCACCGTTAACTTGTTCAATTCTCGATAATCTATGCACATTCGGAAGGATCCATCCTTCTTCTTCACAAACAAGACCGGTGCTCCCCAAGGCGAGGAACTCGGCCTAATGAATCCTTTGTCTAGAAGCTCTTGTAGTTGATTAGACAACTCTTGCATTTCGGATGGTGCTAGACGATACGGTGCTCGCGCAATCGGTGCAGCTCCGGGCACTAAGTCAATATGAAACTCTACTTGACGTGCCGGTGGAAGTCCCGGTAAATCCTCGGGAAATACTTCAGAAAATTCACGGACAATAGGAACATCTTCAAGTCGCTTCTCCTCCGACTTTTTCTCGGTTACATGAGCTAAGAAAGCAAGACAACCTTTCTTAATGTACTTCTCCGTTTTGATGCACGATATGATACTAAGTCTGGTTCCACTTCGTTCCCCACGAATAATCAAAGTTTCGCCGTTGTAGGGAAGATGAACAACTTTCTCATCACAAATGATCTTTGCGCGATGCTTAGATAACCAATCCATGCCAATGACGACGTCAAAACTACCAAGCTCTACGGGCATGAGGTCTATGTTGAAGGGATGATTAAGAAAATTGAATGTGCAACCGCGAACAATGGTGTTGGGGTTAACTATGCTACCATTAGCTAATTCGACGATGTATGATGTATCTAAGGTAGTTGGCTTAATGTTGAGCAAAGGTGCAAATGCAGTGGACACAAAACTTTTATCGGCACCCGAATCAAATAAAACTGAAGCGTAACGATTATTGAGAAGAAACGTACCCGTTATGACATTCGGGTCCTCCCTATCTTCTCCGCCTCCGATGACGTAAACCCTTCCTCGTGCCAAACCTTCTTGATTCGGATTTGCTTGATTCTTTCCTTGCTTACAATCCCTCTTGTAGTGTCCAGTTTCCCGAAACAAAACAAGTAACTTGTGGTGCCTTGCAATCCCTAGTACGGTGACCAACTTTCTTGCAATTTTCACACGGATCAGGACATCGACCCGGATTGTGGTGACTCAAACATCTGTTACATTTCGGCAAAACTCCCGTATATCCTTTTCCTTCTTTCGGTCCCGCCACATAAGCCTTAGCAACCTCTTGCCTTTTGGGTGGTTGTTGAGTAGCATTCCTACCCCTAGTGTTGTTGTCCCACTTGCGTTTGTTGTTGTTGCTATTGTTGTTGTAGTTGCCTCGGTTATTGTTGAAACGGTTGTTGGGGGTGTTGTTGTTGCTTCGGTTGGTGGTGGTGTACTTCCCTCGCTTCACCACTTGTGCCATCAACTCTGAGTCACTCGAATAGCTTCCTCAATTGTTTGTGGATCAAACGAAGTCACATCTCCTTGAATAACTTCGGGAAGTCCCCCGATGAAAGCCTCTAGCAACTTTTCATTATCCGATACCATCGACGGGCATAACGTGGCTAATTCCTGAAATCTCCGAATGTAAGTGTCGATATCATAACCAATAGTGACCAATTCATAAAACTCCGTCTCCAACTTTTTGATTTCTGTTCGAGGACAAAACTTCTTAGTCACCAAGCCCTTGAATTCCTCCCAAGTAAGCTTAAAAGCATTCTCCATACCAATCGGTTGAGCGTATGAATTCCACCATGACAACGCTCCATCGAGCAAAGTGCTTGTGGCAAACTAACCTACTGTCATCCGGACAGTTACAAAGCAAAAATACCGATTCCAACTTTTCAAACCATCTACCATGCTGTTGCTCCCTCGGTACCTCGAAACTTAGTGGGTTCACCACTCTTGAAATCTTTGTACGAACATTTCTTAACCCCAGATCCTCCGGCATTACCAGTAGCAGTAGCTAGCCTAGCGGCTTCAGCAGCAGCCACTGTTTCCCTTTCGACTCTTAGAGCATTAGCAATGCTATCATTCACCAACTTTTGAATTGCTGCTTGGGTCATTTCCGGTGTAACTTTCTTAGGCGCCATAACTCTTCAAAATCACAAGATGAAACAATCATGAGAACTCGTAAGTAGAAACAACCATCATACAAATATATCCACAACCACATCATGCATAAAGATAAATGGAATCACAACGGAACAATAACGAAATATCACAAATATAATCACAACACACGTGGATAATATACATGAAAATTTCGGCCTACATGGACCGATATCATAGATAATAATAACCATTCCTACATAGTAGAGTCAATACTTGATACATTTGTTTGTACAACAACCAAAATACAACAAGTTCTTTAAACTACGTCACACACCTTGTGACTAGGATAATAATGGTCAAAACTATACAATGACAAAAGTCTACATAAGGCACCTCATGGTGCTCCGCCGGCCCTGTCCTGAAGATCGCGAACCTGAGTAACCAAACTATCCACCAAACTCCTCAACTCATCAACCTGAACCTGCAAAGAAGCAATACTCTCCCTGTCCTCTATCTGTCTATGCTGAATACTCTGATGAGATAAGTCGATACAAACCCTGCCTAATATCAAACCCTCGACCTCCTCAGCGATGGGCTCAATCGTATCTACCGACAACTCCCAAGTCGTGTCAAACTATCAATCTGGATCTGCTGACAATCAATACGGGCTCCTAATGCCTCGGTAGAAGGCTGTCGAACAGCTGCTGCCCTAGAACTCTCACCTAACTCAAATCTAACGGGTGGCTCGGGCTCAGAAGATGGTGGTGTCGGGATATCAAAACGAGCACGCTTTTTAGGCGGCAAGTCTGTCGTAGGCAAAGGATCTCTAATAAAATATGATGGAGATGGTGATGATGGTGGTGATGGTGCTAGTAGTGGTGCTGGTGGATCGTGAGCTGGGCTAACGTGAGGAGTGGGTGCAACCTCGCCCTCCTCGAAGGGTTCGGTCTCAGTGTCGGTCATGATAGGTGGAAAGACTGGAGTAGATCCAATGGAAGATACGATCTCAGTGGAATGTGATGCAACATCATCCATGATGGGGTTAGCTGGGACATCATCCGAGCTAGAGTCCGATGATATGGTGATGGGATGTGAATCTGAAGACATGTCTGTGACAACCGATGTGAAATAAAAGTAAATAATCTCGAATAAAGTGTAAGTGAATCCGCATGAAAAGTGAATATGTACTATGATGAAATGATGAGATGCTATGATAATGTAGCTATAGTCTAGGGTCAATGATGCAACCTAGTTCTCTATAACTGTAGCTCTGATACCAATCTGTCACACCCCCAATTTACCTGTTTTGCAGCGGAATGGAATTCCTGGGGGCTTGACTGTCATAGCACCACATCACAGTTATATTGAACGACCTAAAGTGCCGTTTTAAAAACACATCGTTGGATATATAATAAAAACATTCAGAGTACAACATCGGTCCCAAAAGGTTTACAAAGTTTGCGGAAATACAAATATGTTACAAATCCAAACGATGTTTTGAAATAAAGAGCCATAATGTACATAATGTAAGTCGACGCCGCGACTCAAAATGTAGGTCCCTAAACCATGTCATGATGATAATACCTCAGTTACCTGAAAATACATTGCTAAAAACGGTCAACAATAATGTTGGTGAGAAATCATAGGTTTATGTAAATGTTTTATACGACTACACAAGTATCTAGCATGCATGACAATCAAGTCACGTAAAAATAATGTTACAATTGCCTTAAGCCCATGACCCCGAAACTAGACTGTTCAATTATGTATGCCCCTCCACGGAATGTTTGCCAGACAACTCCGTAATGAAATCAAATGAAATGCATCCGTTTTCCTGGTTGGGATTCACCAACCCGGATGGAGGCGTCACCCTCGATAGATCTATCCACTCATCCTCGCTTCAAAGATTAACGGTTCATGTTCAAGAAATGGGGACTTTCAAATTGGCAAATGCGGTAACTTAAGCAATGTAATGAATTTAACATACTTGGTATCGTACAAAGAAAAATGTAGTGCAATGTATTCTCCCCCGTGGGTTTGAAAATAATCGAAAGCATGTAAAACGGGGCTATGAAAACTCACTTGGTAAACTGGAATAACGGCAAAAGTGAGTACACCGAGGTTTAATGTGATGCGTTAACCGGGACCTATTATCAATGATATGATATGTCATGAATTGCAATGTAATGTTATGCATGCACTTGATATGTTATTTATACCATTTACGAGTTTTGAAAATATTACAGGTCGTCGAAAAATACTCTTTTGACGTCTTGACCAAACCAAAATCACTTTACATGTTTATACGTCAAAATGTCATCCTACAATGGTTTTATAATGATTTTTAGAGAAATTACCACTTTTCGTCGCAAAACAATGTCGTTGGAAAACTCATGAAATTACCAAAATGGCTTCAAAAAAACAAGTCGTAAAATGTGTACGTCGATCGTTAGAGAACGAACTCGACTGGTTTGGAAAGTTTGTATCGATATCTAAAAGTTTCAGTTCAGGAGTTTTCGTTCAAAAGGTCTCGGACATAAAGATAATAAGGGTTAAAGATGGTGGTTTTTGGCCAATAGTGTGCAGAAAATTAGTTACGGCAAGTTTAAGAAAAAGTGCATATCTTCGTCATTTCAAATCCGTTTTTACGTTTATATGTCCTTAGCTTCGTATTGAAGTAAAAAACTATATTTTTGACAAGTCGAAATAATTTGTGAAGCTTAAGGCTCATTTTTGACCCGAACAAAGTAAAAACAGAAAGCTGAAATTTCAGAAAATAATATATTTCGTCGTCAAACTTGTAAAATCCATAACTTCTTCGTTATAAGTCCGTTTTTATCCGTTCAAGCGGCCACGGATTCGTTTTAAAGTATATTTTCTAAAAATCAAGGCCAAAAAGTCGTGCCTACTGTCGGATTTTCCAGAAAAGCAAAACAAGGACATAACACAAAATATAGTTATCGAAAATAGTTTTTCTCGGACAAAACCTATTCTAATCCCTTCAAATCAACTCCAAAACTAATCTAATCCTACCATACACCTTCTTAGGGTGTCATGGGGTCCTAATCACCATCAAGACCAACCAATACCAAGGGGATAATTATAGGATGACCAATATGTATATATAACTCAATAAATCATGAAATAAATGGTATAAATCACATATCATGCATATAAGCTCCAAAAATGATAAGAAACATATGAAATGAAAGAGGAAACATAAAAATGATGAGAATATGCTTACTAGAGAAATGAAGAGGTGTAGGTAACAAGGATTATCTTAAATATCCTTGGTTTTTATTTCAAAACCATGAAAAGGATATGATCTAGGTTGATAAACACACTTGAACTTGCAAAAACTCTTGATCCCTTGATCCCTTTGAGTGTGGCGGTTCTATGGAGCCAAAGAGAGAAGAGAGAATTTTCTACTAACACTTGGGACTATGTGAAAGTTACTTGTGAAATGAGACTTATGTACATTGAATTATAGAAAAACATTAAACCATACATCATTTATGTGACACCTCCCCTTGGCGGTTTTTGGGGGAGGTTGTCTCCAATTATATTTTTTTTTTTTTTTTTTTTATCTTGCAACTTGTATAATTTGTGAGACTTATAAAAAGTGTAAGTAAGAACAAAGTAAAGTTTGGTGAATGAAAGTTTTTGGTACAAGTAACTTTTTAGTAAATCAAAATAGGTTGTATTGAGATGATAAAAATTGTAAAAATACTTTCCTTGTGAAAATTGAGTGATAAAATAATTATCGTAAGATTTTTAAGAAAACGACGTAATAAATAAAACTTTAACGATTAAAATACCAAATAAATTTGAAACACTAGGAAAACTAAAAATATAGTTTTTATAAACTAAAGGTAAGTTTAAAATACCTCGGGATCATTTTTGAAAGTAACGGTTTAAAGGTACAAAATAAAAACTCACGCGATAAAAATTATTAAACATAAAAATTACGCGTAAAATATGAAATGAAATGTCGTGAATGAATTTATGAGATGCACATGATGTCAATGAAATGTAGACTACTCATAGTCCATATGAAATGTACGTGATGTCATGATCATGAATTCGCCGCTAAACCTCCAAGGTTACGCGAATTTGAAACAAGTAAACCAAGTTTACTCAAAATGTTGAAATAATGAGACATGAATCGTGTCGAGAAATGACCTGAAAGTACGGATTGTCACACAAATCTAGGCCGTCTGAGCTGCGACGCCCTACTCTTTTAAAACCTGATGACGTCACTTGTATATAAGCAATTTGGCTACTGAGTCGTCACAAAACTTGTTCCGACAGCGTCACAAGTATAACCTGACGCCGTCCCCTTTCAATTCAGCAGCTTGAGTGTCTCGATTATTGACTTTGGCCATTTTCTTCGTATATTCGCGCCTTTTCGTCCGAATAAGTGTCATTCCAGCATTTTGCCTTCAAGATACCTAAAAAGTGAAAAGGAACGATATTAAGTAATAACGGATACGAAAGTGATCAAATAGGGGCTTAAACGACCCCTAAAAAAGGTACATTTTAAAACCTTATCAAATATCCCTACACTGGGTATTTGCTTGTCCTCAAGCAAATGTGCTTTTAGCCAATTAATTTATAAGTTAGAGGTCTGAAGCATTAGTTAGAATGATCCACAACACATATAAGCCCTGCAAAAGTCATAACAAGCACGGAAATTACATACTAGCACCTCACATGGGGTGTTTTGGTACTCACATCTTCGGTGTATATGAATATAACAAGTTGGAAATGGAAGATAAACACTCATTAACCGGTCTAGTAATAGATTACCATAGGCTTGAGACTAGATCAAACCTCCATCGCTTTGGTGGTAAGCACCTAGAAAGACTATCCAAGAGGTCTTTTAAAGGGTTGTAATGTTGAAGTTATTACGGTAGGGAAACAAAGGGTTTGGTGGGATAGGCTATTTAGTGGTGGCAAGTCAAAAATCTTTATGTTA
The DNA here is from genome assembly GCA_910596185.1 of Chrysanthemum makinoi. Lineage (NCBI taxonomy): Eukaryota > Viridiplantae > Streptophyta > Magnoliopsida > Asterales > Asteraceae > Chrysanthemum > Chrysanthemum makinoi. The sequence goes on along the minus strand of OU343216.1, from coordinate 164,255,920 downwards.
TAAGCATGCGAAGAATGTCGTTGCTAAGCCAAGACTCGACACTCTAAACTCTAGATAACTGAAAATAAACAAACATAAATTAAAGATAGATGTAGGATGGTAGCCCGTTTTTTTTTTTTTTTTTTTTTTTTTTTTTCAACACTCTATTTTTTTTTCTTTTTTCTATTTTTTTTTCTTTTTTTTTTTTTTTTCCATACACTTTTACTCTACCATCCTCTACGATAACATCAAAATGATAGGGATTTATAGGCACATCCATACACTTGAGTTTTTATTACTTTAACACTAATTTGACCCGAATTGAAAAGATCAAAACACTTGGAGTACATTATTACGCAAATAAAGGGAATTTGAATTTAACGTTCCCTTCCCGTCATTTCATAAAATTTAACTTTTCCCATGAGTCCCAATCGTCCCAAAACTGTGTACAAAGGATATGACTCGACTTAGCAACTTATGCAAGCAACAAGATAATTGAACTAAGGGTTAAGTGTGATAACAATAATGCACTAAAAGTGAGTGCATACAAGGTAGGCTAAGGCGATTTGGGTGTACATTTGGGGGTGGATTGTAAACAATTCTCTTCATTGATATTCCGGAAAACCGAAACATCATGAGAACCGCGAAAAGGATAGGCTCTGAGGGGTTAACTAGGGGTATCGTGTACTAAAGTTGAGTACAACGCAAAGGTGTGGGGGAATTACTCAACCGATGTGGAAGAAGTAATTATATTACGGGTATCAAACAAGGGTTATCCTAATGCCTCTTATCATTTAGTTATTCCTAACTACACAAGTGTAGTCTTACTAGCGATCTCGGGATGCATCACAAAACAAGTTCTAGAATCTATTATACTACCGGTTCACACTCTAAGCATTAAAGATGAATGCTTTCATTCCTACTAATCTAAGGGCGATCCTCACATTTTGGGTGGAATTTAAGTGGTAAAGGGTTTTTGTGCTAGTCATATAATTTCCTATCCATTATACGCTTTATTAAGACTAATGGCCCACTCCTATATGTCATGAAAAATTTTAAATTTGGTGCAAAAATTACCATAACCGATATTTTCTCATGGTTTATTACACAAATGCAATTGGACAAAGCAAATATTCAAGGATAAGCATAGTTTCAAAGTTCCCGTTTTATTTTCCCTCCCTACACTTAAACTGAACATTGTCCCCAATGTTCCCCGAAAGCATCAAAGTTATGATAATGGAAGGTAACTAAAAACGAAAGAAACTAGTACTCCCCTGATCAGCTCGGTAGGATCCGTGTGAAGTAGTGGTTAAATCTTTCTTCAAGAAGAATTTTTGCGTAAAAAACCCATCCAATCGTATGTATCTTCTTCTTGACAAATAAAACCTGCACACTTGAAGAAAACAAACAACCCAACGCATCAAACTGAACAAACAAAAATCTCAACAAGATGTAATTCCAGACTTAAATAAGATATAATGCTTGTGGAATGGATGTTTGCAGATTTTCTTGAAAATTAAGACCTGGAAAATTCCAAAAAATTTATAAGTAGCACAGAAAACGAGAGAAAGTAAGATAAGTTGTTTCTGCTCCTTCCTGACGCCGTCAGGTTATCCTGACAAAAACTAGTCTGCGATTTTCTGGAAAAATTCTGGAAAATTTACATCTTTAGAATCTGGAAAAATTTCCTGCAAAACATCCATTATGACTAGATACAAGCATTTGACTCGAACAAACACACATGTATATCTTTTAAGTAATTGAAATTTCATGTTTACGTTCTTTGAAACGTGTGTAATCCTCCCTACACTTATCCCTTATGTAAAATACCTTTATATGTAATTAAGACGAGGTTAAAGACAAAATAAAGCATTTTTACAAATTTAAACATGAGAATAAACAATCAATAAAAGATACATGACACAAACAAGCAAACAATTAAGCATGGGTTGCCTTCCACGAAGCGCTTTTCTTTATTTATGAGTCTTGTAGCTAGACTCGAAGTCGTACGCCTACGTGACTTCATTGCCGTCCTTCTTTTATTCCACTAAGCCTTCATCATAAGGTTGTAGACGTTGTATGCTCACCGTGAATTCTCTTCCAACATCGTCCATTATGGTAACGGTTTTATTTTTTAGATTAGTTTCTTTCACCGTATAAGGTCCAAACCATCTTGGCTTATTCCTTCCCCATAATGCTTTTATTCTTGATTTATACAAAAGCACCTTTTCTCCATTCAAAAATTCCTTAGGGTTCTTTTGAGTTTGTGGTATTGTGGTATAGTTATTTCCTAACTTTTTATCACGTTTCCACAATGTCGCATTTAACCCTTGAACCATGAATTCTCTAAGCCCTTTTTCTCATTCAGTCATTTTCTTCTTAACAGCATTATTGGAGACTTGCGAATTCTTATCTTTTACCTTCTCCATAATCTTCAAAGGATATCTCGGAACAATAGGTATCCTAACTTGTCCTTTTCCACTTTTGAGTATCATAATCCCTTCACCGCATTTGATGGTTGCCTTGGCGGTGGTCAGGAAAGGTGTTCCCAGAATTAATGGCAGGTTTTTATCTTCCTCAATGTCTACAATTGCGAAGTCCACTGGATAGACAATATTGGCAACCTCAATTAAGACATCCTCCGCTATTCCTATGGGATAAACATATGAATGATTTGCTAAGGAAAGTCTAAGATTGGTCTTGGTCGGTTCCTCCTTAGTCGACTTAGTATAGACTGACAGCGGCATTATGTTTACATCGGATCCCTGGTCGTCCAAGGCATTTAGGTTCTCTAAGTCACCTATGCTACATGGAATTACAAAGTTCCCAGAGATCTCTTGCTTCTTAGTTACTAGCTTTCTCAGAATCGGGTCGATAGTACATAGTCCAATAGCATGGTGTCATACTCTTCTTCTCCTATTTCACCTAAGAGGGCTTTCCTAAGAACATCATTGCACCTAAAGTTTTTCACTTGGTTAACGATTGTTTTCTTATTGATCTCATGCTTAAGGTAATGCTTGATGAATTTGGGTTCATCATCAGTACGAGCCTCATTCTTATCCATACTATCCTTGCTGCTCTCAGGCTCCTTCTTCTCAACTGCTCCATCCTCATCGGAAGCAATGGAAATAGCATTAATAGACAAAGTGGGGGTAGCGTGCTCATCGTTCCTTGCTAGCACCTTCTCGGGAATCTTCGTCTTAGTGTACTCTTTCACTAAGTCCATCATCTCCGCCATTTTTTCCTGTATTTCATCCCTTTGTCCATTGAAGACTTTTAAGAGGGTGTCGAGCTTGGTTGCCATCTCGCTTTGTCATTTCTTGAAATCGGCTTCAAGTTGCGTCAATCGAGCTTCTTGAGATGACATGAATTTGGACACCATTCCCTCAAGACTAGTAGAAGTTACGGTGGTTAGAGGGTTGTTGTAGGATTTTCCTAAGTTATTTGGCTCGAGCTTAGGAGTCTCATAGGAGCTCATTAGGAATTTGACTTGATCTTCAAGTTCGAGCATCCTACGATTGGAAGGTTGTGAGTCAATGGGAGGCAAAGAGACTGCCTTATCAGTTTTGGACAACTCACGGGGGTCATTCAAACATTCGTTTTCATAGAGGGCAAGGTCCTCTATTGTACCCCACGATTCTTCCACGGTGAGTTTACTAAGTTTACCACCGGCCGCTTGGTCGATGGATTTCTTAGTTGAGAAGTTGACACGATCATAAAAGATTTGGAGTTGAAGCCAAAGATCGATGCCGTGATGAGGGACTTTGTGGAGCAAGTCCTTAAATCGAGTCCACGCCTCGTACAGAGTTTCACCTTCACGTTGTTGGAACATCAAGATGTCATTCCTAAGTTTGGTAGTTCTCTCCGGTGGGAAAATTTGGGCGAGGAAACGAGTGGTGAGATCATCCCAGCTTGAGATGGATCCGGCGGGAAGTCGGTCAAGCCAATTACTAGCTTGGTCCCGTAGAGAGAATTGGAAGAGACGCAGACGCGTGGTCTCCCGAGTAGTAGCATTGAGGTCGATGGAATCGACAATTTTAAGGAAATCCTTAAGATGCTGATTAGGATCTTCGGAACGAAGTCCACGGAATGCACATCCGTTTTGCACCAACCGGATGGTGTCGGATCGCAGGGCCGTAGTATGGCCTTGGTCGGGAAGCTCAATGGTGTTTCTATAGCCTAGGTGGCTTGGTCTTGAGTATTCACCAAGAGTACGGCCTCTTGGCGGGTCATTTGGTGGTGGGTTGATGAGTGGTGGCTGGTTATCACCTTCGATGAGGAAAAGTGATGGGATTACCAACAAAGGTCACGAAGAAGGGGGATAGACTACGAGGAAGCTAAAAAATGGGAAAAAAGCTTACTTGATAGGAATCAAGCAAGGAAACCTAAACGAGGTGGACTCCTAACTAGCTATTCTATTCCTCGGCAGCGGCGCCAAAAACTTGATAACGCTACACGCGTCGTTCGGAGTCAGAGGAACTTCCTTTTCGTCGAGCAAGTTTTTCAACAGCCTAGGCAATGAACCTAATCTATGTAGTGTAGTATTAGGGTAAGCCACGGGTATTGATATCGTTCTCTAGGGGAATAGGAATGCTAGTGAGAAGTTACTACGCTAAGGTTGGGGTTGAGGAAGATTATTTTTTATCTTTTTTATATTTTTTAGGAAATAGGAAGGTACGAATCTCGGGGTTTGGATTTGGGGGGTTGGTATTTCTACCGATTACTCTACTTATCTAATTATATATTCCTAAGGTAAGTGTAGTCTATGTCTATTGTTGTATGCTCGTATGATAGTTAAAGATGTGTTTACCTAGATGCTACTACTCCCTAGTTATCTCCTATTGATGGTCGAATTGTCACATCCTTATTCTTAACGTGTTGTGTTTTCTAAGGTCGTAAGGTGTGCATTCCCTAACTCTTTGAAGTCACCTTTAAGTGTAGTAAACGAAATCCACTAAGTCATTCATAAACTAACTTTGAGGTTATCTTTGGGTTTAGTAAACGAAATCCACTAAGTCTGTAACATATTGGATTTCACAAACACATCAAATCATGATCACATATAGGCGTATAATATAAGGTTTTAGAGAGAGAAATAGTTAGAGGTTTGGGAACTTAGTGAGAGAAAGTAAAAGTGTTATTATGATCTCCAACCCTCTACCTTGGGAGGTAGAGGGTATTTATAGTCTTACATAAAATGCCACCTACAGGCTGTGGATCAGGCATACAGTGGGTAAAGACCCATCCGTCCTCCACGGTGTTACTTAACTAAATACTACTTAACATTAAATAACTACGACTACGAGCTTTCTAATGATCACATATACTTGAGGTGACCGACACTTTAATAATTGGATTTACTAAATCCTAACAATCTCCCCCTAAGGGAGGTCACCTCAAAATACATTGAATACAAACATATATTACATTAAGATTTTTCTTGTATTCTTGTTAATGTTCCTAGCTTAGTAGCCCGTAGTCATTGATTCTTCATTTTTGCATGTTTGGTTAAACCAAGTGGAGGTCTTTAAATGATCCACGTGATAATGAGTTTTGAGCTAGCATTGAGATCATCAGCGACCATAAATCTCTGACTCTTCCATTGCGGTGTTGAAATTATGTGAAGTTGTAACTTTTGGACCGACATGCTCACATTCTGGATCATCAAATCTTTTCATCAGAGTAGCAGAAGCTTTAGTTGATTGATGATATTTGCAGCAGCGTAGCAGAAGCATGGAGTGAAAATATCAGAGTCATTGATGCACCTATCATGATTTCTTTGGAAATGAATGTGTTGTATGAGCATACGGCTATGGATTGACCTCTCCATTCTGATCAGCTGCAAACGTCGGGTGTACCTGCATGCAACAGTTGGCAATAAAGTGCACGGAAGTGTCTTTGATCACTTTCGTTGAATTGAGGTACACGGCCCACGGTTCCCCGTTGATCATACGAGTACTGCCTGTGATCAGGTATAATTCTGAAGAATATCCTTGACAGGGTTTCACAGCTGCTCTAGCTGTTCTCAAACCGGAACGTCTCAAAGAAGACAACACGGAGTGAGTGAACAAGCGAACTTGAGATTCACTGATTGATGAAAAGATATTTGACAAACAATCGAGTACTGCTCAATAAAGTGTTTTTGCAATACAACGAGGGTTTTTGAGAAAAATCAATTATCAATCATAAACACCTTTTATATTTGAAATATTAGTACACAGTCGATGTGCTAAAGAAAAGAATTTTTAAGCACAACGACTGGTTTTTCAAAGGTATCCGTCAATCCATAACCTGAACCAGGATTGATTCATAAGTTTGAATCACCCCCATTGTTTCTATTCAGTTGTCACATGGTTGATCTATTAGATAGATCTCAATGCCACCTACCAAGAGCTTGTTTGATGTTGTCTGTAGAAGGCTTTCCATCTTCATTGTGAATATGTTTGCATATCACTCAGATGTTCTGGAAATACCACAAGGATAATGCGTAGGACTCTAAAGATATAATCTCTCTTTCCACATTGTGTGAAACAGAGAGTCTTCATTGACAGTGTCCTAATGAGATTTATTTGATGATCTCGTGGCTCTAGACTCAATTGTGCACATTTGGTTCCTATGCCGGAGACTAGGGAGAGGGTCTCCTTCTTCAATATCAACAATATCTAAGAGAAAGTCGATAGATTATGTAGGTTCCCCGGGAGAATGAAACAAGTCCCTTAAGAGAAACTTGAGTAGCTTGGGAAGTTGTAGTGCAGTGCGTCAATGGGTCCATGACGTCTTGTCTTCAATACCGGTGTTACCTTAGTAACAACCAGTAGCATATGTATTGAACCCGGCTTCTGCCCTAAGGTTGAATAATTGGAGGGCTATTTATTTTCACCCTTTTCTCATTCAATTCTTTTTCATTCTTCAACCCCTTCAGTGCTTACCGAGATTTCATAACTAGAACCTTGTTGGGTTTATTCCAGTTCTAGCTCTATCTCAGTCCGCACTCTTCACATATCTCACTTTTCTCCTTTTTTTTCATCATACCTAAGGACTCTACACTATCTAGTGGATTGTCCCTGGGTAGATCCCTCCGGATCTGGCGGGATCGTGGGAACGAATACCTAACCTAACCATCCTTATATCACCATACATAAAGCAAATTTGGTCGGTCTATTTGGTATTGTTCATCTGCCATTGGAACCAATTGAAAACCATTTGAAAATCAATCCAGATACTTGTGATATATTATCAAAGCATTTTGTACCTGAATTGTTTTTGATATTTTTAGAAAAAGAGCTCCCCCTCAACATGTGCATCATGTATTTGAAATCGTTTTGGCACACGGAGGCAAGAGGAATGATTCTCTTCTTTGATTACCATTTTCTAAAAGATATCAACATCACTTTCCTGATCAAAATTGGCATAATTTTTGGAAAGAATGTGGTTTTCAAAAAGTTGCTCCCCCTCAATATGTGCATAGAGATTTGGAAGTGTTTTGCACATATTAGGGAAAACCTGCACATTGAAACAAATCAATCACGTTTCAATCCTTTTTGGTTTGAAATAGATGCTCCCCCTCAACATGTGCATGGAAAATTTGAAATCGTTTGGCACATGTGGGGAGGAGAGCTTGTAAATCATTATAAAATCATTTATCGAATTATCAGTTTAAATCCAATTTAAATAACAAATTCTCCCCCGATCACAATTTTCAAATCATTTGAGATTTGTAATCTCTGTAGATTTAAATTGATTTTTAAAGCTTTTGAAAAGAATTGTGACTTGCTTATGAAAACATTTAACCGATAAGGATCAAAGCTGAGACTTTAAACTCCAAAAACATGCTTGCGTATCTTTTGGAAACATGACATAAACCATGGTCTGAACCAGTTGTATGACAAATAACCTTCTGATTGAAATGAAATCATTCTCCCCCTCAATGAATGACATAAGTTGTTGATTGAGAGATAGAGATTTTGACCAATGTCAAGTCCAGATGATTTTCAAAAATTGAGACCGAGTTATTTTTATTAATTTTCAATTAGATAACAAATATTTTTCAGAAGAATTTTTAGAAGGAAAAATACTTGTGAAGGAAACATTTGTCGTGTGACAAACATTTGTATTAAGAATCAGAGCATGAGTTGTGAAAAATAAGATAAAGCATGAATCTGTTCTTTCTTTAAAAAAACGGGTTATAGACTGAAACGACTATAAGCTTTTTTTTTTTTTAAAAAAAAAAAAAAAAAAAAAAATATTATGTACATTCGAAGAACATCTAAAAACCCGTGACATTCTTTGAATGTCAACACAAAGTCCGTAGATGATATCTGATGATGTACCCTCCGAGTATCTCGAAGGACACTCCTCCGAGACGTGTCGAAACCCTTCTATTCGAAGGTCCAAGTTAGGATTCCAAAATATCCATAGGCGTCAAACCATTCGTTATCACGAAGGTTACCTTAGGGGAATTCGCCATTCGAAGCCCTAAGCCCTTCGGGGTATGGCTGACGAAGAAGTACTGGATAGGGGAACCTCCTGACTTGGTCAAACCCACGATCTCCCTCTCTCTCTTGGCTTCCCCGTCAAGTCCGAGAACGTGGGTGACTAAACCCTAGCGGTTACCCACAATCATGGGACGCCCCCATGATCTCCGACATTCATGCAGAAGTGCTCTCAACCCTATTTTATCCACTATAAATAGGTTGGACGGGAAATGGATTATGGTATGCTCATTTCACACTCATCTCTTTACTTACACACACTTATACAACCATAACTCATACTTACTCTCACGCTGGAGGTGGTTCGCAGGGTCCTACCCCTGCGTAATCACTTAACGTAGTGTTTAGTATTTCTTATTCTCAGGTGAAAGGCAAGTCTTGGCTGGAACATACACCCCTCATATCTTTGATCATCATCGAAGCCTGGTAGTGCAATCTATTGTACAATCAGTGGCGCCATCCGTGGGACCATTACTATTAGTCCCGTAATCAGCCAGTCCTAAAACCCTAACCAACTACACTACATTTCTGGCATGGAACCAGGAAGAGAAGATACACCTCCACCAGGTTTCTCTACCCTAGTCCCTCTCAACACAACTAACACCGATAATCTCGCCCCCATAACGGCCTCAACCTTTACCGCACGATCTCGTTTGGAAACTACTCCCGTACATCACGCCTCAACATCCGCTAACCCTGTTCCAGATATTAGCCCCACCTTCGTTGAGGCAAACTTTGAAGCCTTGGATTCTTTACTAATGGCTCATAAAAGGCAGGTTCGCAACACTGAAATGCGAAGAGAGTTGGAATACTCCAGTGAGGAGTATGATGAAGAGATTGAAATAGAGGAGAGGCCTCGACCTGTTAGCAGGGGGCGCCCGGCCCTGCGAAATGGTTCTCCTTCCATCAGAAGGCCAAATGGAAGAACAGTGGGTTTTGAAGAAGGACCCGGAGGAGATCCGGGAAGAAGGGAAAGAATGCAAGGTGAAAGAAGGAGCGAAAACTCCAACGGAGGAAGCAACCTGGTAGGAAACGGAGGGGTAAACCTACCCCCTCTTCTAGCTGCCCATTTAGGAAGAGAAGGGATGGGGGATCCAGTACCCCCCTCGTATGTTTTAAGTGTCGGAGGCCCTCCTCCATACTCAGGCGTGAATCAGTTACCCCCTCCGGGAATGAACCCCTACCTACCTGCTCAGACCTACAACACTTACCCTCCCAGTGGTTCACTCCCCAACCAGAGTTACCAGCAAATTCCCTATGGACACGTTCCTACACAATCGATGGGTGTAAACCCTTCGTACCAACCTTCTACTGTTTACCCTGCCTACACACAGCCATTTCCTAACCCATATAACCCTACACCTGTTTATCCACCTCCATACAACCCGTACTACACCGAAGCCTCTGGAGCTTGCACACCTTTCGTGAAGTGGATTGAAGACTACCCCCTACCTGACGGTGTAAAGATGCCTACTCACATAGGCACTTACGATGGAAAAGGCGATCCTGATAACTTCCTCCACTTGTTCGAAGGCGGTATCAAGATGCAAAAGTGGGTCATGCCCGTAGCATGCCACATGTTCACTTACACGCTCCGAGACTCCGCGAGAATATGGTGGAATGGATAGAAGTTAGGAAGCATTGTAAGTCTAGACGACCTTAAGGCTAAGTTCTGATCATACTTTAGCCAATAGAAGAAGTACACCAAGACCCATCTAGCCGTGCACACCATCAAGCAAAGGGACAACGAAAGCACAAGGGCTTTCGTTACGAGGTACACCGATGAAACTTTGCAAATTCTGGGTTTGCATGAAGATCAGAGGATCTCGGGTTTTGTACATGGCCTTCGGACGCGAAGCTTGGTGGAATTCCTATCCACCGATCTTCCTACTACTTACAAGGCGCTGATGGAGAAGACTTACACTTGGATTGAATCCAAAGAGGTAGCAGCAAACGGGGCTCCGATAGAGCAAAAGGAAGCTTCTAACAAATTCTCTCGAGGGTCCTCCTAGGGAGGATCCAAGAACAAGAAGAAGAACAGAGACCGCTTCACTCCATACAACAAAGGTTCGAACCATGGACTCTTGGCAAACTTGGTCAAATCTCCCAGGGAGATTCTGGCTACCGAGAAAGCTGCAAAGTCCTTCGATCCACCACCTCGGATGACCACACGAAGTAAAGCCAAAGACATGTCCAAGTACTGCCATTTCCATGAAGACCATGGACACGATACGAACAACTGCAGAGAACTAAAGAAGCATATAGAAGAGGCGGTACGGTCCGGACAATTGGCACACCTGGTTAAAGGCATCAAAAAGGGAAAGGACAAGTTCTCCGACACCCAACTGGGTGAATGGAAGGGGAACAAGAAGGAGGCTACGCCCACAGAAGCTCCGATACTGATGGTGCACAGGCACGATCCAACCTTGAAAAGGAAGGAAGCAGACGGGGAGCTGGGAAGCATAGGGGAAATAACCTTCCCTTACATCTTAGGGCAGACACCTTCTACTGACCCCGTGGTCATCAGGGTACGAATCTCAAACAGGGAGGTAAATCGAGCATACATGGATTGTGGAAGCTCCTGCAAGATCATTTATGAGCATTGTTTCCTTAAGCTCAAGTCATCCATACACTCACGAAGGGTGGACTCGAAAAAACCACTGGTAGGGTTCTCCGGCGAACATTCATGGCCCCTGGGAGAAGTACCGTTGGAAATCACCATAGGCGAAGGCCCCTTCTCCCGCACGGAAACACTCACCTTCATTATAGTCAGGTCAGACTCTCCTTATAATTTGTTAATAGGGAGAACAGCTATGCAAAAGATGGGCATTGTTGTCTCCACCATACATGCTGCTATTAAGTTCCAATCCCCCTTCGGAGTAGGAACTGTTCATTCTAATTATGGGGTGGATAAGGGTGTATATGGTGTCAAAAAGATCAAAAATTCTAAGCTGCACAGATGCGGAGGAACGAGTTGTAGTTAACCCTAGCTACCCTGAAAAAATGGTGGTAGTAGGAAAGCAACTCCCGGCGAATTTCAAGGCGAAACTCACGGAACTGTTGCGAACTAACCTTGATGTTTTCGCTTGGAAATATTCTGACATGACAGGGGTGCCAAGAACACTGCTGATTGACGGACAGTCCTTCGAAACGGAGCATAAACTCAATGAGTACAAACACATTGAGCCGATAAAACAGAAAAGGAGGAGCCTTGCCCCCGAAAGAAACGATGCAGCCTGCAAAGAAGTGGACGAACTCACGTAAGCAGGCATCCTAAGGGAAGTTAAGTACCAAACCTGGGTAGCCAACCCAGTAATGGTCAAAAAGGGCGACGGAGGGTGGTGCATGTGCGTTGAATTCACTGACATCAACAAAGCATGCCCGAAGGATTGCTACCCCCTACCAGAAATTGACTAGAAGGTAGAATCCTTGGCAGGCTTCGGGTTAAAATGCTTCTTAGACGCCTACAAAGGGTATCATCAGATCCAGATGGCAAAGGAGGACGAAGAAAAGACAGCCTTCTACACGAGCAAAGGTGTCTACTGTTACAGAAAGATGCCCTTCGGATTAAAGAACGCAGGGGCCACTTACCAACGTCTCGTAGATAAAGCCTTCAACAAACAAATAGGCAGAAATCTTGAAGCATACGTTGACGACATGGTTATCAAAAGCAAGACGGAGGAGGACCTACTCCTCGATGTACAAGAAACCTTTGACCAACTTTGGGCGATTAACATGAAGCTGAACCCTAAGAAATGCTCTTTCGGTGTCGAAGAGGGACAATTCCTAGGGCATTTGATTACTAAGCAGGGGATAAAGGCTAATCCCTCCAAGGTCAAGGCAATTTCAGATCTCCAAGCCCCTAAGTGTCTAAAAGATATGCAGAGCCTGAATGGGAAACTAACAGCTTTAAGCCGGTTTTTGTCGAAGGGGGCTGACAGGTCCCTACCGTTCTTCAAAACACTCAAAGGATGAGTGGATAAGAAAACTTTTCAATGGAGTCAGGATGCTGAAGCTGCCTTTCATAAGATGAAGGAGTTCATCGAAATCCTTCCAACACTAACAGCCCCAATCAAAGGCGAAGTGTTGTTCATGTACTTAGCATCCTCAATGGAGAGTATTAGCGCAGTCCTTATGGTAGAACGAGACAAACGACAGATCCCCATTTACTTTGTCAGCAGAGTCCTACAGGGGGCAGAGATCAACTATCCAACATTGGAGAAGTTAATACTAGCCCTAATCTACGCAGCAAGGAGGCTCCGACGCTATTTCCAGGCCCATCCAATCACAGTCTTAACCGACAAGCCACTCAAACAGATCTTGTCGAAACCCAAAAAGTCTGGGAGGGTGGCTAAATGGGCTATTGAATTGGGAGAAAACGAAATAGAGTTCAAGGGACGAAACTCTATTAAAGGACAAATTCTCGCAGACTTCTTAGCAGAAACACCTTCCGAGCCTGACGTAGAAAAAGAAGAGCCCAAAACCAACCTCATTCAAGTACAAGCTGACTGGAAGCTTTATACAGACGGAGCATCCAGCTCCGATGGTTCTGGAGCAGGCCTAATGCTGGTCAGCCCTGACGGGAAGGAGCATACATATGCTCTTCGTTTTGAGTTCGAAGCCACAAACAATAAAGCGGAGTATGAAGCACTGCTAGCAGGCCTCTGACTAGCTAAAGATATGGAGGTCAAAGCTCTCGCTATTTTCGTAGACTCCCAATTAGTAGCAAACCAAGTGACAGGCTCCTATGAAGCAAGGCAGCCCGTCATCAAACAGTACTTGGAAAAAACAAAGGAGATACTGGAGAGCTTCGACTCCTACACCATCCAACATGTTCGTAGGAATCAGAACAAGAAGGCAGATTCACTAAGCAAGCTAGCTTCTATAGCCTTCGCTCATCTCACTAAAGAAGTACTTGTCGAAGTCCTTCCTGAAAGATCCATCGTTCGCAAGGAAGTTGCAGATGTGGTTCACGAAGAAGGAGAGACGTGGATGACTCCCATCAGGGAATACTTGATAAGTGGTCTTCTCCCTGAAGATCCCAAGCTAGCAAGAAAGGTTCAGGTTAAGTCCCCGCAGTACCGGCTAATAGGGGAAACCCTATATAGAAGGTCATTTTTATCACCTTGGTTAAGATGTGTGGGACCCAAGCAGGCTACGAGCATTATCTCTGAAGTCCACGAAGGATCCTGCGGCCTCCATGCAGGACCCCGCTCAGTTGTCTCGAAGATAATGAAATTGGGCTATTATTGGCCTTCGATGCACAGGGATGCGGCAGAAATCATTCTCAAATGTGAAGCTTGTCAGATACACTCAAACGTTCCAAAGATGCTGAAGCAGGACATGACAAGTGTGACATCCGCATGGCCCTTCTCTCAGTGGGGTATCGATATCGTAGGACCTATGCCTATAGCTCCCGGAGGAGTCAAATTATTGCTGGTAGGAATCGATTACTTTACTAAGTGGGTGGAAGCTAAACCCTTAGCCTTCCTAACAGGGAGACAGATCGAGAAGTTTGTATGGGAGCACATTGTGTGCAGATTCGGAGTGCCCCATATAATCATATCTGACAACGGGAAGCAGTTCGCCGAAGGAGTCTTCTACGACTTCTGTCAAGGGCTCAACATAAAGCAGTCTTGGACATCCGTCTACCATCCGCAAGGTAACGGACAAGTGGAAGTTACAAACAGAGACATCGTCAAAGGGATTGAGAAAAGGCTGGGACGAACTCATCATGGATTGGTGGATGTGCTCCCTCAAGTATTATGGGCTCACAGGACGCACCCTAAGTCAAGCAATGGTCAAACCCCCTTCAGCCTAACGTACGAAACATAAGCGGTCATCCCTTCGGAGCTAATTGTACACACGGAGCGTTTGGCAACGTATGATGTGACACACGGTAAATTTTCACTAAAATTTAACTAATAATTAGTAATTTATTATTACAAAGCATAAGTCATTAAGCATGCATAAGCTTTGCCTGATCATTTGAGTAGATAACTCGCATACAGTAGACTATTGCATCACTTTTGCATTCATATCATTTTATGAATATTTCATTTTGTCTTATGATTAAATTGTAAGACGAGAGGTTATCTCGTGTTCCCCCAGTGACCGACACTGCACGCGTACCGACACTATGATAAGGTCTTGATGAAACAAATGACAAACCCTCGTAATGAAAAATAATTACAAAGATAATAATATCTCCGACGCGTATCTATAAGATATTACATTATAAAAATTATCAAACAATGATACTTCAGTCACAGCTTGATGTCGCGGGACACAAAATACTTAATACAATTTCACTTAAACAATAACTGTTATATGTCTACAAAGTACATTAATACCAAATGTATAATAATACATACACTTAACATATAAAAAGAAAACCTTTTATTAAAATTTGAGATATATACCCTTTTGTCTTCTCTTCCCCAAACGACAAAGCACAAAAGCAGAAAAAGAGATACCAAATCTTCATCTTCAACCTCTACTCCTGCACCCTCTTGTAGGTTGAATCTCCCCAAAGAAGAAAACCCAACATGCTTCTTTCATCACCTACTCTTCTCCCTTACCAAAACCATGTAACTTTTTGTCTCTCAAACCCACTCCTTGAAGGCGCCGGCTACCATTCGAATGAGTCCAAGAAGAGTCAAGACAAAGCTACTCAAAGAAAATCATATCTCAACATCAATCTACCTTGAGCCAAAGTCCAAGATTTCTTAGGTTTTTGAAGTTAACTAGTTTTGGCTTCAATCCAAAACACCAAGAAGAGAAAGATGGACAAGCACTTCCCCAAAATACTCCCTTTATCTCTAGTAGAGATGTGAAATGCCCAACTCAGTTTCCCCATCACTTGTACCAAAAATTAGGGTTTGTGAAACTTAGGGTTTTCAAAAAAATTGAATTGGGGGTTTTGCAATTGGGAGTATATTAGAGCTAAATCAAGCTTTGTTTGGTTCGAAACCCACAAAGCAACCTTCGTCCTTCAAGCATCTTCTATCGAGTTGAGATTACAAATTTACCTTTGTTGTAATGTTTTATATGTTGTTAATTGATGTCAAGTTTGGTACTTATATCAAAGGATTTGTTCTATACTTGTCGCGTTAATAATATTTGCTTGGTTGCTATGTTGAGTTTTGTTTTAGCCATTACTTGTTAAAATGATTTCTGTCAAAAATAAGATATCAATGGGTGTTGTGTTTGAGTTTCCTGTCGAAAGTATGAAACAAGAACAATTAAATAAGTCAAGTTTTATAAAGTCTACTAGTAACCCATGCTTGATGCTCGCATTTTTTTCAATCGACATTCATGTCATTTAAAGTGTGTCGAACCTTGTTATAACCTTGTCTAAACTTGAAAAACATGCGTGTTATCTTGGTGTCATATGACTCAAATTTCTGTCGAGACATTGTGTCTAAGCCGTCATGTATGTCTAGGGAGAAATTCAAGTAAAATGTGCTCTTTTGCCAAAATATATTAGGAGTAGTCTATATTCGTCAAGGTCTGTAATGGTAAAGTATTTGACGAAAATGAAACCGAGTTGAGTAGTACTCAACTAATATATGATACCGTCACACCTTTGCTCGCATTTTTCTAGTTATTAATGTTAGTCAAATCTCGTACGAAACAAGTCTCATACATGGTCATTTCCTTTTGTTAACTTATCTTCATTAAGTGCATATTTGTCATCTAAATAGATATGCTTTAGGACTATGAAAGATTGTCGACAACCTCATTTTGGTAGTACCATAGTGATGGAGTCATACTCCCTAGTCGAGAGATTCGGCTTCACAAAATGGAGCATGAACGATCGAGTATATTTCGAGCCAAGTTACTCACGTTAAGCTTTGAAAACAAAATGTATGTTTGGTAATAAAATCTGGAAATGAATCTTGGTATATGTCTTCTAAAATTTGAGCATGAGCCTGTTGTATCACCTCTATTGGATCAGGCCAACTTCTGCACCATCATTTGGGCCGAAGCCCATTCCTACATGTATTTCACATCGGGCCAAGCCCAAGACCTGTTGCCAGGTTGTCTTCAAATATGGGCCACAGCCCATGAATAAAACTGGTGACATCTGTTTGTATATCTAGTATGATCGAATAACATGATACCCAAAACAATTTATTGGATGACGAATAACGAAAAACCAATCCCCGTCCATCCTTTCCCTTCACTTCGTTACATATATTTTAAGGTCAAATATGTATAAAAGTCTTAATACAATTAGACAAGCACAAGCATACTTCTACACGAAAACAAGAAATGAAAATGTAATCTACCTGCAATAAAGGTTACATCAAAGTTGGACGTCAATCGTAATCGGATAAACAAGTATATGTCAAGTAATTCACTAGTCAAATTTATAAATGTGAAACACTCAATTTTTGCAGAACAATTAAAGACCACTATATTATTTTATCATATATTAAATTTGATAGTCTTCAAATTTAACTTACATATTTTCTAAATACAATTAGAAAATAAATTAACTAATGTTTGATCTTTGACACTACTATCATGTGTCCACTTAAATAAGTATATACACATTATATACTTACTAAAAGAATAACGTAAATGTTTTCAAACCAACTCTTGGATTATAATATTGTAATAGTGTCAACATGAAAAGTATATATATACTTCGTATACTTACTAAGTAAAACCATTTTAATAATTTTTACAAACTAAAGTTTAGTTCTATTACAATTAAACTATTTTGAGTAAGCGATACTTAAAACAATGAACTAAAACATTGCCCTCCTTATCTAGGTTGCGTGTCGGTGCCGCTTCACAACAATCACTAATCCCACATTTGGATTGCACATTTGCTAAGGTGAGTTTTCATAGCCCCTCTTTTACTTGATAAACTGTTTTATACATTTTAGGGTGAGAAATATGCAAAACCTTTTTATGGACCTAAACTATTGCATGATTACTATTACGTGGTTTAGCCTAAGCCCTTATGTCCCTAGAGAATGCCCTTTTTCATGAACCGTCAATTCCCCATTGGGAAACGCGAATGTTATAAATAGATCTATTGAGGGTGACTCCTCCGTTCGGTTGGCCATGCTTAGGCCAAGGCGAAACGTATACCATGTCAGAATCGAGTGTTGAGGGACAAAACACTCGCTATGGGCCCTATATTGTATGATATCTTTTAGCATACAGAAACTGTCGTAGTATCGGTTGCATGAACTTAGAGCTAACGTAATAGACATTCATCTATATATCATTATATTCGTTGTAATGATTATATGACTTTGATTATGGTCCAAATTTACTATTTAAACTTAAACCTATGAACTCACCAGCTTTTAGCTGACCTTTTTAGCATATTTTTCTCAGGTGCTTAAGTTATGTTCATGGAGGCAAGGCAAGAGGCGGGTTAATGGTCATATTAGTATCTAAGAAGTGTTTTCACACAAACTGATGTTTTTAAATTGGGACCACTGAACTTATGGGATGTGCCCATTTATCTAAACAATGTTGTAAGATAATGTTTTAAAACTATTTTATGAAATTAAACGGAGTATGTATTCCGTTCTTTATTACTTGTGCTGTGATCACCAATTTCGTAACATTCCCAATAACTCGTATGCTTCCGCTAAACAAAATTGGGGGTGTTACATATGATGCCTCCCAAAATGACGAAAGGATCAGGGAAAACCTTGATCTGCTAGAAGAAAGACGAGAAATAGCCTCCATCCGAGAAGCAATACACAAACATAAGATCGAAGGCTACTATAACAAAAGGGTCAGACCTTCCACTTTCAAGCCTGGAGAATATGTGCTACGCTTCAACAGTGCAAGCAAAGCAGAGTACCAGGGAAAGCTGGGACCAACTTGGGAAGGACCCTACATGGTAGCTGAGGCCTACGGCAACGGAGCCTAAAAACTGGCCACTCTTCTCGGAGAACCCATCGACAGGACATGGAATGGTACGAACCTTCGAAAGTTCTATGTTTAAGAAGTACTTTTACTTTTTTCTTGTAATTAGAAGCTTCTCAAGGGAAAGAAAACATTATTGGTAGTTGTCTTAGTTTTCATTTCAAGAATGATGTAATCCTCCCTACCAATTCAATGATAAATAAGACATTTCCCACAAATCTCTTGCTTCGTTTTTTAAACACAAAGATTTGTTCAGCCAAGTCGTTAATGAGTTTCAATGTCGAATAAAATGGCTCAAGGTGTAATACATGCCTTATCATTTAAGCCAACTTTAACATTCACATTAACTCTCCTAGTAGTTTTTGGCGCTTGTAAAAATATATACAAAGTCATACTACTTAAAGGATTTGAGATAGAGTGGGTCGCGACCCTCTGTCAATGATCAAATTTGGTCATTATATTCTTGGTGTTGTAATTTACACACAATGAGGTTGTTTAACCTTAGGTTGTAAAACTTAAGTGTCAGAAATATGGCGTACGAGAAGTTAACAAAACAACACAATAATAACTAAGTGTGTAGAGGTATTTCCCCTACACCATACCATTCAAAATGAGGGCTAGTGCCCGTGTACCGCACGAGGAGCCTAAGCCCATAAATTGTTTTGGCCCATGGCCATACATCACAAGCATTTAAATTGTTTAGAGAACAAGACAAGCATTGTAAAATAAGATAAATTGTCTTAAAGGGTACATGCCACCCTTTGAAACCAAATTACTGCCGACATGGCAGCCTTCATTCCTGCTTTTTTGGAGATGGAGTGGGGGATGGTTGCACTGAGATAGGCTTGGTAGACATAGTCTTCTTGGTGGGAGTGGTAGGCTTCAGCTTCCGAGGTCTCTTGGAAAGGAGGTCTTCGAGGGGTGCCATAGGATCTTTGGTAGCCTCAGCAAGGAAGGAGTACTCTCCGGTTGCGAATACATTTCCTGCCTCATCATACTCAGCCTTCGAAGTGGGACGGTAGCATTCAATCTTTGAAAGGTCCACGAGCTTACCTGTTTTGGCAGCCTCCTCTAACGCCAAGCACCGTCCATGAAAAGTGGCTGATTTGATGACCTTTCACATCTGAGCTCCCAATTCATCACTGTGGTAGAGCTCCATAGCTATGTAAGGTACCACCTTTGAAACGACCTCCGCACGATCCTTTTTCAGCATCTTATATCTCATCTGCAAGCCATCGACTTCCTCCCTCAACTTTACTTCTACCTCTTCGAGCCTAGCCTTCTCTCCCTCCAGACTAGCACACTTAGCGTCAAGCACAGCGTTTTGACCAATGAGAGTTGCTACCTTACCCTCCTCCACCTTGAGTCTAACAATTTCGGTTGTCAACTTTTCAATTTTTTGACGGAGGTCTTGAACAAGGGGATTCTTCTCCAGGTCCTTCTCTATCTCATCACACTTGGCCTCCAATTCAGCATACTCCCGATCCCTATGTTTTTCCCTTTCCAACATCACATCCATCTCCTGCCTAGCATTGGTCACAACCCTGAGTAACTCCCTGGTCCTGGTATTCAAGTGATTATCCAATACTGCTTGCCTCGCTACACCATTGTCATGCATATCACAAACCCTTTCAATGGACATATTTTCCAGCAAACCCTTCTATGAAGGGGGGTGACATGATTCACAATCTGATGACAGGCTAAAGCATTGGGGAGCTCCTTAGTCTCTGGAAGGCCTGCGACCAATACAATGTATAAAGGTTAAGTTAATTTTGACACTTATCACTTCACATATTAAATAAGGAAAAACTGCTTACCATGAACCTCCACGGATTCATCTGGTAACTCAAAGGCTGACTTCACAAACTTTCTGCCCTCAGCACTCTTTTGCTTCACAACCCTTGATCCTGAGGCAGGGAGAGGATTCTTCTTTTTGTTGGTAGACTTAACAGCCTTGGCTGCTGTTCCTTTTACTTTTCAACTGTGCAGCTATCCCTGTTGAACCTATAACTGGGACATCCTCATCCGCAGGATCATCTGAGTCAGCAACATTCTCAACAAGTTGGGACGGACCCTCCAACGCGCTGAGAGGGTGGCCGATGCAATAGGGTCCGGATTCGGATGTGTCTACCTCATTGTTGTTCACAGATGTCGAAGGAGAGCCAACACCATAAGAATCTTCGCCTTCTCAGCGGCATAAAGCTTAAATCTTCATCCAAATCTTGGTACATGAAGTTTCTGAATGACATCTCTGCAAAATAGAAACAAAAAGAAATAAATATCAGCGTACATTGGTCCTACTTAAATAGAAGTAGATAAACATACTTTGTCCTTGGTATATGATCACAGGCTTCTTGGAGACCCCTCCCAGCTCTGGGCAATCCCAGCCATGTATAAGATGGCTTCTGGGAACACTTGCACATCCACAGGATATTTGGCCAAACGCTGATAACAGGGATCCATTCGCACCTCATATGGCAAGGGGGTCATTATACTGTTTTGCATCAAACATATTTTCCTTATTCAGCAACTCTGGATATTTAGGGGGAACAATAGTGTCTTGCACGTAGAAAAATCTACCTTTCCAACCTGTCATATTTGTATATACCCTCCCAAACAGGTTTGGAACATCCGATTCAGGCCTTTTTGCTAAAGTTAACAAATTGCCCCAAGGATACAAGTTCATAAATCCTCTTAAAACCTTTAATGTTGGTTCATAGCCGTATGCTTTACACATCACTATGAATGTTTTCAGTTTGGCTAAACCAAAGGGGTTAAACCTAGAGATGTGAACCTTGTAGTATTGCATAAACTCTAATATCAGTGGGTGCAGCGGAATCCTAAGGTTAGAATGGCTAAATGCATTTGTGTACAGCCCTACGAAACCTTTAGGAGCATAAAAAAATACACTGATTAGGTTTGGGTAACATCACTTTATGCCCTAGTGGGATTGGATAATCAGCTAAGTGATCATGTAACTCTTTTGCAGATAATGTACATTTTTGCTGTTTTATGATAAACTTGGAATCCATTTTTTAACAACAAACAAGCTACAAGTTAGAGGGAAGGTTTACCTTTTGTTTTCGGAGTGGAGGCGATCACAATTTTATTGCGTGTTGAAAGTGGCGAAGAGAGTAAAATGTTTTAGGGTTTCAACAACCCCTCCTTAAATATTGTTTTTACCGCTTTCCTAGCCGCACACGTGTATCTGCTATTGACTCTTATCCGATCTCATTAGTTTTTAAATTTTAAAAATAAGTCTTTTGGTCTCCGGGTAATATGGGAAGTTGTAATTCCTGTAGCGGGCAGCCGAATGGTTTAATTAGCATTAAATGCGCTTAGTTAGTTGCATAGTTATCTCCCAACTAGTATGTTTAGCAGCATGATGGTATTTTTTTGAAGCATGAAGTCGAAAGCAATGTCTCTTCGCTCATATACATGACTTTCGACTACCCTCTGAGTAGCTCGAAGGACACTCCTCCGAGATGTGTCGAAGCCCTTCCATACGAAGGCCCAAGTTAGGATTCCAATATATCCATAGGCGTCAAACCATTCATTAGCACGAAGGTTACCTAAGGGGAATTCGCCATTCGAAGCCCTAAGCCCTTCGGGGTATGGCTGACGAAGGAACAATAGATAGGAGAACCTCCTGACTTGGTCAAACCCACGATCTCCATCTCTCTCTTGGCTTCCCCGTCAAGTCTAAGAACGTGGGTCACTTAGCCCTAGCGGTTACCCACAATCATGGGACGCCCCCATGATCTCCGACATTCATGAAGAAGTGCTCTCAACCCTATGTCATTCACTATAAATAGGTTGGACGGGCAATGGATTATGGTATGCTCATTTCACACTCATTTCTTTACTTACACACACTTATACAACCATAACTCATACTTACTCTCACGCCGGAGGTGGTTCGAGGGTCCTACCCTGTAATCACTTAACGTAGTGTTTAGTATTTCTTATTCTCAGGTGAAAGGCAAGTCTTGGCTGGAACATACACCCCTCATATCTTTGATCATCATCGAAGCCTGGTAGTGCAATCTATTGTACAATCACCTGGTATCTAGCACACATGCATACAACAAACAGAATATCTGGTCTACTGGCTGTGAGGTACATCAGGGATCCAATCATACTACGATATTTTGTTTGATATACCGTGATCCCTGAGTGGTCCTCATCCAGTTTAGTACGCTCTATCATGGGGGTGTCAACAGGGTCACAGGAATCAAATCCAAATTTCTTTAAAATCTCATTTGCATATTTAGATTTATTTATAAAAATGCCTCCGAGACTTTGTGAAATTTGTAATCCCAAGAAAAATAACATTTGTCCCATCATTGACATTTGAAATTTGGAGCCCATCTCCATAGAAAAACGGTCACATTCAGTCGAGGCAAAAATAATATCATCAACATAAATTTGAACGTGAATTAAATGTTTGCTTGACTTTCTGCTAAACAATGTCGGATCAACTGCTCCTTTGCTGAATCCAGTAGATAGAAGAAACTTTGATAGCGTATCATACCATGCCCTTGTAGCTTGCTTTAAACCATAAAGGGCCTCTTCGGCGATAGACATGAGTAGGATGCTCTGGATTCACAAAACCTTATGGTTGGCTGACGTATACAACTTCTTAAGATCTCCATAAGAAAAGCCGTCTTTACATCCATCCGATAGACTACCATATTCTTACTTGCGCATAGCCAAGAAGATTTGATTGCCTCGATACGAGCAACTAGAGCAAATGATTCTTCAAAGTCAATACCCTCCTCTTGACGGTATCCTTTGCAACCAATCGAGCCTTGTTCTTTAATACATCACCATGCTCATCAAGTTTTAATTTGAAGATCCACTTTAGAGCAATGATCATAGCACAGTCAGGAGCAGTTACTAATTCCCATACATCTAGTCGATCAAACTCATGAATTTCTTCTTGCATGGCATTGAACCAACTGTCTTTATTCATGGCAGTTTTAACGTCTTTTGGTTCGACCTTGGATAGTACGGAGTTGAAGAAGCACCATAAGGCATCAGTTGCAAGTTGTTTTCTTGTGGATACTGGATGAGAGGGATTTCCAATGATGTTGTCCAATGGATGATCATGTGTCCATTTTCTAAGGTGTTCGTGTGGTTGTTGTTGAGTAACTGAAGTAGCAGAGTCAATTTCCCCTGATGAAGATGGTTCTGATGATGATTCAGGAGCAAATATGTTTTCAAAGAGGGCATCTTCAGGAGTAGCAAAGGGATTATCTCCATCATATGTGCCAGAAACAATTCCATGATGTACACTTGATGATTGATGATTTGTTGATGAGGCAGTGATGGCAGCAGCGCTTCTTGACTTAATGACATAGAAACTAAAGGGTTAACTTCGTTGACATGGATAGGAACGACCTCTGTTGATGGAATTGATGAATCATTAGCACTTGGCTCATAGTGTTCATCAAACATTGGATCAAACAATTTCTTCAAATCATCTTTTGAAGGAGGTACATAAGGAGTTGCTGGTGAGGGATTTAGAACAAGAGTAGAACTGATAGGACTACTTGATGAAGGTTGAGATGCTGGTCCAGAACTGGATTGTCCTGGAGCCATTTGCCGGACAACTCATCGAAGCGTAGCGTGAGTAGTTTCCATGATATCTCGAGTTCTTTTGTTGTAGATTTGGTAACCCTTCTTGTTTGATGCATAACCTACAATAACTCCAATGTCTGCCTTAGCTCTTAATTTACCTAAATCTTGACCTTCATTAGTTGGATAGCACAAAGAACCAAACACACGAAGGTAGGAGAGATCAGGTTTTCGTTTATGGACAAGTTAGTATGGAGTTTTTCCATGAGATGTGTGTATGAGGGAGCGATTTTGGGTGTAGCAAGCAGTGGCAATGGCTTCAGCCCAGAGAAACATTGGAACCTTTGAATAAATTAGCATTGTTCTTGCGGCTTCCACAAGAGTTCGATTTCGTCTTTTAACTACACCGTTACATTTGAGGAGTTCGTGGAACACTTCTTTGATGACTGATTCCAACACTTTCATAAAATTGACTTAAGTGTTTGTTAACAAACTCATTGCCATTATGCTGTTCGAACAATTCTAACCGTATTGTTAAGTCGAACCTAAAGCTGCTTGATAAGTTTGATGATGACATCCGGAGTTTCATCCTTTGTCCTCAAAAACTTTACCCAAGTAAATCGAGAGTAGTCATCAACAACGACTAAAATATATTTCTTCCCATTAATCCTTTGCACTCTCATTGGTCAGCACAAATCCATATGAAGGGTATCTTGAACTTCCATTCTTGAGTTTGTGGGTTTGGGTTTGTGGGCATATTTCTTGCTTTTCCCAATTGGCATGCTGAACAAAGATGATCTTTTTCATACTTTAATGCAGGGTAAGCGTCTTACAAGATCATTTCTGGAAAGATTATTAATGGTGCCAAAGTTCAAGTGATTGAGACGACGATGCCATAACCATGATTTTGTTTTTGAAGCCTTTGACAACAAGCAGATTGGAGAAGACTTCATCATGTCTTTGATAGAGATGGTGTATAGATTTGAACCACGAGTTCCTCTTAACAGTTCCACACCATCAAGTTCTCTAACGAAACAAGCATGTTTTATAAATGCCACTTCTAGATCGGAATCACAGAATTGACCAACAGAAAACAAGTTATGACCAAGACCTTCAACATAATATACCCTGGAGATTACACTTTTGCCAACAACATAGTCTCCATAACCCATAATTGCTCCAAAATGGTCGTTCCCGAATCTAACAGTCCCGATGAGTTTACTCATGAAGTTCATGAGACACGGCGATCTCCAGGTCATATGCTTGGAACAACACTGAGTCCGGTACCATAGAGCGATTTGAGCGATCTGCGGTTGAGCCTTGAGACAAGAATGGATAAGCGGATAATGGGATCCCCATGCAAGAATGGGTTCCATTTGGTTAATAACAGTGATTGGAACACCCACGCCGGAAGTAGAAACAATGGATTCATCGGGAATAGATGCAGTGCTAGTGTCCGTATTTGACCTATTCAAAGTATGTTCACTTCTTAAAGGAATAGTTCTACCAATAGGCATCCATTTTCTAATGGGCATTGACTTAGAAAATTTAGGGCAAAACTTATTAAGATTAAACTTACGCCAGAGGTATCCATTGATAACCAATATTACTAAATTTTCTTCCTATGGGTTTCCAATGTTTTCTAACTTTCTTTTGCCTTTGCCTTTTAGCCTTCTTAGCTTGATTTTTGACATTAACAACTTTTATTGACTGGCGGGCATTTAACGGCATTAAGCAAAACATTCACACCACATTCATGATCGTAAAAGAAATCAGCAGCATCATCATTACATGGTTTTCGAGATAGTAGCGAGAATTGAATTAATTACGTACGCTTATAGCTAATACTAGAATCTACGATTAGTTTTATTCAACTCAAACTTAGTGTTCCTAGGGTGGTCTTCTACTCTCTTCCAATGCACATTCTTAGCTTGCGAGGTCCTATCTTGCTTTGTATTGCATGGAGGCTTTGACCTGCTTGCTTTTATGTCACGATTACTCATGTAGAGGAATTATGGGATCATTAGTTGGTTGGGCTACTTTTGCATTCTGAACTAGACGTGCATGGATCAGAACTACTTGCAGGAACTTTAGAGTTAACTTTCTTAATATTGGGCATAGAATGGGTTGCATAATTGGCACTAGGCATAGAACAAGGCATCATAGCTTTATCTTTTGCACCTAAGGATTTAGGACACGTTGCTCTTAAACATTCTAGCAGCTCTTGAGATTGTTTGGCCTGAATGCAAGCAAACCTAATCTCTATCAAGTGGCTTATTTATGAAATCCTCTTCTACAATCTCACGGAGACATTCTAGACTATCCTTAAGGTGAGCGAAATAGTTATGAAACACAAGTTCATTATTTCTATGATGAGGAGGAATGTATTTAACAGCCATCACAGATATATTTGCAGGTCTGCAGATGACTTTGATGCAACATTCTAATTAAAGACAAGTGACATTTTCCCTTTTTCCTGACTCTTCAAATTCTCAATTTCCTTTTGCAAAAGCGTTATCTTTTTAGTTTGTTCTTGTCACAGTGACTTTCATTGAATCATATAACTCTTTAAAGTGTTGTTTAACTTTTCATTTCTTCTAGAAAGCGATGCGTCTTTGAAAACAGATCAAGCTACCTCACACAAGCCGGCCACTTGTGAATGGCCAACCGTAAGAAGCTTAAAACTGCTTAAAACACAAATGCAATGAAGTCCTGGAGAATAGAATGAATTCCCGGGTCGTTTAGTCCCACGGAGACTCAATGGTGTGTCAAAACTGATTCAGATGATGGAGTAATCACTAAGGATAGTGATCTGTAAAGGATTTGGATGAATAATTATAACTAAGGAAAAAGATAATAAATTAAAGCGGTTTAAATACAAATTAAGAAAATTAAAAAGATAAAATATATTAAATAAACGCTATCACTATTTTTACAATGATGTTTGTGTGATTTTATAAAACAAAATAACTTAAATAAACTATTTTAACTAAAACGTAAACTCAAATTACCTAAAAACTAGATTTAAAATGAAAACGTACGTTAAGTATAAAAATTACGCAGGTGCGCAAGACAAAACGTAAAATTTATGAAATAAAAGTCCTATAAGTGTAAAAACAATTTTATTACGTAATATATGACGAAAGAAAATTTTTAAAAAAAGAATTATATTTTTTAGACTTTTATATTTTTTATTATGAATTAATTAAGATTTTACATTAATTAAATGTTTAAAAATACTAAAACTAATGATAAAAATCCGAAACTTTTTTGTAAAATACTTAATACTAATACAAATTTATGAAAATTGCAAAACTTGAAAAAGCTAGCTTAAATAAGCTCGAAATAAGCTAAATACACCAAATAAGCTAAACTGGACAATTAGTATATAAGTAATTGATTGTGCACAAAATGGACGAGACAAGTCCCAAGGGCAATTGGTTTACAGGTACACTTCTATCACCCTCATAAGGGGGAGGTCTCAGGTTCGAGCCTGCCTACCCCCTTTTTGTTAAACATTTTTTTTTTTTTTTTTTTTTTTGCAAACTATTAAACACAAGAGAATAAGTACTTTTTACAACTAAAACTTTTAACAAAAACAACTGATAAGCTCAGTTTGAGCTTATTTTTACCAACAGTAAGCAAGAAAAAAGAAGTAAGCAAAAGGCTTAAGCTAAAAAGCTAATAAGCTACTCAATAAGCAAAATGGAACTGGAAATAAGCAAAAGAACTTATAAAAAGCTAAAATGACAACTGAGAAAGCATAATTACCAAAAAATAAGCACAAAATAAGCCAAAATAAGCACAAGCTTATCTAGTTACACAGGGTACTATTGGTTTACTAGGCTGACTTTAAGCTTATTTTTAAGCACTTAAACAGACTTGGAAATGAAAATAAAAACTGAGACTAACTAGCTAACCAATTGAGCTTTACAAAAATCTAATTTACAAGGATTGGCTTATTCTAATAAGCTTATGAGAAGCTTATTAAGAAACTGAAAAACCATGATTACTTGATGTACACAGGAAATGGACAAAATAAAAAGCACTGAGCAGTCCTAGTAAATAAGCTACAAATGGTAAAATAAGCTATGGACTATAGAGACAGCTAAGTGGGCTATTCAAAAAGCTAACTTGCACAAGCTAAAAGCCACTAATAAGCTCTCTGAGAGCTTGTGAAATGGGGTACCACAACTACACAGGGGCACTCTTGAGAAAGGGTATCCAAAATAAGCTAACAAATAAGCACTTTACAAGCTAATAAAGATCTGACCAGTATTTTTCTAATTTTTTTGAGCAGCTAAATATTAATTTCCTAAAAGCACAAATCCTAGATCCTAACAGTAAGATCACAATGAAATTCTAAGTTTTATTCAAAAACGACCAAATGAAATTTTGACTTTTTATTAAAAACTGAAAAGTTGACTTAAGTGAGTTTAGAAATTAAACTACTGATTAAATAAGCTATATTAAGCTATAATAAAACTAAATTAAGCAAACTTAATAACTTTTAAGCTAAAATTATGAGAATAGAATTGAAAAACTTAAACAGATAAGAATTGAGAAAAGATTTAAAGCAATTGGACTATTAACTAAATAAGGACTGAGTTTGAATGTTGAACTGAGCTTTATGACCATTATGTATCATACATCAAATAAGAACAACAACACACACAGGCATAAACACAGTTTAAACAGCAAATTCAATTATGAAATCTAAAATTGCCACAGTGAACACTGATGTGAATTTGAATATGAATCTGACCATTTACACATTACCACTGAGCTTAAAGGCTTGTCACTTCCTCAAATGGCCTAATGGGTCATGTATAAACAGAAATAAACAACACAAACAACCTCAAGATCCTAAATCGTGCCAAATCCAAACAGTCCTTTAAACTTCACTTGTCACATGAAATTCAAAGTATTCAATGAATTGACCACAAACACGATTCTAAACGTATTATTACTACATAAGAAGACTAACTAAGCATAAAACTTCAAAAACTCAAGCAAGAAACATAGATTTGTCAAATTTGCATTTCACCTGATTTGTTTCATTTCTAAGCACAAGTGATTCTAAACAAACAAACTGCTTATATTAAACTATGATAACACTAAACAACTACTAAGAAACAGGAAAACATAAGATTCAAAGCATGAACAAGACTAAAACAGTAAATTGTTAAAAATGGTAAAAATGGAATTCACAAATGATCAAGGCAAAACCTGAATACCAAGGTCAGAAACTACTCCTAGCTTGTTGTCAAAAAGCTAGGAACCAGAAAACCATCCAGCTTAGTTCCTATACCCCATAACTGCTTATTGGACCATGAGATGATTTCCATTAAACTTTTCTTGATTTTTTTTTTGTGACTTTTCTGAAATTAAAAATCTAAACTTGTTTAATGAATCTAAAAGCTTAATGAGCTTTTGTCAGAAGCTTATGAGAGCTATAGAATCCACTAAACAACTAGCTAACATGGAATTAAAATAACTTGAAAATTAAAGTAATTTAAGCAAAATTTGGAAACTGGAATTAAACTGACATTAAAGTTTCATTACACTATTTTAAGGTAAATTACAACATAAAAACTGTAAAAGATATTTAATTTAAAGAAAGCATGTAAAAATTATACTACGTGAACAATGGTTAAAACCAAAGTTAAGTCTTCTCTTGCCTCTCCTCTCTTTTTATACATCAAAAAGCTTTTTCTCACTCCTCTGAATGATTCCCACTTGTTTTTAGAACCGTTGGATGACTTGAGCTCGTTATGGCCATTGGATCATTTTGGCGGGAAATCTGTTTTTGACCTGTTGGAGGTTGAGTGAGGGGAAGAGGATTGCATTAAATGCGTTTTGTAGCTGTGTGGAAGTGGGGGGAACAAGGAAGGGATAAGGTGAGGAGGATAGTGTGTTGCAGGGCTTTGGCAGGGAAAGCAGTTGGGAAGAAGGAAAAGCGCGCCAAGGGGTGTTTTGTTTTTATTATTAACGTGGGTGGGTCGGGTTAAATATTGGACGGGTTGGTTTATTGGACGGGTTGGGAGTTAAGGTTGGGCCAGGCTTGGGTTGGGCTTTGGGTAATAATAATAAGGGTCCGGTTTGGTTAAGTGATAACACAAGGACCACATTTGTAATTCAACCAAAGATAAAGGACTGATCATGAACTTTTTCCAATGTTATTACAAGGACCAAACTTGACAACTTTGATAGTACAAGGATAACTTTTGCATATAATTCCATTTAAAAATATCCAAGGACTACTTTTGCAATTTTTCAAAGTTTAAGGACCTTTTCTGCCATTTGACCAAAGAATCATTCAAGGACCAATTTTAACAACTTAGAATATTTTAGGGACCTTGAATGATATTTTTCTACATTTTTGGATTCCAGGGACTAGATTTGACAACTTTTAAAACTTGGGGGACTAAAACTGCCAATTTTGCAAACTTGATACGTTTTTCATCTGATTTTGATCTTTTTGCATTTAAAACACATAAAACACTGATTTGTGATATTTTGATGCATTTTTGAGTGTTTTCAGATGTTTTTGTAGTCTAGACAGTATAAAAATGATGAGTATTTAGACACTCATCAATCACCCACACTGAGATATTGCTAGTCCCTAGCAATGATTTAGATCTTTAATGGATTTTAAAAACTCTTTACCAAAAGCCATCACTTCTGGAGTAGCCAAATGTTTCAGTTCAAGTAAGAACTATGGTACACTGATAACCATCTGATTTATTGGCAAATCATAAACCATATAACGGATTTGATGTGTCTTTAACAGAAGCCGTACCCTTCTGGACTAGCCAACTCTTAGATAAATTATCGGAAGCAATATCTTTGGTGAGCTGAATACCAATTATGGATTTTCCACTGCCTTTACCACAAGCCATAACCTTGCGGGCTAGCCAACTCTTCACTTTTTAGGATATGGTGAGTT
The DNA here is from genome assembly GCA_910596185.1 of Chrysanthemum makinoi. Classification (NCBI taxonomy): domain Eukaryota; kingdom Viridiplantae; phylum Streptophyta; class Magnoliopsida; order Asterales; family Asteraceae; genus Chrysanthemum; species Chrysanthemum makinoi. Next base: position 164,225,017 of record OU343216.1, on the reverse strand, counting down.
GAGAACCATACAATTTTGGGCAAATTGCAAGCCATATAAACGGATTTGAGAAATCTTTACCAAGAGCCGTTTGCTCCTGGATTAGCCAATCCTTTTGTCTATTAGACATGGCGGACTGATAACCAGATGAGTAAGTGTAGAACACTTACTCCAAAAAAAAATTTTGGCCAAAAACGGGGGAATTAGGCGGTATAATTACATGATAAAATTCGTGAGAATTCCCCCCCACACTTAGAAATGAATATTGCCCTCAATATTCAAAGTACCGGCGGTTATGCCGAAACTAAGAACGTAAAAGGGAAATATTACGGCCATTATTTAGAAAGATGATTTTTTTTTTTTTTTTTTTTTAAAGAGATATATATATATAACATGTGGGGCATCACCCCCACACTTAGGGGGTAGAAAGGGGTAAGAAGACAGAAATATGGGTGAAAACCCATATGGTGTGTGATACTTGTTTTGATTCCCGAGGTCGCTAGCTTGACTCGACCAGAATTAAATTGTTCATGGGGAAGTGGAGTGGGATTGCCACTCAAAGAGTGGGTGAGAAATTGGAGTGGGATTGCCACTCACAGAATTATGAATAATCATTACTAAGATAAGTCTAAGAATCTAGAAAGGTAGAAAGAAACTCGAAAAAAGCGAGAAGAATCTTTTTGATTTTTGATTTTATAAAAAGAAATGGAAAATATTTTTGTATTTTTATCTTTTATATATATATATACAAAGAACAAGAGAAGAAAGCAGGGAAATCCTAACAACTGCCCTCGAAGAGGGAATTGGGCTTGACAGAGCTCAGCAACTGGAATCCGACAACCGAACGATCAAACGTTCTTAATAGAGGAGTTAACAAACTGCGCGTTTCCGCCCCTTAAAAGGGAATCTAGGTTTGTAACGTCTACCAAATTGTTTTCAAACAGCCAACAACCAAATGTTGTAACTGAGGGACTAATCAAACTGGGCAAGTTGTATTCTACAAAAAGGAAAATATTTTTGGGTGTTGATAACACTTCAGGAAAAGTGTTAATGAATTTTTTTTTTTTTTTTTTTTTTTTTTTTTTTTTTTTGAAACTTTACAAAAAACTTTTTACAAAATATGGAATATGTGCAAGAATGGGTCTGAAAAAGGCTAAACACACGCTAAAGCCTCCCCGGCAGCGGCGCCAAAATTTGATCTGTGCTGAAAACAGTCAAGCTACCTCACACAAGCTGGCCACTTGTGAATGGCCAACCGTAAGAAGCTTAAAACTGCTTAAAACACAAATGCAATGAAGTCCTGGAGAATAGAATGAATTCCCGGGTCGTTTAGTCCCACGGAGACTCAATGGTGTGTCAAAACTGATTCAGATGATGGAGTAATCACTAAGGATAGTGATCTGTAAAGGATTTGGATGAATAATTATAACTAAGGAAAAAGATAATAAATTAAAGCGGCTTAAATACAAATTAAGAAAATTAAAAAGATAAAATATATTAAATAAACGCTATCACTATTTTTACAATGATGTTTGTGTGATTTTATAAAACAAAATAACTTAAATAAACTATTTTAACTAAAACGTAAACTCAAATTACCTAAAAACTAGATTTAAAATGAAAACGTACGTTAAGTATAAAAATTACGCAGGTGCGCAAGACAAAACGTAAAATTTATGAAATAAAAGTCCTATAAGTGTAAAAACAATTTTATTACGTAATATATGACGAAAAAAAAATTTTAAAAAAAGAATTATATTTTTTAGACTTTTATATTTTTTATTATGAATTAATTAAGATTTTACATTAATTAAATGTTTAAAAATACTAAAACTAATGATAAAAATCCGAAACTTTTTTGTAAAATACTTAATACTAATACAAATTTATGAAAATTGCAAAACTTGAAAAAGCTAGCTTAAATAAGCTCGAAATAAGCTAAATACACCAAATAAGCTAAACCGGGCAATATGTATATAAGAGATAGATTGTGCACAAAATGGACGAGACAAGTCCCAAGGGCAATTGGCATCCAGGTACACTTCTATCACCCTCATAAGGGGGAGGTCTCAGGTTCGAGCCTGCCTACCCCCTTTTTGTTAAACATTTTTTTTTTTTTTGCAAACTATTAAACCCAAGAGAATAAGTACTTTTACAACTAAAACTTTTAACAAAAACAATGATAAGCTCAGTTTGAGCTTATTTTACCAACGATAAGCAAAAAAAGAAAAAAGGCAAGCTAAAAAGCTAATAAGCTACTCAATAAGCAAAATGGAACTGGAAATAAGCAAAAGAACTTATAAAAAGCTAAAATGACAAGAAAAGCATAATTACCAAAAAATAAGCACAAAATAAGCCAAAATAAGCACAAGCTTATCTAGTTACACAGGGTACTATTGGTTTACTAGGCAGCTTTAAGCTTATTTTTAAGCACTTATGACTTGGAAATGAAAATAAAAACTGAGACTAACTAGCTAACCAATTGAGCTTTACAAAAATCTAATTTACAAGGATTGGCTTATTCTAATAAGCTTATGAGAAGCTTATTAAGAAACTGAAAAATCATGATTACTTGATGTACACAGGAAATGGACAAAATAAAAGCACGGCGAGTCCTAGTAAATAAGCTACAAATGGTAAAATAAGCTATGGACTATAGAGACAGCTAAGTGGGCTATTCAAAAAGCTAACTTGCACAAGCTAAAAGCCACTAATAAGCTCTCTGAGAGCTTGTGAAATGGGGTACCACAACTGTGCATAGGGCACTCTTCAGAAAGGGTATCCAAAATAAGCTAACAAATAAGCACTTTACAAGCTAATAAAGACTGAACCAGTATTTTTCTAATTTTTTTGAGCAGCTAAATATTAATTTCCTAAAAGCACAAATCCTAGATCCTAACAGTAAGATCACAATGAAATTCTAAGTTTTATTCAAAAACGACCAAATGAAATTTTGACTTTTTATTAAAAACTGAAAAGTTGACTTAAGTGAGTTTAGAAATTAAACTACTGATTAAATAAGCTATATTAAGCTATAATAAAACTAAATTAAGCAAACTTAATAACTTTTAAGCTAAAATTATGAGAATAGAATTGAAAAACTTAAACAGATAAGAATTGAGAAAAGATTTAAAGCAATTGGACTATTAACTAAATAAGGACTGAGTTTGAATGTTGAACTGAGCTTTATGACCATTATGTATCATACATCAAATAAGAACAACAAAACACACAGGCATAAACACAGTTTAAACAGCAAATTCAATTATGAAATCTAAAATTGCCACATGAACACGATGTGAATTTGAATATGAATCTGACCATTTACACATTACCACTGAGCTTAAAGGCTTGTCACTTCCTCAAATGGCCTAATGGGTCATGTATAAACAGAAATAAACAACACAAACAACCTCAAGATCCTAAATCGTGCCAAATCCAAACAGTCCTTTAAACTTCACTTGTCACATGAAATTCAAAGTATTCAATGAATTCGACCACAAACCTGATTCTAAACGTATTATTACTACATAAGAAGACTAACTAAGCATAAAACTTCAAAAACTCAAGCAAGAAACACAGATTTGTCAAATTTGCATTTCACCTGATTTGTTTCATTTCTAAGCACAAGTGATTCTAAACAAACAAACTGCTTATATTAAACTATGATAACACTAAACAACTACTAAGAAACAAGAAAACATAAGATTCAAAGCATGAACAAGACTAAAACAGTAAATTGTTAAAAATGGTAAAAATGGTAAAAATGGAATTCACAAATGATCAAGGCAAAACCGAATACCAAGGTCGAAAACTACTCCTAGCTTGTTGTCAAAAAGCTAGGAACCAGAAAACCATCCAACTTAGTTCCTATACCCCAGGCTGCTTATTGGACCATGAGATGATTTCCATTAAACTTTTCTTGATTTTTTTTTTGTGACTTTTCGAATTAAAAATCTAAACTTGTTTAATGAATCTAAAAGCTTAATGAGCTTTTGTCAGAAGCTTATGAGAGCTATAGAATCCACTAAACAACTAGCTAACATGGAATTAAAATAACTTGAAAATTAAAGTAATTTAAGCAAAATTTGGAAACTGGAATTAAACTGGAATTAAACTGACATTAAAGTTTCATTACACTATTTTAAGGTAAATTACAACATAAAAACTGTAAAAGATATTTAATTTAAAGAAAGCATGTAAAAATTATACTACGTGAACAATGGTTAAAACCAAAGTTAAGTCTTCTCTTGCCTCTCCTCTCTTTTTATACATCAAAAAGCTTTTTCTCACTCCTCTGAATGATTCCCACTTGTTTTTAGAACCGTTGGATGACTTGAGCTCGTTATGGCCATTGGATCATTTTGGCGGGAAATCTGTTTTGACCTTTGGAGTTGAGTGAGGGGAAGAGGATTGCATTAAATGCGTTTTGTAGCTGTGTGGAAGTGGGAACAAAGGGATAAGGTGAGGAGGATAGTGTGTTGCAGGGCTTTGGCGGGGAAGCATTGGGAAGAAGCGCCAAGGGGTGTTTTGTTTTTATTATGCGTGGGTGGGTCGGGTTAAATATTGGACGGGTTGGTTTATTGGACGGGTTGGGAGTTAAGGTTGGGCCAGGCTTGGGTTGGGCTTTGGGTTATAATAATAAGGGTCCGGTTTGGTTAAGTGATAACACAAGGACCACATTTGTAATTCAACCAAAGATAAAGGACTGATCATGAACTTTTTCCAATGTTATTACAAGGACCAAACTTGACAACTTTGATAGTACAAGGATAACTTTTGCATATAATTCCATTTAAAATATCCAAGGACTACTTTTGCAATTTTTCAAAGTTTAAGGACCTTTTCTGCCATTTGACCAAAGAATCATTCAAGGACCAATTTTAACAACTTAGAATATTTTAGGGACCTTGAATGATATTTTTCTACATTTTTGGATTCCAGGGACTAGATTTGATAACTTTTAAAACTTGGGGACTAAAAGCGCCAATTTTGCAAACTTGATACGTTTTTCATCTGATTTTGATCTTTTTGCATTTAAAACACATAAAACACTGATTTGTGATATTTTGATGCATTTTTGAGTGTTTTCAGATGTTTTTGTAGTCTAGACAGTATAAAAATGATGAGTATTTAGACACTCATCAATCCCCCACACTGAGATATTGCTAGTCCCTAGCAATGATTTAGATCTTTAATGGATTTTAAAAACTCTTTACCAAAAGCCATCACTTCTGGAGTAGCCAAATGTTTCAGTTCAAGTAAGAACTATGGTACACTGATAACCATCTGATTTATTGGCAAATCATAAACCATATAACGGATTTGATGTGTCTTTACCAGAAGCCGTACCCTTATGGACTAGCCAACTCTTAGATAAATTATCAGAATTATCTTTGGTGAGTGAATACCAATTATGGATTTTCCATGCCTTTACCACAAGCCATAACCTTGCGGGCTAGCCAACTCTTCACTTTTTAGGATATGGTGAGTTGAGAACCATACAATTTTGGGCAAATTACAAGCCATATAAACGGATTTGAGAAATCTTTACCAAGAGCCGTTTGCTTCTGGATTAGCCAATCCTTTTGTCTATTAGACATGGCGGACTGATAACCAGATGAGTAAGTGTAGAACACTTACTCCAAAAAAATTTTGGCCAAAAACGGGGGAATTAGGCGGTATAATTACATGATAAAAATCGTGAGAATTCCCCACACTTAGAAATGAATATTGCCCTCAATATTCAAAGTACCGGCGGTTATGCCGAAACTAAGAACGTAAAAGGGAAATATTACGGCCATTATTTAGAAAGATGATTTTTTTTTTTTTTTTTTTTTAAAAGAGATATATATATATATAACATGTGGGGCATCACCCCCACACTTAGGTGGTAGAAGCGGGGTGAGAAGTCAGAAATATGGGTGAAAACCCATATGGTTTGTGCTACTGTTTTTGATTTCCGAGTCGCTAGCTTGACTCGACCCCGCATTAAATTGTTCATGGGGAAGTGGAGTGGGATTGCCACTCAAGGATTAGGTGAGAAATTGGAGTGGGATTTCCACTCACAGAATTATGAATAATCATTACTAAGATAAGTCTAAGAATCTTAGAAAGAAACTCAGAAAAAGCGAGAAGAATCTTTTTGATTTTTGATTTTATAAAAAGAAATGGAAAATATTTTTGTATTTTTATCTTTTATATATATATATACAAAGAACAAGAGAAGAAAGTAGGGAAATCCTAACAAGCGCCCCTCGAAGGGAATCGGGCTTGACAGCTCGGCAACTGGAATCCGACAACCGAACGATCAAACGTTCTTAATAGAGGAGTTAACAAACTGTGCGTTTCCGCCCCTTAAAAGGGAATCTAGGTTTGTAACGTCTACCAAATTGTTTTCAAACAACCAACAACCAAATGTTGTAACTGAGGGACTAATCAAACTGGGCAAGTTGTATTCTACAAAAAGGAAAATATTTTTGGGTGTTGATAACACTTCAGGAAAAGTGTTAATGAACTTTTTTTTTTTTTTTTTTTGAAACTTTACAAAAAACTTTTTACAAAATATGGAATATGTGCAAGAATGGGTGAAAAAAGGCTAAACACACACTAAAGCCTCCCGGCCGGCGGCAAAATTTGATCTGTGCTGAAAGCAGTCAAGCTACCTCACAAGTGGCCACTTGTGAATGGCTGACCGTAAGAAGCTTAAAACTGCTTAAAACACAAATGCAATGAAGTCCGGAGAATAGAATGAATTCCCGGGTCGTTTAGTCCCACGGAGACTCAATGGTGTGTCAAAACTGATTCAGATGATGGAGTAATCACTAAGGATAGTGATCTGTAAAGGATTTGGATGAATAATTATAACTAAGGAAAAAGATAATAAATTAAAGCGGCTTAAATACAAATTAAGAAAATTAAAAAGATAAAATATATTAAATAAACGCTATCACTATTTTTACAATGATGTTTGTGTGATTTTATAAAACAAAATAACTTAAATAAACTATTTTAACTAAAACGTAAACTCAAATTACCTAAAAACTAGATTTAAAATGAAAACGTACGTTAAGTATAAAAATTACAGCGAGGTGCATAAGACAAAGCGTAAAATTTATGAAATAAAAGTCCTATAAGTGTAAAAACAATTTTATTACGTAATATATGACGAAAGAAAATTTTTAAAAAAAGAATTATATTTTTTAGACTTTTATATTTTTTTATTATGAATTAATTAAGATTTTACATTAATTAAATGTTTAAAAATACTAAAACTAATGATAAAAATCCGAAACTTTTTTGTAAAATACTTAATACTAATACAAATTTATGAAAATTGCAAAACTTGAAAAAGCTAGCTTAAATAAGCTCGAAATAAGCTAAATACACCAAATAAGCTAAACTGGACAATTAGTATATAAGTAATTGATTGTGCACAAAATGGACGAGACAAGTCCCAAGGGCAATTGGTTTACAGGTACACTTCTATCACCCTCATAAGGGGGAGGTCTCGGGTTCGAGCACCTACCCCTTTTGTTAAACATTTTTTTTTTTTTTTTTTTTGCAAACTATTAAACACAAGAGAATAAGTACTTTTTACAACTAAAACTTTTAACAAAACAATGATAAGCTCAGTTTGAGCTTATTTTACCAACATAAGCAAGAAAAAAGTAAGCAAAAGGCTTAAGCTAAAAAGCTAATAAGCTACTCAATAAGCAAAATGGAACTGGAAATAAGCAAAAGAACTTATAAAAAGCTAAAATGACAACTGAGAAAGCATAATTACCAAAAAATAAGCACAAAATAAGCCAAAATAAGCACAAGCTTATCTAGTTACACAGGGTCTTGTTGGTTTACTAGGCTGACTTTAAGCTTATTTTTAAGCACTTAAACAGACTTGGAAATGAAAATAAAACTGAGACTAACTAGCTAACCAATTGAGCTTTACAAAAATCTAATTTACAAGGATTGGCTTATTCTAATAAGCTTATGAGAAGCTTATTAAGAAACTGAAAAACCATGATTACTTGATGTACACAGGAAATGGACAAAATAAAAAGCACGGCAGGTCCTAGTAAATAAGCTACAAATGGTAAAATAAGCTATGGACTATAGAGACAACTAAGTGGGCTATTCAAAAAGCTAACTTGCACAAGCTAAAAGCCACTAATAAGCTCTCTGAGAGCTTGTGAAATGGGGTACCACAACTGTGCACAGGGCACTCTTCAGAAAGGGTATCCAAAATAAGCTAACAAATAAGCACTTTACAAGCTAATAAAGACTGAACCAGTATTTTTCTAATTTTTTTTTAGCAGCTAAATTTTAATTTCCTAAAAGCACAAATCCTAGATCCTAACAGTAAGATCACAATGAAATTCTAAGTTTTATTCAAAAACGACCAAATGAAATTTTGACTTTTTATTAAAAACTGAAAAGTTGACTTAAGTGAGTTTAGAAATTAAACTACTGATTAAATAAGCTATATTAAGCTATAATAAAACTAAATTAAGCAAACTTAATAACTTTTAAGCTAAAATTATGAGAATAGAATTGAAAAACTTAAACAGATAAGAATTGAGAAAAGATTTAAAGCAATTGGACTATTAACTAAATAAGGACTGAGTTTGAATGTTGAACTGAGCTTTATGACCATTATGTATCATACATCAAATAAGAACAACAACACACAGAGGCATAAACACAGTTTAAACAGCAAATTCAATTATGAAATCTAAAATTGCCACAATGAACACTGATGTGAATTTGAATATGAATCCGACCATTTACACATTACCACTGAGCTTAAAGGCTTGTCACTTCCTCAAATGGCCTAATGGGTCATGTATAAACAGAAATAAACAACACAAACAACCTCAAGATCCTAAATCGTGCCAAATCCAAACAGTCCTTTAAACTTCACTTGTCACATGAAATTCAAAGTATTCAATGAATTCGACCACAAACCTGATTCTAAACGTATTATTACTACATAAGAAGACTAACTAAGCATAAAACTTCAAAAACTCAAGCAAGAAACACAGATTTGTCAAATTTGCATTTCACCTAATTTGTTTCATTTCTAAGCACAAGTGATTCTAAACAAACAAACTGCTTATATTAAACTATGATAACACTAAACAACTACTAAGAAACAGGAAAACATAAGATTCAAAGCATGAACAAGACTAAAACAGTAAATTGTTAAAAATGGTAAAAATGGTAAAAATGGAATTCACAAATGATCAAGGCAAAACCTGAATACCAAGGTCAGAAACTACTCCTAGCTTGTTGTCAAAAGCTAGGAACCGAAAACCATCCACTTAGTTCCTATACCCCAGGCGCTTATTGGACCATGAGATGATTTCCATTAAACTTTTCTTGATTTTTTTTTGTGACTTTTCTGAAATTAAAAATCTAAACTTGTTTAATGAATCTAAAAGCTTAATGAGCTTTTGTCAGAAGCTTATGAGAGCTATAGAATCCACTAAACAACTAGCTAACATGGAATTAAAATAACTTGAAAATTAAAGTAATTTAAGCAAAATTTGAACGGAATTAAAGCTGGAATTAAACTGACATTAAAGTTTCATTACACTATTTTAAGGTAAATTACAACATAAAAACTGTAAAAGATATTTAATTTAAAGAAAGCATGTAAAAATTATACTACGTGAACAATGGTTAAAACCAAAGTTAAGTCTTCTCTTGCCTCTCCTCTCTTTTTATACATCAAAAGCTTTTCTCACTCCTCTGAATGATTCCCACTTGTTTTTAGAACCGTTGGATGACTTGAGCTCGTTATGGCCATTGGATCATTTTGGCGGGAAATCTGTTTTTGACATGTTGGAGGTTGAGTGAGGGGAAGAGGATTGCATTAAATGCGTTTGTAGCTGTGTGGAAGTGGGGGAACAAGGAAGGGATAAGGTGAGGAGGATAGTGTGTTGCGAGGGCTTTGGCGAGGGAAGCGGTTGGGAAGAAGGAAGGGGTGTTTGTTTTATTATTAATGTGGGTGGGTCGGGTTAAATATTGGACGGGTTGGTTTATTGGACGGGTTGGGAGTTAAGGTTGGGCCAGGCTTGGGTTGGGCTTTGGGTAATAATAATAAGGGTCCGGTTTGGTTAAGTGATAACACAAGGACCACATTTGTAATTCAACCAAAGATAAAGGACTGATCATGAACTTTTTCCAATGTTATTACAAGGACCAAACTTGACAACTTTGATAGTACAAGGATAACTTTTGCATATAATTCCATTTAAAAATATCCAAGGACTACTTTTGCAATTTTTCAAAATTTAAGGACCTTTTTACGCCATTTGACCAAAGAATCATTCAAGGACCAATTTTAACAACTTAGAATATTTTAGGGACCTTGAATGATATTTTTCTACATTTTGGATTCGGGGACTAGATTTGACAACTTTTAAAACTTGGGGGACTAAAGCGCCAATTTTGCAAACTTGATCGTTTTCATCTGATTTTGATCTTTTTGCATTTAAAACACATAAAACACTGATTTGTGATATTTTGATCATTTTGATGCATTTTTGAGTGTTTTCAGATGTTTTTGTAGTCTAGACAGTATAAAAATGATGAGTATTTAGACACTCATAAAAAACTCTCATTTTCCTTTTGTAAAACATTGACTAAGTTTTGAAGATGAAAAGTTTGAGAACACTAAGAATCTATAGGAGGAGGCATTTGGGAGCCAGT
>OU343216.1:164134810-164214225 GCA_910596185.1 Chrysanthemum makinoi | reverse complement strand
AATATGCCGTAGCTCCACCTGCCCCCGCGTGACCAAACCCAACAACGCTGCCATCAGTTGCTTTAAGCCTTATAAACCCGAGCCCAAATTGTCCATTTTGTAGAATTAAATCCTCATAATCTCCACTTCCCAAAAAAGCATCATGAAGTTTCGCTTTAGTGTTTGTGAATATTTCAGTATCCCCATCAACAAGGGCAGCATAGAAGCGAGCTAAAGCACGAGCTGAGGAGTGTAAGTTGAAGGCAGGCATTATGGCACGACGAACATTAAGGCCATTGATTAACGGGAAAAAGCCAGCAACTACTTTGGGTGTTAATGAGGACGGAAAATTCATAGCGGCAGTCCCAGTTTTCTTTATTTCAGCAAGGTTAGCCTTTATAGGTTGATTAGTATCAACTGTTATAGTTGCAGCACGAGACTCGGCCCCTGAAATAAGGGTAAGAAACAATTTTCTTATTTAAGTGATTATCTACAATGCATGGTTTTAATGCAGATAAACAATCCCAGCACTCTATTCAAAAGTGTCTATCTGCTTATTTCTTAAGCATTTAAATATAAGCAATTAGTTATGGGCTAAATTTCAGATCAGACAAGCAATTTAGCATAACCAATCCCAAACACCCCTACACTTGATAAAGATTTTCTTATTAGATCCGGGCTTGTGTTTAAGTGTAATTTTTTTGTATCTTACCAGCAGGAATCCCGATATAAAGCTCGCCATCGAGGTTAAGTGGGCGAACGTAGGCTTCCTCAAGAACATCCTGAAACTTCTTTCCAGATGCACGCTGCACATACAAACATTGTCAATATCAATGTTGAATTATATAATAGTAGAGCTCAAGATTACAAAGAGGCCATAAGTTTTTAGCCAATGGGCTTGTTTACTAGCTTTTAGAGAAAATTAATAGAAGGTTTATGTAATGGTACCTCAATGATTCCACCACATAGCCATCCATATGATAGATAATGATAAAACTGTTGACTACCAGGTTCGGTCTCGGGTGCTACCATTGCAATGCGTTTTAGACACTCGTCAAAATCACAAAGTAATGTGTGATCATCTTCAGAGATTCCTGCGAGAGCATTGTGCAGGCCCGATGTATGGTTGAGTACATGATGAACCTGCACGGGGAGAGAAAATGTAACAACGTTCTTGTGTGGAAATTGTGTAATATGAGTTCTAGAAAATGTTGCTTGAATGTGTTTCTATTAGTTAAAGTTGTTAAATATTCAGCTGAGTTATTGAGTGCTTCACAAACTCAGTTAAAAAGAAGAAATGTCTTGTAAAATCATAACAGATTCTCTTCAGTTAGGATAAAAGCTTATAGCTTATTAATGCAATTGTAAGTAGAGGTAATCAAAATTTTAAACCCAAACACCCTTCAAGACATCGGGAAGTAAAAGAGTTGAAATAACTAGTTTTCAAGTAAACGAAAGCAGAATGTACTTATGTGGTAAATGGTAATCTAGACATTGAGAAAACTTATTAATACGTCTACAAGTTGCAATAATCATATTATAAGATTCAAAACGCGTATCCAAACACCCTCTCAGAAGACAGGACGTCCAATAAATATTAGGAGTACCTTTACTTGCTCTTTTCCATTTGTGCCAAATTCCGGCCAAATATTTGCAACATTTTCGTCAAGCTTCAGTTTCCTTCAATACAAAGACATAAGGTTATTATTATCAGAGGCGTTCATGAAAACACATATCGAAAATACATCAACTTCGTAAATCCTTTTACTCAAAATCAAGTTATCATTGAATTAATATGTGTTTAATAACCGTAGTAACATATAATCTAGATGAAATATATTTTTTTGGATAATTAAGTGTTTTGGGTCAACCCACACATGTTAACCCAAGAATTATACCCTTTATCAGCCAACCAATGTACCATCCCCGCCGTGACACCCTTGGTTACAGAGAAAAGAGGAAATAAGCTACTGGGCTGAACGGGTCGAGGATCATCTTTTCCTAGCACTCCTGCTGCAGTATCAATAATCAGTTGCCCGTCCTTGTAAGCAGATACCTAAGTAACGCAATAACAAGAGTTTGAGTAAGATACAACCCCAACCATAAAACTTGTGTACATTTGTGCTTATCACAATGTATTTTGTTACAATTGTTACCAAGCTAATTTTCAAACACTAGCTAGAATTACATTAACACCGACATGATAATTGCAACGAAACTCTGGTTTTACACTTGCAATACCGACAACCGACCCTAGAAACTTACAACCGACCCTAGAAACTCTGGTTTCTAACCCTTGTCGACTTCTTGTTGGAGTTATTCTTAGTTCTTGTATACGCTCAAGTCAGCGGTTTGTTGGTTACTTGGTATTTTTCCATCAAATGTGAAAATACAATAGACTAAGCTAAAACACTAAAACATGGACCTTCAACCGAGCGAACACATTATCAACAAAGTGGAGGCAGAAAGTTATAATCGATGAAGGCAAACTTTGATAATTTTTAAAACTACATTACAAATCTTGTTGTTAGAGGGGCAAATTACGAAAATAGCTATAAATTTTAGAAAATTTTCCCCCTCCTATCTTCGCCCATGAATATCATTATCACCACATAATTTAACACCAATTATTGACAACATATAAAGAAAAACGTACAAACCTGGATTCCAAGTATTTTATCTTCATTTCCTAATTTAACCAAGAAACTTCTTAGCTTGGCCTCGACATCAGAATTGATTGGACTATCATATACCCATTTCGCATTCGAAGCTACTGCATCACTCATGTTGCTATTTTCGATATCGACTAGTTTTTTCCTTTTTCAGGCGGTTAAACAAAGCTTATGCTGATTTCTGGGCAGCTGACCGTCTGACATTTGCTACGTTACATCACATGTACCACACAAAAAAGTTGTTAGTACATATTTTATCTTAGACCAACGTGCGCATTTTGTATGTAATGGCATGCATGTGGGCCCTAGATTTGGACTACTTTGTTTCATCATTGTTGTATTATTGGCATCCTTAAATGGATTCTCGCACTCTTTTTGTTTTTTAATTTCTTTTTTATTTTTGAGTAAATTACACTATTGGTCCCTAAACTCACAAAAAATTATGAATTTAGTCTCAACTTCTCAAAAATTACAGATTTAGTCCCAACATTTTTGATTAATTATGATTTTGGTCCTTTTTCAGTGACACTCGTTAGTCAATCGCATGAGTAAAGTGTGATGCGTATGTCCATAATTTCCAATTTTTCTCTATTACACAGTAGGTCCCTGGAGTTTCCAGTTATCAAATTCAAAATATAGTCGTGAGTAACGGTTATGTTTACTTTCTTTTCTTTCTTTTTTTTTCAAAATTGCTATAAATTTCTATCTCATTATGTAAATCATCACCACACCAACTCATTTTTCATACTCCCATTCTCAAATTAATTACACCAAAAAATCTTATGGCTTGTTCTCTTTCACATACCATCGAAGAAATCAAAGTTGAAGTACTGAAACAAGTTGATGAGGATAACAAACGTATGCAAGCACTTGTCGACAAAGCGCAGCTGTTTACAAATGCGAGCAAAGCTAAAGATGACATGATTAAAGCATACAAAGAATGCAAGGACATTCCAAAAAAAAAAGTGTTGTGCCTGAGACTTTTATAAAAGAAAAATATTCAAAAGATTGTGATATTGCTTTTGATTTGTTTCAAATGGCGGAAAAATAAAAATCAAATCAGCGCTAAAATTGTTTGGATGCATAAGAAAAACAAAATTGAATGATTGTGGATTTATTCGTTTAATATTTATTTTTTCTATAAGGTGTTATGTTATTTTTATATTAATGTAATGTTATTTTTATATGTATTATGTTATTTTTATATTAATGTAATATGTTTTATATATGTATTAATATAATATAATGTAATGTGATTTTATATTATCTTTTTTAATTATTTATCTTCTTCACAAAATTATACATTTCTCATCAGACAGATCCGACAACCACCGATCATATCCTCGCAACCACTGCACCACCTCCAACATCTCCATTGTACAAGATCACCATTGTGCCACCACCAACATCTTCATTGTACAACAACCAACATAACCACTGTACCACCACCAACATCTCTCTGTATCACCACCACCCCATACCACCACCACCATATGCACTCAGATCCAGAGTGTATTTTCTTTTGATAATACATAACTAATCCAAGAAAATTCATTTATTATACAACACAACTAATTCGAACTCAATATCTTATTATACACAACAAAATAACGCAACAAAAATCGAAGTGAAGATCTTATTATTTTATTTGAGATTAGCACAACTAATCCCCCATATTTATACATCACAAAAACACAACAAAATTTGATCTCAAAATCTCAGTAATTTTTTGATATATCTCATATTTTAGATCCAAATTCAAGGGAAAAGTCATGATAAATCAATATCTTTTGATATCAAAACCAAAAACGAAAATTATTAACAAGATCTACGGGCTTTCTTTCTTAAAGATCTAATCGAAACTAACACATCATCAATCTTTGAAACAAAAACCCCAAAAAGCTTACTACATCAACCAACCAAACATTACAACAAACTCATAATAAGAATCAGTTTCAAGTAGGGCTGAGCATCAAAGGTCCAAAACCGAACCGGACCGACAAAACCGACCGAACCGACAAAAACCGAGCCGAACCGACAGCCCGTCGGTTCGGTTTCGGTTTCATGTTTTACGTGTTTTCGGTTTCGGTTCGGTTCGGTTCGATTCGACCCAAAACCGACAAAAACACACCTAAATACACCTAAACCGAACCGGACCGACGGCCCGTCGGTTCGGTTTCGGTTTAGGCTTTTCATGATTTTCGGTTTTCGGTTTTGTCGGTTCGGGTTGGTTCTGGCCCGATGCTCAGCCCTAGTTTCAAGTATTGTGTATTATTTTTATTATTATTATTTTTTGGTTCGGTTTACAAAGACACAACATCATAACAAAATAAAAACCTACTCGAGACCTTAACAAGATCTTTAGCCGAAGTCTTTTTCAAAAACAAATCAAAGGGTTTGTTCTTAGGTGAGATAAGATTGAAAGAAATTTAATTGTTGAGTAGTTTGTGTTGTGTGGCTAAAATTTAGTGGTTGAGTATATGCAAAACTTGAAAAAGAGGACAATTTTTCCAATGAGTAAGGACCATAATACCATTGACTAAAATCGTTGATTGTTCTTGATAAACCATAAAGTAACACAACACCACCATAAACGCATCAAACATCAAATGCACAAAATGATTCATAAAATACGTAATCAAGTTCATTCATTTACCATCCATCACATACATAACATTCAAAACTACACAAACAAAAACAACAAAACTAAAAAACCATCACCATAACTACATCCCCTTCACACGCTCGATCATCTTGATAAAAACAACATGCTCAACCATGTGACTCTCTGTCTCATCACTCATCTGCTTAATGGCCTAGCTTTTTCAAAATCACGGTCCCTATTCAACCTCAAAAAAAGCCAAACCCTCTTCCGCAGCAGGTGACCGAGGCGCCCTATCAAGCTCCATTATCAAAAGATCCCCCTCAAAAATAGTGTCAAGCAACTCTTTGGACAATTTCATTAAAGTTTTATGTAGCTCCCACTCTTTACAAATCTCCCTACGAACTTGCATCATAATCTGTTTAGAAATGGAGTTCGAGTCGTTGGCCGTCATTTTCTTAACTCTTTATGATATATGTTATGGTAACTGGTAAGTGTAGAATAAAATGGCTCATGTTCTAACGCCTTTTTAAATACAACAAGCTTATCCAAGAAGCTAAGTGTGAAATGAAATCATTACCTGAAACTTTGATCGTCTTGAAAGAAAATAAAAAAGACGACTCGAATTTAAAACTGAAATGACTATTGTCATAATTACCATGGAAACTTGATTTATGTGAAGAAGAAAAAAAACTTCGATTGAGGTACCTTAACTATTTTTAAACCCATCTTAAAGGAGTTAAAAAAGGGTGTTTGGAAATATTTTTGTTGAAAAGTTTGTTTATAAGTTTTGAATTTGAGGTAAATGGCAATGGTGGTGGTGGAAGATAGGTTGAAGAAGAGTGTTTGTAAGGTTTAGAATATTTTAGTTTTAAATTTGATATATGGAAACTTCAGGGACTAACATTGTACCAGAAAAAATTAGAAATTACCAGACATACCCATCATACTTTACTCACGTGTGTTGATAACGGGAAAAGGTAACGAGGGTTAAAAAAAGGACCAAATTCATAATTAATAAAAAAGTATTGGGACTAACTCTATGATTTTTGAGAAGTTGAGACTAGATCCGTGATTTTTTGTGAGTTTGGGGACCAACCGATGTAATTTACTCTTTATTATTTTATAATTTTATTTTTATTTTAAAACTAAAGTACTGAAAGTACAGAATATAAAATATAAAGTTTGATGAGTAAAAAATATTGAAAGACAGAAAATACGAAACATAAAACGATAAAAAATTATCTTGTGATGTCAACCGAATAAGTAAAAGTGAGGTAGGGAGTGCCACAATTTATTAGGAGGTGCCATAATCCGTTAGAGGTACGAATTACACATCCTATAATAATATCAAATAATTGTCATACTTAAGCAAAAGGATAACTTTATCTAAAATTTGAGTTTAAGTAAAATAATTGCAATCAATGACTACTTTAATCATATAATAATATCAACGTGTTGCATGCTTTTGACCTTAGACATTAAAATTGATGAAAATAGCCTATGGTTTGAGGAAACAAGTTTGAAGTTTCAGTATTGATTTATAAAGCCTGTAGGTTTTGTCACGGTTATGATTTGAGTGTTATGAACAACTGTAGTAACAATGTTTTATTTATTTATTTTATATTTACGTTGACTCGTTGAGTAAAAAGAGACCCATTTGCAAAATTTTATGAAACATTAGGTTTAAGCCCAATTACACACGTAAGTAGTTGGACAGGTTCGGAGAGGCCCAACACCCACTTGTCCCTCTACTCCCTCCGCCCCTGCAACTCTTTAACTTGTGAGCCTGAAGATCAACCGAATACAACTTGATTATCACAATAATGTGTAGATAGAGTATATATGTGACGCATAATCTATTAGTGAGCACAATACATGTTTACATACTTTATGACAATGTAAACCTCAAATTTTTTAGACTCAATGAACGAATTCTGCTCATTCATTTTTTTTATTAAAAAAAAAAACAAAAAAAAAAGAAAAACAAAACAAAACTTTCATATTTTCTTATAAAAGTTAAATATCTCACAAATCGTTAATCGTTACGCGAAAAGAATCATACTATCATGATGAGAATTAAATCATCTTTCTATAGAGGGGCACTTTTATATATTTTCGACGAAATTTGTTTCGACTTTTTTTGTGTGTGTGTTGAAATTTACGTCTAGAAAAATCACAAGTGGTTTGTTATTTTAAAATCACATGTGTGATTTTATGAAATCACATGTGATTTGTGAAATCACACGTGATTCTTAAGATACAAATCGATCACATGTGATTTTTACAGACACAAATTTTTACACTAAAACAAAACTAAAAAAAATAATCGTCGAAATAATATCGAAGTGCCCGTTTATTGAAAGATAAAAAATTCTCGTCGTGATGATGTATTTTGGTCGCTTAGCAAGATTTATCGTTCTGAAGATATTTTATTTTAATAAAAAAATGAAAAATGATTTTTTTTTTTTTTTTTTAACTTTGATTAAAAAATGAGTGACCATGATTTTATTGGGTCTTTGGAGAATATGAGTATATATTGAACATGATTTACGGTAAAAACCTTGTCAAAAATAGTGGAGGGGAAAATTCTACGGTTGGAGAATGGCACGAAAGAAACCTTGTGGAATAAGTGGGTACCTAAGAAAGTGTGCATATTTATTTGGAGAGCTTTAAAAGGAAGACTTCCGGTTCGGGAGGAACTTGACAAAAGAGGTATCGACTTGGATACTTTATTATGTCCGTGTTGTAATAGTGTGGTGGAATCATGTAATCATAGCTTGGTGATGTGCGATCTTGCGATGAACGTGTGGGAAAACATTTTTGGTTGGTGGAAGATTGGGAATGTCAACGCATTCACCATTGATGAAATATTTTCGTTGAATTGTAATGTTAATATTCCTAGTCATGGGACTCGTGTTTGGCAAGCAGTTATTTGGACTACCAGGTACTACATTTGGAAAGAAAGAAATATGCGAGTTTTTACAGGGAAAGTTTCAAGTACAAACAAAATTGTTCAAGATATTCAAATTAAGAGTTACGAGTGGATTGTAAGAAGGACGAAAAAGAAAAATGAGTTAGATTGGCAATTATGGCTTCGGGATCCTATAAAATGTCGTCTGCAATATTGATTCAGTAACATCCAGTTCAGTGTGCAGCTTATGCCAGCTTGCAGGTTTCTATCTGTGAGTGTCCAAGCAGGAGGCATGTTGGATCATCATTTTTGGTTTTCTGCATAATGTGCCTAGATGTATCCCATTTTTTTTAGTGTCTACCGTCCTTTTGTTTCATTATTGCCTTGTTTCATTAGTGTCTACCGTCCTTTTTAGTTTGGTTTCTGTCTTGGGTTGTATTGTAGCACATGTGGGTTTTCTTTGTGGGGTCCTTGCTTCAAGCAGCTTGTTGTATGCAAGGGTGCCCTTGTTTTGTATCTTTTTGTTGGTGTTTTTTATATTGATGGCTTTTCTAAAAAAAAAAAAAACTCCTTTATCACATTTACAAAAAATTCAAATAATGTAGTAAAGTAACAATGTAATTATATCACTTATTCACTTTGTTGGCTACTATAGAAAAACAGACATGGTTTTTCCTTTCCAGGTTTTGTTGATCAACATATATAACTGCATGCCCTCGTAAACCACCACAACAACTAATAACTTTGAAAAAAAACAGTTTAAGGTTCTTATAAACTCAAGTTACAAATTTAAGGTTCCTAAAACAGTTTCAACTAAAATACCACAAAGATACATGATAATGTTTTACCTCAAACATTACTTGTTAAGTCTCCCTTTAATTGATCTTTGGTTCCTCAATGAAGTCCCTTGATTCTGCATAGTCTTGCGGTACAGGAAGATCAAGTTCCGAGCAAATAAAACGTATTATCTCCCCTGTCAAAGCGCCCAAAGACAACTTGTTTATGGTCACACTAATCGCAAACCTATTGTTTATGTCACAATACGCCGCAGAGCCACCTAATCCCGCATGGCCAAACCCGATAACTGTACCATCAGTTGCTTCAACTCTTTTAAACCCGAGCCCGAACATCCCATTTTGTAAAACTAAATCCATATTATCTCCACTTCCCAAAAATGCATCATGAAGTTTAGCTTTAGAGTTTGTAAAGATTTTCTTGGAAGGGAATGTGGGGTCCACAAGGGCAGCATAGTAGCGGGCTACTGCACGAGCTGAGAAGTGTCCATTAGCTGCAGGTTGTATGGCACGACGGGCATTGAGGGTGTTGCATAATGGAATAAGGGTTTCAATCATGTTGTATGTCATGGAGGAAGGTGTGGCGGTTGAGGCAGGGTCCTGCCTGTAAGCTTCGGCTAGTTGGCCTAATGTAACCAGATCATTTGTATCTATCGTAAGAGTTGCAACACGAGATTCAACACCTGAAATATGGTGAAGTTATCATACATGGAGAATGCTTTTCAAATAATAATAGCATATAATTAACTAAAACATTATTCTTACCAGGTGGAATCCCGATATAAAGCTCGCCTTCAAGGTTAAGTGGGCGAACAAAAGCTTCATTAAGAACGTCTTGAAACTTCTTCCCAGATGCTTGCTGAATGTTAAAAAAACATAACAATATTCCAAAGTTTCAATTATAATCTAATTATTTGGAAGATTTAGGAGGTTTTTTGCTCTAAAAGTATACTTTGGAGACCTTCGGCCTTTTTGACCCGTTTCCTTTTTAGCTTTTTCTTAAAAAATTTAAAATCAACTTGCTTGACTTGTTAGGGATAAAACATAGCTCAAATCAAACAATCATAAGTAAATAAAGGGGTATGTAATGGTGTAATGCTACCTCAATGATTCCACCACATAGCCAACCATATGATAGGTAATGATACAATTGTTCACGACCAGGTTCAGTCTCGGGTGCAACCATAGCAATGCGTTTTAGACACTCATCAAAATCACAAAATAACGTAGGATCTTCTTCAGAAACTCCCGCGAGAGCATTGTGCAGACCAGATGTATGATTAAGTATATGATTGACCTGTGGGCATTGAGCAGAACATAGTGATCAGGCACCTGGCCAGTTAACCTATAATATTTGCAGTTCAAGGCTTTTTATCAAACTTTTGAAAGTTGAAATAATTTTGCTATTGAAAATCAAATGTGTTGCCTAAAACTTAATTTTGACGAAAGTTAGTACAAAACTGATAATCGCTTTGTCGCAGCTAGTACAAAACTGATAATCCAAAATTTATTGACCATTAAAACTATGAATTATTTATCTAAACATGTAAAATTGCAGATAATCTGTTTCAACACCTAATCAAATAACGAGCTTCAAAACGCAAATCCAAACACCCCTTCAGAAGGAAAAGAAGTGGTATCAAAAGAACCTTTATATGATCTTTTCCGTTTGTACCAAACTCCGGCCAAATGTTTGCAACATTTTCATCAAGTTTCAGTTTCCTACAATGAAAACACTTATCATTAAAGTAAACTACACAGAAGGAATTGGAATCAGATTTAACTGTAAATTTTCGGTTTCATGTTTTAAGTTTTAAAAAACTTGGCCCTGGTCAGAGGCCACCCTTATCATAAAAGCTAATGATGATCCTAGTAAAAAAATGAAGTTAAAAGGACAGCGTCCATAATTTTCGGTATAGCACAGCCATGAAATGTAATTCACTATTTTGTTAAGAAAAACTAATTTTACACACAAACTGTTACCTAACAACAAAAGAAAGCACAAAGGAGGATATATGCAATCATATGTAACACACTGCTTATTGATAAATATGTGAAAAAGGAAATGGTCAACCCAACCTGGCCCAAGCATGAAAGTACTTATTTCGACATATTACCCAACCCGCTCATTTTGTCAAATCTAGTTGCCACAAAATGATGAAAACACAAGTATACCCTTTATCAGCCAGCCAGTGTATCATTCCTGATGTGATGCCCTTAGTAACAGAAAAAACAGAAAATAAGCTATCAGGCTGAACGGGACGAGGATCTTCTTTTGCTAGCACTCCAGCTGCAGTATCAATGATCACTTGCCCGTCCTTGTAAGCACAAACCTAAGAAACACAATAACGAGTGTTCGTTTATAATTAAACATTAAAAAAATGTGGTTTTTTATAGTGATGCGCACCTGGATTCCAAGTATTTTATCAGCATTGCCTAATTCAACCAAGAAACGCCTCAGCTTTGCCTCGACATCAGAATGTACTGGACTGTCGTATAACCATTTTTCATTCGAGGCTGGTCCAACATTCATGTTGCTGAAATAAAACAATGGCTATATATTGAAAAAAAATCACAGACCATCATACAATGTATTCAATTTTGTTTATACCAAATCTTACCAAATACATGTTGGATGACAAATGCTAACACAAAAGATATAACTTTTTTTTTTTTTTACTAAGCGTAAAATTATCGATCCTACAAAACATTTAGAGCATTTTCATCATTAGTCATATTTTCTTTGCAAATTTGTGTAAACGCAATCACATATTATCTTTGGCTTTCATATAAAGTTGTTTCAATATACTAGTGTGTTAACTACCATTTAGATTAATAGACCACCCTTTAGATTATGTTTCATAATAAGTTAAGTTGGTTAAAACAGTATCAGAATTAAGTTATTGAAATTTAAGTCACAAAGAGGATTTTTTTTTTTACCCGCCCTCCGCTGCGGAGAACGGGGTTAATCTGGGGACTGTTCGTGTAGTCCAAATAATGACAGGGGCGATTTTTGACATTTTCTGGGACATTTTCTGCAACGTAAGTAAACTGGAGGGACATTTACGTAATATCACATAAACAATCCCTGGATTTAACACAGAGCCTACTTCTGCAATTGCAGATAAACAACATAGTTTTTCTCATAAATTTTCCGGGGACTATTTTTGCAACGCAAGTACACTTGGAGGGACTATCTTTGCCTTTTATTTCCTCCACTTTGAGTAATATTTAAAAGCAATGCTAGACACACTCATAAAATTCACACAAAAAATCCACTCGCAGCGGATGGTTCGGTGCATTTTGTGACAGTTTCTCTCTCCGCTCTCTTATTAAACCAATCCTAGTGAATTTTTTGTCTGATTTTTTTAGTGGTTCTAGCATTTCTCAATATTTAATATAGGTCCAACATGTTAAGTGAAAATGATGTCTATAATTTATACACAAAATTCAAACTCACTACTGAAGACTTCCCCATATGATTGCACAACCAATTAAAAAAATACTATTACTAATAGAAAGAGAAAAATGTAACAACTTACAAACTTATTATAATCGATTTAGCAAAGCAGATGAGAAAAGTAGACGATAATTACGAGGTATTTTATGTTACGAAATGAATATGATGAAATGAATTTATTTTTTAGCTTGGATAATTAATAAGCCCATAAGTTTTAAAGGACTTCTTGGTAATTAATTTATCCAACTTAGGCCGGTATGGGTTTATTTATGGGAGAATTGCATATATACCCACTAAAACTTAAAAACTTGCATATTTTCCCATAATACAAGTTTTTATTGTATGATGTACAATGTCTTTTAAACATGTTTTGGGTATATATGCAGATATACAAGTTTTAGTGAGTATATATGCAATTGACCCTTTATTTATTGTCTAACCGAATAAAAAACTATTAAAGCCCATGTTTTTACCCCCACGGTAATATTTTATAGCTTTACCCATACTTTACCCGCACCTTAATGTTGTATATCCAGATTATGAGAAGAGATATACTAAGATGCATCTGAAACTGTGAGATTATTATTTCTTCTTACCCTTTTTATTTTAATTTTAATTTTATTAATCATTTGATCCTAACTCTACGTCCTGATAAAATTAACTTTTCAATCGTAGTTAACACGTTAATTGTTTATAAAAATAATAGTTTGTGGAGGAAAAGTTGTTACTCAACTACGTGAACTCGTGTGTACCACATTATGACACCCATAAATCCTGCACTTTGTTAAGCCGCCTTGCCCCATGTAACTTCAGGTGGTTCAACCAGATAATGTGTCGATACCTACAAAGACCATATAACATAGCAAAAGGAGAACCACACAAAACCAATAAGTGTCGAGTACTCGAGTTAAACTTGATATTAGCATTCGTTTTTTTACATATGCCAGTCGTAACAATTACAATAACAGTGATGAAAGTAACAAACAATTTAGTCAGAAAAATACAGCCTTTAAATGAACAATATAGATAAATAATAAAAAGTTTGCAGAACAGTTCAAACTCAAAATTGCTGCAATGTTGTGTCCATGATCAAGTTTTACCTGAAAATTTGATGCGGTGTATAAACATATATAGATTAAAAAAAAAAACATCAATTAATCACTGGTTTGTCAACAAACTCCCTAGATCCAGCATAGTCTTCGGGTACCGGAAGATCAAGTTCCGAGCAGACAAACCGTATTATCTCCCCGGTCATAGCACCAAAAGATAACTTGTTAATAGTCACACTAATTGCAAACCTATTGTTTACATCACAATATGCTGTAGACCCACCTAATCCTGCATGACCAAACCCGATTACACAACCATCCGTTGTCTTTACCCTCCTAAACCCGAGCCCAAATTTTCCATCCGGGATGATCAAATCCTTATAATCACCACTTCCCAAAAACGCATCATGAATCTTATCTTTTGGGTTTGTAAATATTTTATTGTCCACTTCATCACTTGTACCGTTGGTTTCGGTTTCGGTTTCAGGTATTCGAATGTAATGATCGGGTTTCGGATTCCTATCTTTCCGTGTTTTGATTGAAGGGAACGTGGGGTGGTGTGGGTGGCTTCCAAGTGTCGGGAGGGAAGAAGAGGAATGACGAGGCGGAACTACACCGCCATCTAAGAGGGTGGCGTAGTAACGAGCCAATGCACGCGCCGAGAGGTGTCCGTTAGCAGCGGGAAGTATGGCCCGCCGAACATTAAGGGTGTTGGATAACGGAATGAGGCCGGCGATTGAGTTGAATGTGAACGTAGAAGGTAGGGTGGAGGCGACCGAACTGGTGCTAGTGGTTCCAGGTTTCGGTAATTTACTTAATACACTTGTATCCATGGTAAGAGTAGCCAGACGAGATTCCACACCTGAAAAAGAGTTCTTTATATTATATATATAATTATAGCATTTCTATTCATCAAGTAAACATTTTTTGTACAACATTATGATTATTTTGAAAGAGTTTTTATGGGTTTGATGGTCACAAAATCCTTATAATAACCTTCTATTTTAAATGTGAGAACTTCGGTGAATAAATCATACCAGGAGGAATCCCTATATAAAGCTCGCCTTCAACATTAAGCGGGCGAACAAAAGCTTCTTCAAGAACTTCCTGAAACTTCTTCCCTGATGCATGCTGTATTCACGGACATATTCGTTAATGAAAATAATGAGAGATGATAAAGAAAACAGAAAGCGCATGTGATGGTAGTACCTCAACGATTCCACCACATAGCCAACCATATGAAAGATAATGATATAACTGTTCACGACCAGGTTCAGTCTCGGGTGTGGCCTCAGCAATCCGTTTTAGACACTCGTCCCAATCACAAAACAGCATAGGATCTTCTTGGGAAATGCCGGCAAGAGCATTGTGTAAACCAGATGTATGATTAAGTATATGATTAACCTGCAGGAATGTGGATAAAAAAAGTTACAAAGTTATTATCTGATTTTGAATCATTGTTTTTGATGTGTTTTGACAAGTTCTTGATTAAAAATCAATAAATGATCAAAAACGACACTTTTGTCAAAATAAAGTAGATATTACAGATCAAATAAAGTAATTAGATAATGAGAAGCAGACAATCAATTTCAAAATGAAAATCCAAACACCAACCAACTAATAAGAAAGGTGATAAAGAATCAAGATGGTGAGAACCTTTATTTGATCTTTCCCGTTTGTACCAAACTCCGGCCAAAAGTTTGCAACATTTTCGTCAAGCTTCAATTTCCTACAATAAAAATACATATTATTATAATTTTTAATATGAATACCAATTTTAACATTGATATTGATAATAACAATAATTATTCCTCCTGATATTTTAGTACTATCACTATTTCGGTATTTCCTTTTAAATACAAACTTGCAAGCACAAGAGCATACCCCTTATCAGCTAGCCAATGTACCATTCCTGCTGTCACACCTTTAGTTACAGAAAAGACAGGAAATAAGCTATCAGGTTGAACGGGTCGAGGATCATATTTCCCCAGCACTCCAGCTGCCGTATCAATTATCACTTCCCCATCTTTGTAGGCACAAACCTAAGAAACACAACAGCAAGAGTTCATTTATTATTTGACCCCTTAATAGTCAGAATAGTAACAAACTTGTAACTATATGTGGACAAGTCATTTTTTCTAAATGAATTTTTCACCAATTAATTTTAAGTTTATTATAATACTATTAACCACCACCAAATGGCCTAGTGGTAAGGTCCTTGGTTTCCTCACACGAGGTCAATGGTTCAACCTCGCTAGGTGTGTACATATGGGGGTGGCCAGAGAAGGGTCGGAAATGGTCCCGGGAGTAACCTGGTGAGGCCACGTACATCTGAGTCAAAAAGGCTCACCCTCTCGGGGTAACCTGAACAGGGAAGACCTCATCCATTTACCTGCTTTTATAACACTATTGATTTACTTTTTTTTGTTATCGACCACCATTTGATCAGTGTTATACAAACATAATATTTAAATAAATAACTACGTTTCTGAGAGTGATATGCACCTGGATTCCAAGTATTTTATCGGCATTCCCTAATTCAACCAAGAAACGCCTCAGCTTTGCCTCTACATCAGAATTTACAGGACTGTCGTATAGCCATTTTGCATTTGACGATGGTCCATTATTCATGTTGCTGAAATAGAACATTAGCTAGTAAAATAAGGGTGTGGCCAAATACGATTCAACAGATAGGCACCATGGGAACAAACTTAATCTTAAATAAACATACCTTTTGAGAACGGATTCAGCAAAAGGTCTCATAATTTCTAAATAGCTTATACGAACATTCATTGAAGATGAAAGTCCTGAAAGATGTAAAATATTATTTAATGATAAATAACTGGTTGTTTGGTCTTAAATGATAGACAATTTGAAGGACCAGATATTTACCTCTAAGCAAATTAAGGACTCTCGAGAAAATTACAATGTCACCAGGGAAAGCATCAATCTGAAAGAAGATACATTCAATTAGTCCCCATGCATCATAACAGATAATCTAATCATAAAAAAAATACTTACGGGATTAAAGCGTTTAACTTCTTTCTTATCAAGTTTCATCTTTTCTTGAATAATTTTCATGTTTTTTGCTCTTTGCTCTGTCAAATTTTTCACGGTTTCCTACACCAAATATAAAATATATTAATAATTAATTTTGCACAAATTGTCAAATGTTTAAACCGATAGAAAATCAATGCCACTTACAAGAGCTTCAGCAGCTGGAGTAGTAGCCCGGAAAAACACATTTGTTACCTCCATAGCCTGTTCTGGCATGTCGAGGCGCAACTTAAGCCCCATTTCAGCGAATGCAGATAAAAGAGCCACATGATCACCCTGATTATAACAAATATGTGAATCCTCTATTTACATATATGCATGTAAGCATATGTGTGTGACTGTGAGTATGTGTCTATATTATCCAAACATGGAAAATGGGTGGGTTCAAAATGGGTAATTTCAGTACAGCCTAAAAAGGGTCAGCTTCGCTTGAACCAAAACACCATTTTCAGTGATATTCAAATTATTCAAAAGACACTTCCGTGGCCGGTTTTAACCCGTCTTCCACTCGTCCTTATTAGACCCGCTTCCGTTTTATTTGTTTACATTCTTTCCCGTATGACCCGGTAGACATAATACATAACCAGGTTGGAACCATTTATAAAATGTTCAATCAGGTAAAAAACAAAGCTCTAACAAATGCCGATACTATCTAAAAAAGGTTTGCATACCTCTGCAGCTGCCAGAAACATTTTTGCTAAGGCATGTTTTACAGAGCTTGAAAGCAACTTTGTAAGGCCAAAATCAAGCAAAATTGGATGATGTGGAGGTTCTCTACTCACAAGAAAATTACCTGAAAATAGGGCTAATACATTTTAATCGAAATTCTAACAAAACCGAGAGCAATCATGGAAAAAAGCGCAAGTACCCGGATGAGGATCGCCGTTAAAAAATCCATCAACATAGATTTGATGTGCATATGCACGCGTAATTTCTTCAACAAGCTTTTGTTTGTCAATGCCGAGTTCATCAAGTGCACGGGAATCATTTAAACGTACCCCGTCCATATATTCCAGAATGAGCACTTTTTCAGCGGACTGCCAATGAAATACAAGCTATTAAACTATAAATTCTATCAATTTAGATCACCTATCAACCAGCGATATTTCAGTCAAAAAATAATTAGAGGGGTTAGAAAAGGATCTCTATTATCATTCAGATTGTCCATTCAGAACACTTATCAAATAGTTACTTCAATCAGAATACCCACATAATTTTTTCGTTCAGACTATGAAATATGCAGTTCAGATTTTTAAGAGCTAAATATGTAATTTACAATTTTTAAGGGTTGTTCAGGTTAACAACACGCCCCTGTTAATTTAGTGGGTTAGGCGGGCTGACCACCCGAACCCATTTAGACCCAACTCTGACCCGTTTATTTCCCTGTTTGGCAGATTGCCACCCCTACCCAAAACCAAGTCTGAAAAAACTTTTCAGTCACTAACACCTTCGAATTCAACCATCACCAAAACCATTGGTTTATCAAACACCCCCTAAATATTTCACTAAGGTTGCCCAAACTAAAAACTGTATCCAAGTTTTGCGTTACTAGAGAAAGTGCAATTAATGACTGAAATTTACCAACAGCCTAACTAGTATCGGTAATGCAATATTTTACCAAGGAAGAATGATACCTGAATAACTTCGGGTATCAATACTTCCACGTGTTCAGGTTTTTGTTCAAGACGTTCACTTTTGCAGCCTAGGTTTTTAGATACTCTTCTAGTATTTTCTACAGGGACAAGAAATTATTAATCAAAAACATAATTTTTATTCAAGACACAAATATAACCAAAAAAAATGAAAGATTACTCATATCATACCAGCTTCATGGTTAAAATCTAGTTCTTTGGGTGCTTCCCTGCACCATTCATCTATCATAGGGTTGAAGTCGTATTGTGGTTCGGCCCAAGCTATCCAGTCCACTATTGCCTTTGCGTTCTTCAAGTCCTGTAGAAGAAGTAACCTTACATAATTAAAAGGGAATGTTTGGATTTGTGACTTTAAACTGATTTTAATATTAGGAATCTAATTATTTGAGAGTATGAAACAATTACCTGTTTATCCCTTCTTTTTACATAACTTAGCGGACGTTTACTCTCATTTTACAAAACTTATCTTTTTTTTAAAAATACCACCCTTTTTTTTATCAAAAACTCCTTTTTGATCATTTTAACTATTAATTTTTTGAAAAAAAAAAAAAAAAAAAAAATTATCAAACACTCACACATCTGATCATTTCAGCTTAAGACAGCAAAAACACATCCAAACACTATCTTCTATGACTAGTTTTATTAAAATTGACTATCTTATAATCAAAGTTATTTCTAGCTAATCAAAGCATGATACAAGGTTCTAGAATGAACAACCTCTAAGATTATAGTTTTGATGCCTTCATGTTGAACTTTGACAACCACCTCCTGCCCATCACGTAGAGTTGCACGGTGAACTTGAGCTATCTGCAAACATGACAAAAAAATATCAATACACTTTTATTAGGCATTAAAAGTATACATCTGTATCAAAATAATATCAGTAGAATTGTTGATCAATGTCACAATCTATTGAAATAAAGGAACCGTAGTAGATACTTTCTGCAGAAAGATCTTTTTTTCCATTTAAATGAAGAAGAAGTTTCATTAAAAGAACTAGCAAAATGATGTAAATATGACTTTGCCGATTAACTCAATGATAAAATTCTTACCGATGCTGTTGCTAAAGGCACACTGACAAAACTCGTAAACAGTTCATCCATTGGTTGACCCAACTGCTGCTCTATAGTTTGACGAACCTGATTAACAAAACATGTGATTATCTATTGTACCAAGTTGTAACTTTTGGTTAATTATTTTTAATGAAAATACCTCTTCTAAACGGCGAGGAGGAAGAGAGTCTTGTAATTGTTTCAAAAGGCGTATATAAGCTTCGGGAAGCACATCAGCACGAGTAGATAAATACTGTCCCATTTTCACCCATAAACCTTCCAACTCCACAATTAGCTTAAGTACACGTTTAGCATTTCGCTCATGAGCTTTCTCCCATAAACTATCGCGTTTAGCTCGTTTCGTCAATTTCTCTCTTTGTTGTAATGCCTTCAAGTCACCAACGAAAACATTTTAGGCATGCGGGTCATCATTAGCATAAGATATTAGCATCAGTGAAATGTTATATATACCTTATAATCAATGTATATAAGAAATGCTAACGTAAAGACTTTCATGCGTCTTTTGTAGATGTTTCCCCACCCCATATTGCGTGTGTTGAAGGGGTTTAAAATAGTATAAAGCTTTGCAAGTTGATTGAACAAAAGAAGAATCGCGGTGATCAGATAGTATGGAACACGCAGTAATCTTCCAACAAAAGCACCGAGTAGCTCTTGAACTCTCATATCTACATATTAAATAGCCAAAACGAATTAAATCAATAACCATTCACTGAACTCATTAAGCGGGAGTATAACGAATGAGAGCCAATCATATAAGCAAATTATCAGTTTGGAAAAAAGCAATCCTACACAACCTTGAAATGATCATATTCGCAATTTGGATAAGCAATCACAAACACCCTCAAAACTGTCTAAATGATGTACACCCTTAAATAATCTTTTTGGATAAGCAATCCTGAACAGCTTATCCTAAGCACCCTACTGAACTGTTTATTTCACCCTCAAATAATCAGAAAAATAGATTGAGTAAGCAATCACAAACACCCTCAAAAGGCATTTAATAAGGGGGGCCGTGCAGCTATAAACACCCCTAAATAATCTAGATAAACATTTCCCAAACACCGTCGAACAGCTTATCCTAAAGACTCTACAAAACTGTTTATTTCACCCTTGAGAAAGCAATCCTAAACAGACTCAAAACACTTGTCCGTTGTATGAAAACGCATTTAATAAGGGAGTTGGACAATAAGCAATCCTAAAAAATCTAGATAAACAATTTGGTTTAGCAAATCCCAAAAAACCCTCAAAACTACTTTTCCCTTGTATAGAAACGCATTTAATAAAGAGGTGAAACTATCAACACACTTCAAAACTGCTTATATGGTGTATTCAAACGTATCTAATAAGGGGTCCCCGTGCAACTATAAACACCCTTAAACAATATGAATAAACATTTTGGATATGTAATCCTAATTACCCTCAAAACTACTTAACCACTGTACCAAAACACATTTAATAAGGGGGTCCATGCAACTAGTAACACCCTTAAATAATCTAGATAAATATTTTAGATAAGCAATCACAAACACCCTCAAAAACTACTTATCAACCGTATCAAAACACATGTAATAAGTTTGATAACTAAAATTGCTTATACAAGACGTAGTGTATATATTTGCTTCTCCTCTAACAGAAATTTAACACTCAAATAACCAGTTGTCTAAACATTTCGCAATTCCACTAATTTAATACTGAAAATATTATGCCAAATAATCAGTATCAGATATCCATAGGCAGTTTACTTCTATCCAAACACCCTCAAAACTACTTACCCACCGTATCAAAACACATTTAATAAGACGGTCCGTACAACACTACAACTAGTAACACCATTCAATTCTCTAATCCTCTACATAAACATTTCGGACAAGCAATCACAAACACCCTCAAAAACTACTTATCCGCTATATCAAAACATATAACAAAAAAGTGTTGAGAAATAAACTTCGCTAACTAAAAACGCCTATCCAAAACCTAGCGTTCGTATTAGCTCCTCCTGAAACAAAATATACCACTCTGATAACTAGCAACCAACGTTTGGCAACTAGCAACTAGCGTTCCTAATTTTTCTAAAACGCTCCAAATCAAAATGCTACTTGAAGAAATATTTACTAGCAACTAGCGTCTACACTTAATAATTACAACTATTTGTTGCTGCTACTGCTATTTTCGCGAAACATATCTAAGTATTTCGCAATCCGCTAATTTCATAACTTTCTAATCCACTAATCCAAACACTCCTAATCAATCATAAATAAAACTCACATGATCATAACCACAACTAACTAACTAACATCAACAGATCAATCACAATACATAACAACTAAAACTAAAATAAAATAAAATTTTACATACAAATTTTGACTTCACGATTAACGGTTAATAATTCAATAACTAAAACCAGAAACAATTTATTTATATTTAGAAGGGGGAAAATTAGAAAAGACCTGATTTGGGCTAAACGACGTCGTACCGGTAGTTTAAAGTCAAGATAGATGTACTTTAGTTGGTTAAAGTGACGGAAAGTAAAACGTGTTGGTGTGTTTGGTAATGACACGTGGATGAGAGAGTGTGGGAGTGACGTGTCTGTTAGTTTGACCGAGTATCACGGTTGGTGGGTTTAGCCAAGATTTTTAAAAGGGCGGTTGAATTGTATGGTGTTTGGTAATTTACGTTAAAGTGAAGGAAGGAGCCTTGAGTATTCTTTTGACTTTATTTCTTCACTTTAATACGGGGAGAAAAGAACCCAACGGTTGAATGTAGGGGTTGCAATTCGGGTCGGGTTCGGGTTGTCAGATTGACGGGTCAGAAAATCTTAACCCAAAACTGACTTATTTAAATCATTGGGTCAGCTACGTTAACCCTAACTTGTTTATACATAGCCCGAACCTAACTCATTTAACCCATATATGTACTTGGGTTGGCGGGTTAAATAGGTTACACGGGTTGAATATGTTAAACGGGTTGAATCGGTTCAGCGGGTTTCGGGTTGACCTATTTAACCTTTTTTATATACAAAAGTTGGCACATTACACGAGTTAAAGAGGTTAAACAAGTTGTCGGGTCGACTCGTTTAACACATTTAATCCGCATAATAAAATATAAATAATTTTGAGTTTATGAAAAAAAAACCTTACACGGGCTGGCGGGTCAACCCGCTTATTTTATTCACAACCCGAACCTGACCTGTATCATAAACGGGTTAGATAGGTCGACCCAAACCTGACCCGAAATCTATTTAGCGAAACCCAAACCTGTTAATTTTCGTGTCAGATTCAGGTCAGGTTTCGTGTCGGGTCAGAAATTGTCACCCTTAGTTGAATGGGAAGTATGATCACACGCCCTACGGGTGAAAAAGAGTCGAGCCGAGCTCGAGCTCGATGTCAAAGCTCGAGCTCGGTTCGTTTATATATATAAAGCTCGAGTTCAGGCTTGAGCTCGTTTCGAGCCTCATATTTTGAGCTCAAGCTCGGCTCGTGAAAATTTACACAAGTTGGAACTTGGATCGGGCTCCATTTTTTATATGATGTTTTAAATAAAAACAAGTTCAAATGGAGCTCGGCTCGTTAATTACATAAGGCTCGAGCTCGTTTACTACTTTTAAGCTCGTTTATACGTTTAGACAATATATATACTTATATATTTCTATGGCTCGTTTAGGCTCGCGAGCCTACTCGAGTTTTTTTAATAGAACTCGGGCTCGAGCTCCATTATTAAATGAGCCAAATCTTAGGCTCGAGCTCGTTTAGACTCGGCTCGTTCGAGCTTTTTACCGATCAAATCTCCAGCTTTTCACGAGCTGCTCGGCACGTTTCCACCCCTACTGACACGCCAAGACTAGTGGCCACTCGTCACTCGTCAAGCCGCTTTTTACACTCGTTTGGTGGTTTATACTCTTAAATATGTTTTTACTTTTTGTATGTTTGTGTTTTAGTAGTGACCATTGCCGGAAAGT
Organism: Chrysanthemum makinoi; assembly: GCA_910596185.1. NCBI lineage: Eukaryota > Viridiplantae > Streptophyta > Magnoliopsida > Asterales > Asteraceae > Chrysanthemum > Chrysanthemum makinoi. Next base: position 164,191,018 of record OU343216.1, on the reverse strand, counting down.
TTCGTCACGAGGGCAACAAATGTTAAGTGAGGTTAAATAAGAAGATGAAATTATATGCCTATTTTTTAGTATAACTCAAAACAAGTCAGGTTAGGTTCCGTTAAAAGCAAACCACTCTAATTCAAGGTAATCAACACTAGCAAGAGTTGTCAATGTCTATATATAAAGGAAAATAGAGTTTGATTAAAAACAAACCACTCTTGTTTAGAAAGTCGAGCACACAAGAAAACGCAACAATATGTGTTTAACTAGCAAACAACTAAAGTAAAAATTGAGCTTGTAACTAGAAGAAAAATAACTTATCAAGATCTTTTTTATAAATTTAATTTTTTATTTACAAATTACACTATACAAAAGGGATTATCAAAATTCAAAATAAAAGTATAGAGTTTTAAAATCATAAAAATAACTTTTAGTCACAAATGTAACATTTCAACCCAAAAGTGGCATTGGCGGTTCTTGTTGTCTTTTTCCCTTCTAGCAATTATTTGCCATTTATATGTTTAAATTACGAAAGTAAAGGAATTTGTATTGAATTAAAGTTTTTGTTGAGGGCAATTTAAAAAAAAAAAGAAAAAAAAAGAGTGAGGGCAACTTTGGCATAAGCATAAAAAGTTGTGAGATTGAGAATATGTAGAGTGCATTGCCTCCCACTACTTATTACATGCCTTCACACCATACATTACATATGTGTTAAATGCTGATGTGACGCTAATATAGAAGTGGTGGATTTGATGACTATATGTGGGTCTAGCCAAGATTTAAAAGGAAGTTTGAATGGGTCGATGTTTTGTTATTCCTAAAAGTGAAGGAAGGAACCCAACTACTATTCTTTTGACTTTTTTTCTTGTTAACTTTATTTTATTCATTTTTTTTTTCCTTTGAGATTTAAAAATGTTTGCTTGCATGCAATGTTTTAAAATTCGGGTTGATCCGGCCGGGTTAACCGATTGAACCGGGTGAAAAAAAATAGTTTTTTTTAATAGAAAATCGGGTTGACCCGAAACAGTTGAATCGTTGACTCGACCGGGTCAATTAAGAACCTGGTTTTCAAAACATTGCTTGCATGTGTTTATTTGTAATACTATGTACTATGATGGGAAGCATGATAACGTGCCAAGACTATAGCAATGGCCACCCATCAAGCGTCAAAATCCAGCTTTTTGCACTTGTTTGGTGGTTTGCATTTCATAAAGGTTTTTCATTTTTTGTTGTTTGTTTTTTGTTTTTTATGTTTGTGGGGTATATTGCCACTACAAGAAATACTGCATTTGGTGACAGACAAAATGTGTAAGGAAAAGTATAAAAAAGTGTCACCAAAGATAGATAAGCTTCTCCTTCACATACAATAAGTGTCGTGAATAAAGTTCCACGGTAAAGGTCTATGGTGACGCACCTATGCTGACACATAATGTGTCAATACAGGTTTAGATCTTTGTCTACACCAAGTTTGTGTCAGCAATGCACATACATACTTTTTCAAGCACAAAACAGAACTTCCATACAAAACTTCCAAATAAGAATTACTTTGATACAAAACTTCCAAATTAGAACTTCCATGTACAAAAATCATGGAAATCATACGTAAAACATCATATAACGTAAATGGTATGTTCTGTATATAACATAAAGGGCATATCTCAGAGTTCTAGTCAATACAAAAACATCATACAGAAATCATTATCCAACACGATCGCCAAAAGATAGTGCCTTCTTCCGACCATTCTCTTACATTCATAACATCCATTTGCAGTAAGAACCGGGCCACATCTTTTTTGCTTCACGCTAAGCAATGTAAATGCAACCTATTAATTAAAATAAAAATCAAGAGATTTCGAATCTAGAAAAATACGATATAACCAACAACAACGCATTCATAAAGAAAATATACATACCTTCCACGTAATGACACGATCCATGAAAAATGTATATAGTATGACATACGATCCGTATGAACAGCCTGGCAAAAGACAATAAAAGTCAACATACATACGACACGGCCGCATAAAGAAACTAGGGAGTGAGACTGTGTTCATGGAAAGACTCCAATCGGTAAGTACAAAAACCCCAAGTCCATAACAAATCTTATGCATAGAGATATGAACTATGAGTTGATATGCATACATATATTACCTGCAAAAAGGTTTGGAGATAGCGAATCCGTAAATCGGCTTGTTTAAGACAAGGTCTCGAAATATCCGATCCATCGCACGAGCCCATTATGGACGATGGGTGATCGTTTAAGTTCCAGCTTTGTAAAATCTGTCTTTTTTCCTTCTCCATCACCTTAAATAGATAAAGAAAACATATTCAACCACTTACAAAAACAAGACCAACATAATAGACTAGTTAGATAGAGATACCATATCGATAATCTTCACTACAGTATGTTTCCTATGTTTCCTCTTCCTCAACAACAGCAGCAGCTCTATAGTCCTCCTGCATTATAACCCATACACCCTTCCCTCAATTAACTCAGCAAATAGGTACTCTGCATTACAACCCCTATAACATAAAGATACCAGGGAATAAATCTAACCTGCATATTGGCATTCCCCTTATCACATGCTTAGCAAGCACTCCCTAAAAAAAAGAAGATAAAACGCATGTCTACAATAAAGATATTTATCAGAGACTAATGAATAAATAAATAAATAAGAAAGCAATAGAGAGTCTTTAACGGCTCTTACCTCGATGGTATAGTCAAGTAGATAGTAAATGAAACGAAACTATGCTGGAATTCATCTACCATTTGACTATGCAAGAGTACTTCTGCAACAAAAAAATCAACCGCAAGTAAAGTACGGATCATAAGATCCAAGAAACAAACGACAATGTGCTAACATGACCATCAACCTGTATAATCCTTTTATTCTATTTTATAAGCATAAATTAAATAAGTATATACCTCTCTAAGTTTATTCTTACCCTGAAGTTACATCAGAGTGTGATTCGGGCAGTCACCTGCATAATCCTTGTCTTTTAGTTTCGATCAAAGTGTGATTTGGGTAATTACCTGCATACGCAAATACTGCTTAGTACTTTGAGAAATCAGAAGAGGTGACAACCCAATATATTACTTTAATCAAAGTACCTTGAATGTCGACAATGGCAACACAATAGCTATATTCTTGTATGTCACCTTAAGGTCATGTTATCTGGAGTCAACAACAGAAACTTTAAAATCTTTTAAGGTAAATGCATGATCCTATATTAATCTATATAACTAGCCAATTACACACATGGAACCACCCAAAATATATGAGCAAATGCCACCTAAATTGATGTTATTCGGAGTTAACAGAAATAGTTAATATATGAAGGTCCCGCGAGAGCAGATTAATCTTTCAGCTTCATGTCAAAACAAGCATAATCAAGCGCTACAAATATAACTAAGAAAATGTTGAGAACCAATACATGAAAATTAAAATTCAAGAATAAGATAACAAACCAGTCACAAGTAAAATTGCACATCAACTGTACCAACTAGAATTGCGAAAAGGCCAAAAATCGAACCAGAACCTTTAAAAAATGAACTAATAATATGAGATAATACCATAAAACTAAACATGAAATAATGATATAGTAAGATAAATTAAAGCACATTTGGCAACAAAAATTATAGAAGACATATTACAAGAAAGATGCACATCAAAATAACCAATATTTAGATTAGACAATGTAATAGTGTAAATGTAAAAATATTTATCAAAGTGTCTGACTTTAATATCTTGGACGAGTCTTAATGATAAGATTAACAAGTGTTACATATTCGTTTGAGTATTCATAGGATTTTGTTTAGTGTGCAAAGAATACTGGTTGCCAAATTTATAGGAGGGCCATACGATTAAATCAAATATTATCGCCAAGAACGTCAAACATAGCACATTAATGGGTCAAATTTTTGGGGGTGCCAGCACCCTCCCTAGCCCAAATGAAGGTCCGTCTATGGGTATAACAAATTTAAGTTACTAGTATCTAAACAAACAAGTCTCACATGTTACATATCTAATATAAACTGTATAGATTAATGAGATGTTCCGTCATATATCTACGGATCTACCATGACTTCAACTCGTACACATCCTATTTCTACTAGATACTACATAATCTACATGTACGGCACTTAAATACTAGTAAGCCTAAGTTTATCCTGCAATGCCAACAAATCACTTCTACTAACATTTAAATCATGTATTTGACGAGCCGAATCCATCACATCCCCATCCAAGACCTTTATCATCTCTTTTAACTCCTTAATCCTACTACACCCTTCCACTAATATAGCCATTCCTCCAACGGCGTTTCATCTAATATAGTTTCATTGAGGCGATTCTAGCGTTTGACAAACAAAGAGTATATAGCATTTCGAATTCATTCCATAGCAGATTCAACTATCACTTCCCCATACAAAACATTAAGGGTGCGTTTAGTTGAGGGGAAACACCCTTGTTTTCCACAAAATGTTTTGTAGAAAACAAGAAAAATAGAGATTGCGTTCAAATTATCATTTTCCAACAAAATGTTTTGCAAAACACAAAATCCTCTATTCCTAATCTAACAAGGAAAATTAGAAAACAAATTTTAGTTGTTTTCATTTGTAACCCCCAACCCTCCCTCCTCTTCTTCAAAATAGAAAATACAAATATCAACTAAACGCATTTTCTATATTTTCAAGTGTTTTGTGGAAATAAATTTCCCATCCAAATTTTTACAAAACTAGAAATAGAAAAAAAGGGAATTTTTTTCTCCAACTAAACGCACCCTAATCATCTCTTTTACTAACCTCTAGTTAACTAATTTGAGGTAGGCATATCCTCAAACACTTTATATGCAACAATTAACACAACTAACAACAACCTCTGTTGCAAAAATTGGCCTAGGCAGCCGATTAATCGCTAGGCGGTGATTAGCCGTTCCGATTTTCATTAATCGGCCTTATTAATCGGATAAAACCGGATTAATCGCCTAGCGGCCGATTAATCGCCAAATCGTAATAAATCGGATAAATTGGAAAAATCGCCACGGGTAAAATCGGCAAAATCGAAAAATCAAAGAAATCGAAAAAATCGGCTAAATCGAAAAAAAATCGGCTAGATCGGCCAAATCGGGCATATAGTTTCAAAAAAATTTAATTTTATATATAAAAAATCCAATCCGATTAATCCCTGCCTAACCGATTAATCGCTAGGCCCTACCCGGCCGCCCAGCTACGGCCTAGCGATTTTTGCAACCTTGACAACAACAATTTTAGAGCTCAAATTCAACAAATCACAACTAAATAGCTGTAACTACAAACCTCAAATTCAAATAAATTTCATTTCAAATTCACAAATTAAACACCACAATTTCAGTTCATGAAGTAATTAACGAATACATGAGCAGGTTTGTTAAGCGCATGTGAGAGCAGTTTGTTTAGATTTTACGTTATGTGCAGAACATGAGGACGTTTGAGAAGATGAGTTTTAGCGCTGGAGCAGATGAGTTAATCGGGGTGTTTGTTAATTGGGGGTGTTTGAGCGGTTTGTGATTTTGAAGGGAATTAAAAAAGTTTTTTATAAAAGGATAAAATTATAGTTTTGGTTAATAATTTTATAGTGCTAATGATTTTGTGGAACGAAAATTACCAGTTACCACAATAAAAAGATATAAATTTACTTACATATATTTCCTATCTATTTATCTAGTAATATAATGAAAAATTGTGGCCTAAAACATAGAAATTTTATTCACATTTTCTCATTTTTTTTAAAACCCGAGTTGATCTGGCCGGTTAAACCGTGAAACAGTTAGGTGATTGAAAGGCGGTTTTGAGTGAAAAACCTGGTTAAACCGTGACCCGCTTAGTCAAACGGGTTAATTAGAAAAACGAGTTTTTAAAACATTTCATATTTCTAAAATGGTAGTAAAATTATACCATTGCTCACACTTATCTAAAAGTGTAGATAAAAACTTAGACATTACTCTCTCTTTTAGATAATTGTAGGTAAAATAATACTTTTACTCACATTTCTTAAAAAGAGTAGGTAAAATTATAGTTTTGCCCACATCTTTTAAAAAGTGTGAGTAAAATACTACACTTTTACTTACACTTTACAAAAAGTGTAGGTAAAACTTCATATCTCCTTACACTTTTTATAATGTGTAAGGAAAACTTACACTTTTGCTTACACTTTTCAAAATGTGTGAATAAAACTAAAACTATGCTCATACTTTCTCTAAAAGTGTAAGGATATGTGGACTTTTGCTCACACTTATTAGATGTGTCATTATAACAAGTGTCACTAAAAGACCTTTTTCTTGTAGTGTGCGGAGTAGGTATGTAAAAAATGAGGATTTTTTCTTTCTTTTTGGTTTGATGGTTATCATGGCATCTGATTAAGGGTGAGTTTAGTGATGTGTTGAATGGTGATGTAATGGTTAGCGGGCATAAAAGTACGACTAGTTTTATATTTAAGCATGTATGTTGTGAAGTGAAAAAATGGGTTCATTTGTTGTAACAATCAAAACGTTGTCATGTAGTTTTTAATATAGCTTTTGTCTTTTAATCATTGCTTTTTGTTGTAACAATCAAAACGTTGTCACGTAGTTTTAAATTTAATTTTTATCTTTTAATCATGTTTCTTTTTGTTGTAAGAGCATGTTCAATCGTAACGCCCCAACGGCGTTAGAGGGCCAAATAACGCCCGTTAGTGGCGTTAATTGTTGGAGGGCTGGCGTTATTTCAGCGTTAGTCCTTGCGCGTTAGTCCACTAACGCCCGTTAGTGGCATTAAAAAAAAATCAAAAAATTTACAAAACTAGTCCCTGCAACGGCTAGTAGCCGTTAGATTTCAAAAAAAATTCAAAACTAGACCCTAACGGCTAGTTTAAAAAAAAATCAAAAACATTTTTTTACCACTATAAATACCCAACTAAAACTCCATTTTTTTCACACTTCCATAATTCAAATTCACAATTTATATACTACAACAACCGGCATGTCAATGGGAAATTGCCACGATATGTAGAATCATGTATTGTTGCATTATTTTGCATAACATGATTATAAAAGATCAAAAATTTGCATTACGTGACTATAACGAACTGTGGGTGGACCCGTCAGCAAATTTGAGGCAACGAAGATGGGTTGAAAGATGTGATACTCACAAGAGTAAGGCAAAAGAAATACACGCACCGACAACGCATACCTAACTCCAACAGGACTTTATGGAGCATGTTTGGTGAAGAATCTTGAACCATACGTGACAAACAAGAAGGCAGCGACGATGATGAATAAGTATTTGCTATGTTTTGTAATTTTTTTTGCGGTGTGTTTTTTTAATTTCGATGTATTTTTTTTATTTGTTGTAATTTTTTTTTCGATGTATTTTTTTAATTTCATATTGTAATATGTTTTCAAATTTAATGTTATGTTTAGTTTAATAAATGAAGTGTTTGTTTTAGTTTAGGGGTTGAAATTGAAAATATGAAATGTTATTGATGTTATTGTTGTGGGTGTTTTTTGGGAATGTTAATGTGAAATGTTAAAGCTGATGTAGCGCTGACATGGACGGTGTTATTGATGTTATACTCACAGTAGTAAGGCAAAAGAAATACACGACCGACAAACGCATACCTAACTCCAACAGGACTTTATGGAGCATGTTTGGCTGAAGAATCTTGAACGACATGGACAACAACAAGAGAGCGACGATGATGAATAAGTATTTGCTATGTTTTGTAATTTTTTTTGCGGTGTGTTTTTTTAATTTCGATGTATTTTTTTTATTTGTTGTAATTTTTTTTTCGATGTATTTTTTTAATTTCATATTGTAATATGTTTTCAAATTTAATGTTATGTTTAGTTTAATAAATGAAGTGTTTGTTTTAGTTTAGGGGTTGAAATTGAAAATATGAAATGTTATTGATGTTATTGTTGTGGGTGTTTTTTGGGAATGTTAATGTGAAATGTTAAAGCTGATGTAGCGCTGACATGGACGGTGTTATTGATGTTATGGTGTTACAGTTGGGAATGCTCTAACAATCAAAACGTTGTCAGTTAGTTTTTAACTTAATTTTTGTCTTTTAATCATTTCTTTTATTACTAAGTATAACCATAATCGTAAAATAATGATTTATCTAAAACGACTTGGGTGATATGCTAACATTGGTGTATCGTAAAGAAATATAGAGAACTATGCATATTAATACGTGTTGCACTCGGCTTGGAAAACTCGATAGCAGCCGGAACCAAATCTTTATAACCCGAAAGTGGGCTTGTTATGGATTTAAGCTCGTTCTGTAAGCTAAAGATGTTAAAAGCATGATATAAACGAACTTTACTATGATAAACTGTAACCCTAATCATGATGTTTTCTAGCTAGCGCTCTTACAATAATATACATTGTATATATTCTTTGTTTTTGAGTTCATGTTTTCCTTCATAATCAACCATGATGTTTTTATGCAATCAATGACAATTATGAACGGAATAATTAAATACTAGAGGAATTTTCAAATGCTTACTCTTATTTTGGTGTTTATCAAGGGACAAATCCCCACCATCCATCTAGTTTGATCTAATGGTGTGGATAAACCTAAGATTTAACATGGAAACCTAAGTCCATGTTTTTTTTCTCCTTTTTCTTTGTCTTTTTGTCTTTTGTATTTATTAACTTTTTTTTTAATTTCACGTTTTTATTACAAATTCATGCCTTTTTTTTTTTTTTTTTTTTTTTTTTTTTTTAGTTCAATTTTATTATTATTTTCTTTTAATTTTAAATTCACATTTTTTTCAAGCTTTTTTCGCTTTCATACGTTTTTATCTGTATTCATACGCTGCTCGTTTTATATGTTTTCGTCCGTGTTCATATGTTTTCGCCCTTTTGTTTACTTTTTTTCTCGATTTCGACCTTTTCGCCCTGCTTTTCATCCGCTTTACGCTCACATCCGCTTTCGACGTTTTGTCCGCTTTCGACATTTCGCGACGCGGTTTTGTACGCTGCCTCGCTTTTAGACGCTTTTTGTCCGCTTTCATACGCCGTCCGCTTTAACGTTTCCGTCCATTTTTAGACTTTTTCACTCGTTTTCGGACGTTGTCGTCCGCTTTTATACGCTGCGTTCGCTCATACGTTTTCATCTGCTTTTCTTACGCCGCTCGCGTTTATGTCCGCTTTCATACATTTCGTCTGCTTTCTTACGTTTTCGCTTGTTTTCATAGGTTTTCGTCCATTTTCTTACGTTGCTCGCTTTCATCACGTTTCAGCCATGCCCATTTTCATATGTTTTCAGACGTGTTTTTACGCCATACGCTTTTCGGCCTCAGTTTTCTTACGTTTGCTCGTTTTCTTACGTTTCGCCATTTTCATCCATTTTCATACGGTTTTGTTCGCTTTTTAGGTTTTCATGTATTTTCGTCCGTTTTAGACGCTTCCTCGCCTGTATTTTTACGCTTTGATGTATTTTCGTCCGTTTAATACGCTGCACATTTTCATACGTTGTCATCCATTTTAGATGTTTCGCCCGTTCTCGACGGATTCATCGTGTTTTATACGCTTCGCTTTCATATGTTTTAATCCGTTCTAACACGTTTTTTTTTCTGTTATTACGTTTTTGTCCGTTTTCAAACGTTTTGTCCATTTTCATACGTTTTTATACGTTTTGCATTCGATTTTATATGTTTTTGTCCGCTTCATATGTTTTCATTTAGATATTTGTAAGTGACACTTATTTATCTCTTGTGATATAACACTGTAAGGAAGATGAAAAGTATTACATTCTTCATCATGAAAAGTATTACATTGTGCATGTTTCGATAGGTTTTATAAGGGATTTGAAAATATCTATGGTTGAAACAGCAAACTAAATAAGTTATGGTTGAAGATAGCACACATCTTTATAAACAAACTGAGGAAGCTCAAACACTTGTGATATCACCTCACTTGTGATATCACACGTGATATCATGTGTGATAACACATTGATATCACCTGTGATATCATATGTGATATTACCGGTGATAGCATGTGTGATATCATAGTTTATATCACTTGTGATATCACCTGTGATGTCATGTGATATCACAAGTGAGGTGATATCACCTGTTATATCATGTGTGATATCACAAATGTTTGATCTTACTCAGTTTGTTTATAAGGATATGTGCTTTCTTCAACCATAACTTTTAGTTTGTCTGATTCAACCATAGATATTTTTAAATTCCGCTATAAAACCTATCGAAATATGCACAATGTATCCATTAAATAGAAAAATCCACCACAAGTCTAACAAAAGTTTCATAACATATTTTGTTTTCAGTTAAACACCTTTTCTAATATTTCATATTATCATAAAACAAAAAAATCTTCCTGAATATTTTCAAAAACACAAATAAGAAAAATGAACATAATCATCACAGTAATATAATAAGTGATTGTTAATACAAATATCATCATTAAACGTTATTTATATTTTTGATCTTTACCTAAGTTTTGTTAACGACAAAAGTAAATTTAATTTGTATAAAAGCTTAAAGCTTGTCAAGTTTAATAGATATTAAAACAAGCTTTTCAAACAATATATTCATCATTCAAGCATTTACATTTATGATTAGTAACATCTTGATATGACTCTAATCATTATGTATGATAGTAGTTTTAGAATGTGTTAGGTTCTTAAAACCAAACACTACTTATGTACTTGCATATTTCTAAAAATAGAAATACAACATATGACATCATGTAATGCATCATGGAAATCATTAGAAGATTTCATTAGATATTTTGTGTGGATTTGTACTCTTCATATCTTGCACAATCTCACTTAGATAGAGTTGACTTTAGCAAAGATTTGATATCTTGACTGCCGTAATCGGGCGGCGGTACTTCAAAAGGTACGGACACGCAGAACCCTTTTATGGGTTCCGCTGTCCGCGGACGATCAGCTCATCCCACTTTGGCTATAAATAGCAATGCCAAGCCAAGTAGTTCATTATCCCTTTCTAACATACTCTCATACATATCTTCTCTTTCTAACTTTCTAACTCGCCATATCATATTAGTGATCTCTTTTGTAGCAAAGAAGATCAAGTCATATTCAAGCTTCAACGAAGTTGGAAGTCTTTTTATTTAGTGTTGTATGATCTAGTGTTGATTCATACTTCATTGTTGTATCAAACCATCATAATCTTGTGAGTGTGAGTGGTTAGTATTTTATTCCTCAAAATACGTTGTGTGTGGGAGTGGTTGTACCCTTGGAAAGAACTCGACATCTAGCTTAGTGTCAAATAGTGTAGCGAAGTGTAAAGGTTTTCTCCGCCGGTGAAAGGAGCTTGTTGACTAGTGAGTTAAACTCTCGAGTGGAGACTCGAGGAGTGGAGAGGCAAGGAAAAAAAGAGTCCTTGTAGGACGAACCACTATAAACAACTTGTTGTGGTTTGATCATTTCTTTCCTTATTTACTTCTTACATATTGCTTGCATATTTCATCAACATATCTAAGATCAATATCAATTGATCTTTACAATAAGTTTCAAAACAAAGTTTTTAATTGGTAAACTATTCAACCCCCCTTCTAGTTTTCTACAGTGATGTTTATTATCATTTATTTCATATATACTTGGTAAAATACTAAATTCTTATCATATTTGGCATGAATTTAATATTTCATATTCTTAGTTGAGTTTCACAACTGATAACACATATATGATGAAGAGTGTAATACTCTTCATCTTTCTTAAAAATATCACAAGAGATAAATAAGTGTTACTTAAAAATATCAAAATGAATAAAAGGAAGCAAACTATGAAAATAGAGACTTAACATATTCTCAAAATCAAACAAGTGTTGCATTTTTGAACAAAATAAGAATTCACCTAAAAGGACTTTAACCATTTTATTTCTACTAAGAGTATAATATCACAAGGGATAGATAACATTGGTTGCATTAAAAAAATATGCGCTTGTCAATTGCGATGAAAGACACAAAAACTATCTTGTAACTGAAAATTATAAAAATATTAGAAAACACATACGTGATAAAATATAAAAATATACAGAGCAATAAAATATCTCAGGTGATATTAAAGGTTAAAAACATACTTGTTTGTTTATGAAATATCACAAATGATATTAGAAATTAACCTTTTTATAATAAAATATCACAATTGATATTAGATATGTAATATAATAAAATTTAATAATAAGCATGAAAACATATAATAGACCAAAACGAATAAAACTGCAAAAACGGACGAAAACATATGAAAGCGGACAAAAGCGAATAAAAGGCGAAAAAACGTAAAAATACGTCCAAAAACGGATGAAAACTTATAAAAACGGATGAAAATGGACGAAAACGTTTGAAAAGCGGTCTAAAGCGCCTAAAAATGGGCCACGTAAAAACGTAAAAACGACAAAAGCATATATAAACCTATGAAAACCGGCGAAAACGTAAGAAAACGGAAAAAAGCGTAAGAAAAACAAAACACTAAAACGTATTAAAACGACGAAAACGTAAGAAACAGACATGAAAAGGTATGAAAACGGACATAAACGCGTAAGAAAACGGACAAAAATGTAAGAAAAGCAGCGAAACGTAAGAAAATGGACTAAAACGGCGTATGAAATCGGACAAAAATGTAAGAAAACGATCTAAAACGTGATGAAAAGCAGGCGAGAACGTATGAAAACGGACGAAAACGTAAGAGAACGGACAAAAACGTAATAAAATAGAAGAAAAGATAAGAAAAGAGACGAAAACGTAAGAAAACAAACAAAAACGTAAGAAAACAAACAAAAGCGTATGAAAACGCCGATTTAAATGTAAGAAAACGATGAAAACGTATAAACGGACGAAAATGTAGGAAAACGAACGAAAACGTATGAAAACGGACGAAAACGTATGTAAACAGACGAAAACGTATGAAAACGGACAAAAACGTAATAAGACTGACGAAAACGGATGAAAACGTAACAAAACGGACGAAAACGTATGAAAACGGACGAAAACGTAAGGAAACAGACGAAACTGAAGAAAACGGACGAAAACAGACAAAAACGTTAGAAAATTGATGAAAACGTATGAAAATGCATTTAAAACGTATAAAAAGCGGAAAAACGGACAAAAACGTATGAAACTGACGCGAAAAAAAAAAAAAAAAAAAAAAAAAAAAAAAAACTGGAATTAAAAAAAGTGGTTAAAAAAATACAAATAATGAGAAAATAAATAAGAAAGATAAAAAGAAAAGAAAAAGACAAGAAAAAAACATGGACTTAGGTTTAGACATATTAAATCTTATATTAATCCCCACTATTAGATCAAACTAGATGAAAGGAGGGGATTTATCCATTAGTATGTAAGGATTTTTGAGTATGCAAAATAAAGTGCCTCATAAATACTAATAAAGCGTCACTATATACCCTTATGCAAATTTTTCGTGCTCATGTAAATAAAATATTTGAAAATTCAGCTGAACAATATGAGAAGATATAATCAATAGATTACACATGTCATATAACATGGTAGGAAGATGAATTATACACATCAAATAGTAGGATTTAACAAATCATTATTATAACTACAACTGATTAAACGTGAAAATGATCAGAAAATATCGTTAAGTGAAAATTATCAGAAAATATCGTTAAGTGAAATGTATAGTTTGGGAAAAATATCAATGAGGATTTTTGACAAAGGAAATAAACATTTATGTGTAGGAAGACCTGTGCTTAAACTTGCATTGTGTCAACTTTAGGACTAAAATATATGTTCCAACTAACTAATTAATGACCCTAATTATGCAGTTTATAACCTAGTCTTGTAATTCGGTAGTCAAGGACGAAATCAAAAGATAAATTGACCAGGTGCATTTATCTAAAATTATACAAAACTTAAAACACAATTTTTGAGAACCAAATGCATTTTTGAAAATTCGAATTTTTATGAAATTTAACACTACTCGCAAAATTTCATAGATGTCACAGGATCCTCAGATCCCACCCTGGGTCCGCCACTGTTGGTGGCGATATTCTTGCATCAAAATTGCACTATGCAATGAGCAATGCAAGATACGCACAAAAAATTGCAAAATTATATGTACGCAATGATTCGGCAACTAAATGTGGATGGTAAAAAAGAAAGAAAGAGAGATTATGATGCAATATGTGTGACAACTGATAATTTAGGGAGTCTATTTTAGGTAATTGCATTACGTTAAACTAAACCGAGCTTTTGCCTTTATCACTATTTTATAAACCATGACTTGATTTTATATCGTCTATTGGTTTTTACGGATTATTTCATTAATAAATGAGTTATCGTAAGAGTTTTAACTCTATTTGGTAGGCACTATTCGATTTGGCACTAGAAAAGCCTAAAACGAGAAAGATTGTATCTTTTAGACCGTAACTCAAAAATTGACAAATAAATAGTCAAAAATCGTGGAAAAACGTAAATAACAATGTTAGAAAGTTGAATGAACATCGTGGGACACTCGGAGGACAATATATGAGCTCGGGAATGGGTAAACGGAACGTTTTATGAAAAATGGCGACGTACACGCCCCTCCATTTCTCCTAGGCCGGCCACCCCCTCCCCCATATTTATTTATTTTTGAGTCCCTAGTGTCCTAGTATATATACCCCATCAATTCCCCATTTCACCTCTTTCATTCTCTCTCTAAAACACACACACAATCCTCTTTCTCTCTCTAACCTCTCTCTAAAACAAACCCTAGCCACCATCACCCACCACGGGCCACTCCGCCACCACGCTCCACCGGCGAATGCCACCCCACCTCCACCACCATATTGAAGCTCTCTTTCTCCTCTTTCCAACCATATATTACACGCCCCATTTGGACTTCATTAACACCTTTCAAATCTTCAATCAAGATTAGTACTTTTAGGGTTTCAAAGGGGTTTTGCAATTGGTGCTTGAATAAGGTAAATGGAACAAGATTAGAGCTTGTTTGGGCAATAATAAGCCACGAATTGAAATCTAGGGTTTCGACCTAATGATGAAATTTGGGGCTTTTGGGTGGAACATGAAATTAAGTCTAATTAGAGTCTAAATAAACAAGTAATTAGTGTTTGGTAAATGTGTGGTGTATCAATTTGATGGGTTTATGCATTTTAGGTCTAGTTTCATATTTTGATTAAGAATAGTTGATGGGTTTTGTGTTTGATTAGTGATTGGACCTTGAATGATTGTATTTGGATGTTGTGGAATTGATTTGGTAGTGTTTGGTGATGGTAGGGACGCTAGCCATGAAGCCCACGTGATGGGTCATGGTTGGTGTCGACGTGGCCCACATGGACCAAGGGTCCGAGTCGAAGTGTCATGGTAGCTTGTTGGTTGATGTAGTTGAGGTTTGGATGAGACTCGGGGAGCCGAAAAGCTTCTAGAGTTTGCTTGGTTCACGTGGTCTTAATCAGAATGTCATGACCATTAGGGTCATAACATTGGTTTCTGGGTACATTTGGTTGATTGATTGGTTGGCTAAATTCTTTTGAGTTGGTTTGGGATTGAATTACGCTATTATGACTTTTAAATTTGGACTTGATATATATATTGTTGACTTTGAGCTACGTCGTCGTTACTTTGACTTTTTAGTCAATAGTTGACTCGACAAAGCCGTGAATATGGACTAGTATAATTTGGACTATTGATTGATTAAAATCCGAGAAGTTATGACTCGTGCTTGTGGACTCGAATCGAATAACGATATGAGATTAATATTGGAATTTGACGAAACATATATTTATACATGAAAATGCTAATAGAACTATGAAATGTAAATAATAAATGGGCTTTTGTACCAAAAATATCGATAACAAGATTTATCTTGTTATTTACTATTTTTAAACGGAAACTAACGACTAAATTGGAAACGTTTTGTAATGAATAAATAATTAATGTTTCGAGTACACGTTTATCAATAAATGTCAATTGTTGATATTTAATATTAGTTAAGTATTTATTTACTTACGTTATGTGCATGGGTTACGGATAACCTAACGTTAATAGTGTTGATCCACGTGGATAGCGGACTTATTAGGTTGACGAATCTAATAAGAGCCCGCTAGGTACGTTGGATAACCTTATTAATGGGTGAATTATCCTTATGACTCGTTAGGATGCGACCGGTTTATGGAATAATGCATACGAATGAATAATTGAGTTTATCGAGTTGACGAATTCGATAAGGTCTACTATTTATTCCGAAACTTATTGGACTATGGAGCTTATCGCTTAGACGTCTCATGGTGTCGCATTGAGTCACATATTGTATTGAATGGAGTTGCATATTGTGTTGCAAAGCATAACATATTGGTTGTTTGAGTGCATTCATGGCATCATATTGAGTCGATACACCCACATGAGGAATACCAAACACTAGGATTAAATGGTGAAACGAGACATTTTGGAAATAACGAAATGGAATACATTGGGGTAGATAGCGTTGATTTTGAGGAATATAAATATTGAAGTTGGTCTACATTAATAGGTTGTGCCGAGTCGATAGTTGCTGTGCCGTGATTACCGTTATCTTCTGCTAGTGTTTATTTGTCCGTTGATTGCTTGCGTTGATTGCTTGAGGTGAGTTTCATAGCCCTACTTTTATCTATGTTTTTAACTATATTGGGGTGAGAATCATGCTACTGTTTTCGGACCGTGAAAACTATTTGGATTTGCTTATGTGCTTGACTGTGTAGATAGAGGTGCGGTAGTTGTTGCCTTAGACTAGGTTAGACTGTTGCCTAGCTAAGAAGAGACTTCTACCTCGACCTAGTCCGGGGTTGGCAATTGTTCTAGATTTTTCCACGATAAAGGTCGGACTAGAGTCAGCGGGGCCCGAGTAATCCCTGAATGCGGGATATGATTCGAGATCCAGGTAGGATCAGTGTGTGAAACGGTATTTATCTATCTTAGGTCTTGCATAGCAAATCAACTCTTACAGTTCCACTATGATTTTGTTGAACTTAAACCTATGAACTCACCAGCGTAAGATGACCTTTTAGCATGATTTCTCAGGTATTTGAGAGATGTTTGGAATACGTGATCGATGGAAGCTTGGCAAGAAGGCGGGGTTCAAGGATTATTTATGACTCTGATAAACTTTGAGGACTTATTTTATTAAAACATGTGTTGGGCCTAATATTTACACTTTTGGATTAAATGTTTTGAATAACTAAATTTGGGATTGGTTTTGAATGTTAAATGACTATATTTTTGCTATACTTGTGTGCGATACCAATCCAATAGTAACGCCCCGAAAACTTGATTAAGTCTTCCATTGCACGAGATTTGGGGGTGTCACAGATTGGTATCAGAGCTCAAGGTTATAAAGAATTAGGTATTTTATAAACCCTAAACTATAACCACTTTTAAGAAAAATTGATCCTCGACCGACGCACGCCCGCTTGCCAAGCCGAATCTTCTTATTTGATTATGGTACGAACTGCGATTTGAATTATGAGATGATCTGTTAAGGGATATTGTGAACTGATTTTGGGAAATGAGATATGATTATTGATTTTGGAAAATGAGATGTGATTATCGAGATATGACGGAATTTGATTTGAGGAGACGATATATTATGATTTTTGGATTTTGAACTCGATTGATTTGATATGGGATTATGTGATAGAACGGAACTTATGTGTTTTATTTAAAGGCATATTTTGAGTAATGCGGTACCTACACTTTTAAAAGTTTTCATTATGTGATATATGTTTTGGTTGAGTTGATGCGCTTATTAAAACTAGTTGTTTCGAACACTTATACCTACCCTATGCCATTGTCATAGACTATGCCTTCACTAGCTTTTGATGCGCCTCGAGGAGGTCCTTGCTGCTAGTTCGCCAAAGATTGACTCTCATGACGAAGTGCAAAGCAGGGTGATCCTTATGAGATTGCCCGTCACACTAGTTCATCATCATCGACGCCTAGCTCGCTCTAGGCGACTCACTTTACATCGTTTTAGCGAAAGCCAGCAGACTCCTAGGCTTGCTCATAGCACCGCCTCAGATGTCCGTGAGACCACCATCATCACCTATCCGTTTACCAAAGATCACCATGTCTTAGGAGGCCTAGATATCCTAGTGTACCACCTCGAGATTTACTCAAGACAGAGACTGACTCATGGACTCTCCCCTATGGATGAGGGCTTAGGAGGAGCATGAGGTCAAGGAGGAGCATGAGATTGAGGAGCAATATGTAGATGAGGATGAGGATCCTTAGGAGGAGGATGATGAGGATATCCCAGAAGGGGGTACTCCTCCATTGCAGAGTCCTCGCACATTCTCCGGGACCAAGTTCTCCTTTGCTCGAGCCCTGAGTCCCCTGGAAAACCTTTAGACATTGACTCACCACCTTACTCACCTTATATAGGTAGCCCATTAGGATCGGAGATACCATCAGAGATTGTTTCTGAGCCCGAGGAGTATGGTGAGATGGGTCTGATGTGGGAGAGGATTACATCACAGGGTACTAGGCTTAGTCAGTTGACGGATCGATTGGTTGAGTATCGAGGGCTAGTATAGAGGATTTGAGAGTTGATATGGGTACTGTGAAGTCGAGGACTAGGGTCTTAGCGTGAAGGTATGTCGGAGCTCCAGGAGTGTGTTGGGGACCGCCGTGAGAGGGTTCGCGATGTTCGTGATGCCGATAGAGCGATTTGGCGTAGGATTAGTGAGTTGGAGAGAGAGGTCGCAGAGCTTAAGAGCGATCGCGGCCTCTCGACGTGTTGAGTTAGCATCTTTATGGAGAGAGGTTGATGATGTTAGGAGATCAGTGAGTATATTCAGATACGTGGCTAGATAGTATTAGATTCATGGTTTTGTACCATCTTGAAACTAAGTAGTACTTGGTTCGAGATGTAGGATTATCCTCGTTGTCTTACTAGTATCGTTATTAGGATCGTTTTTGATTTCTCCGCATCCTTCCATGTATTTCCACTTTTGAAACCTATGAGTTATGGTTATTGGAACATGCATCCTTTAGTTATGATTCGGTATCTAATTGTTTCGCTTTGGTATAGCGTTGTCCTTGTTGACCTTGATTATGTATTGAGCGATAATTAGTGATCCTTGGAACCCAACTCTATCTTTAGAGCGTGAATTGTGAACTTAGGAAACTGTTCTTCTTGCCTCGCATGGTGGCAACAAGGCTTAAACCCGCTTAGGAACAACCGAAAGCAGCCTCTGCCTGCCGTTGTTGCCCGTTCGTCGAGGTCGCCGTCCGCCCCACCACACCACCTGTTGAGAACCCTAACACCGATAACCGTACACTAGAGAACGAATGTGAACGACCGTGCTCAGAATGGCCCTGTTCCACAAAACCCTCCACCTGTGAACCCAACCCACATTGATCGCAAGATTTTAGAGTCAGGTCAATGTGAACTGCTAGCTGAGGCTAATCTCACTAACACTTCTAGTGGAACCCCGATGTTGAATCGAACTCGAGGTTGTACCTACAAAGAGTTCCAATTCTGTGGTCCCATTGAGTTTGGAGGAACTGAGGGAGTAGTTTACCTGACTAGGTGGTTGGAGAAAACTGAATCTGTGTTTGCTGTGAGTAATGCGTGATGAGGATTGTAAGGTTAAGTATGCAACATTCACCTTGAAGGAAGAGGCGTTGACCTGGTGGAACAACTATCACAGCATCAAGAGGAATTGATGTAGCTTATAGTATGACTTGGACTCGTTTAAGGCTCTCCGATTAAGACTTACCTGTCCTAGGAATGAGGTTAAGAAGTTAGAGAGTGAGTTCTGGAACCATAAGGTTAAGGGTACTAAAATGGCTACTTATACTCGTCGTTTCCAAGAGTTATCGTTGCTCTGCCCTGAAATGGTTCGCACCGAAGAACTTAATATTGAGAGGTATACTGATGGATTGCCTTTGGCTACTCGAAATGATGTCATCGCTGCCAAGCCAGTTAAATTGCATGAGGCAATTACTGTGGCTCAGCGTTTGATGGACTCTTATGTACTAGAAGTAGGAGACAAGGGTAAGAGTGAAAGGAGTGATAAGAGGAAGAGGAATGCAGTTGTTAAAGGGAATGACAACAAACGGCATGAGACAGCCAGGGTGTTCGCCATAGGAAATGGAGATAAGAAGGGTTATGAAGGTAGTAAGCCTGTGTGGTCGTTGTAACCGACACCACCATGGACCGTGCCCGATTATGTGTAGGAAGTGCTCTAAGGTAGGACACATGGCCAAGATCAGGTCTCGGTCCACTTGCTGCAGCTCAAACTGCACAAGGAGCGGACTGGAAGGCCACTGCCACCTGTTTTGGATGTGGAAAGAAAGGACACTTTAAGAATGAGTGCCGAGAGCCATGGATGAGAGGAAATCCCGGTAATGTAGGAGGATTTGCTAACCGAGGTGTAGGAGGTAATGGCTTAAACCCTGTGAAGCGTAAGGTTGTGGAAAACCAGGGAAACAATGGTGCTAGGAATCAGCAGAGAGACATGGGAACAGCGCATGTTTACGCTATTGGGAAGGAAGCTGGTGAGGACCCTAACGTAGTTACCTGCGTTCCTTCCAATAATCGCTATGCTTCCATACTATTTGATACTGGTGCAGATATGAGTTTCGTATCCACCAATTTTATGCCATTACTAGGAATCTCCCAAACACCTCTAGGGTTTAGTTACGATGTGGAATTAGCGAATGGGAATAGAGAGAAGATAGACATTGTAGTTCGAGGTTGTACCTTAAGTTTCCTAGACCGCCCGTTTAGTATAGACCTATTGCCAGTTACCTTGGGAAGTTTTGACATCATTATCGAAATGGATTGGTTGTCGAAGAACGGTGCACACATCATTTGTAAGGAGGAGATTGTGCGTTTACCGTATGATGGAAAAGTTCTGAGCATACAAGGAGATCGGAGCGACTATGGAAATCCTCCCCGGTTGAGCATCATCTCTTGTATTAAGGCCCAGAAGTACATCGATAGAGGAGGTTGTCTTTCCTTGGCTCGAATTTCTGAAAAGAAAAGTGAGGAGAAGAGTGAAAGACACCTTAACGATGTACCCGTTGTTAGAGAATTTCTGGATGTGTTTCCCGACGATCTGCCAGGGATTCCACCTGTCCGACAAGTGGAATTCCAAATAGAGTTGATACCCGGTGCAACACCCGTAGCCCGGGCACCTTATCGACTTGCTCCAAGAGAATTGGAGGAACTGTCTAAACAGTTGGCATAATTGTCAGAGAAGGGATTCATTCGATCAAGTTCGTCACCGTGGGGAGCACCAATGTTTTTTGTGAAGAAGAAGGATGGATCGTTTCGGATGTGTATCGATTATAGGGAATTGAATAAGTTGACAGTGAAGAACCGATATCCGTTACCTAGAATAGATGATCTATTTGACCAACTCCAAGGAGCTAGTGTCTTTTCTAAGATCGATTTACGATCTGGTTATCACCAGCTTAGAGTTCGAGAGGAGGATATCCCTAAGACGGCGTTTAGAACTCGTTATGGACACTATGAATTCCAAGTGATGTCATTTGGTTTGACCAACGCGCCAGCGATTTTCATGGATCTCATGAACCGAGTGTGTAAGCCATACCTGGATAAGTTTGTGATAGTATTCATAGACGACATCTTGATATACTCTAAGAGTAGTGAGGAGCACGAAGAGCATTTGAGGCTCATTTTAGGATTGTTGAGAGAGGAAAAGTTGTATGCCAAATTCTCTAAGTGTGAATTTTGGATTCCGTCCGTGCAATTCTTAGGTCATGTGATAGATAGTCGAGGTGTTCATGTTGACCCAGCTAAGATTAAGGCCATTAAGGAATGGGCAGCTCCTAAGAACCCATTAGAAATCCGACAGTTTCTAGGGTTAGCAGGCTATTATAGGAGATTCATTGAGGGATTTTCCAAGATAGCTAAGCCGCTGACCAAACTAACACAGAAGGATGTTAAGTATGAATGGGGAGAAAAGGAAGAAGAAGCATTCCAACTTCTGAAGGAGAAGTTGTGTAGTGCGCCCATCCTAGCTTTGCCTGAAGGAAGCGAAGACTTTGTCGTGTACTGCGACGCTTCGCATAAAGGCTTAGGTGCTGTTTTGATACAACGAGAGAAGGTGATTGCTTATGCATCCCGACAACTTAAGAAGCATGAGAAAAACTACACCACCCATGACCTTGAGTTAGGTGCTGTAGTGTTTGATCTTAGAATCTGGAGACATTACCTGTATGGAACCAAGTGTGTAGTATTTACCGACCATAAGAGTTTGAAGCATATCTTAGATCAGAAGGAACTGAACATGAGACAACGTCGTTGGTTGGAATTGCTTAGTGACTACGACTGTGAGATTCGTTATCAACCTGGTAAGGCTAATGTTGTGGCTGATGCACTTAGTCGTAAAGAGGACATTCCACCCCTACTTGTTAGATCATTAGGAATGACCATTGTTTCGCCCTTACCATCTCAAATTTTAGCCGCCCAAGCAGAGGCATTGACGAAAGAGAACCGTCCTTATGAGAATCTTCATGGAATGGTAGAAAGCGGAAAACGGCTTCTGAAGCGTTCCGACGGTACTTTATGCTTCAAAGACAGAAGCTGGATACCATTTCATGGTGGAATCCGTGAGTTGATTATGCACGGGTCGCATAAATCAAAATACTTTATTCATCCCGGAGCCGATAAGATGTATCAGGATCTTAAGAAACTTTATTGGTGGCCCAATATGAAAGCCGATATAGCTCAGTATGTCAGGTTGGAGCTGACTTGTTCTAAAGTTAAGGCCGAACATCGAAACCATCGGACTCTTAGTTCAACCCGAACTCCCGGAATGGAAATGGGAGCGAATAACCATGGACTTTATCACTAAATTACCAAGAACAGTTAGCGGCAATGACGCTATCTGGGTAATAGTTGATCGTTTAACTAAGTCTGCTCTTTTTAGCCATTAGTGAAACCGATAGTCTTGATAAAATTGCTCGATTGTATCTTAACGAGATAGTATCGCGTCATGGAGTACCGATATCTATCAATTCCGATAGGGATAGCCGTTTTACATCCCACTTTTGGAGATCGTTACAGACAGCATTAGGAACGAATTTGGATATGAGTACCGCTTACCATCCACAGACCGATGGTCAAAGCGAGAGAACCATTCAGACTTTAGAGGACATGCTTAGAGCCTGTGTTATTGATTTCGGCAAAGGCTGGGAGAGACACCTCCCTTTGGCCGGATTCTCTTACAACAATAGTTATCACTCTAGCATTAAGGTCGCCCCATTTGCGGCACTGTATGGCCGAAAATGTTGGGCTGAAGTTGGCAAGAGTCAACTTACAGGTCCCGAACTTGTCCTAGAAACCACTGAGAAGATAGTTCAGATTCGTAACCGGTTGCAAACCGCTCGTGATAGACAAAAGAGTTATGCCGATAAGAGACGTAAACCTTTAGAATTTTAGGTTGGAGATCGTGTTATGTTGAAAGTTTCTCCTTGGAAAGGAGTGATTCGTTTTGGAAAGCGTGGAAAACTCAATCCCCGATATATTGGGCCCTTTTCAATCCTGGAAAGAATCAGACCGGTAGCATACCGCCTGGAGCTACCATCGAAATTGAGCAGTGTACACAATGTCTTTCATGTTAGTAATCTTAAGAAATGTCTTTCGGAGGAAAACATAGTGGTGCCTTTAAGAGATATTCGTATTGACGAGAAATTGAATTTTGTTGAGGAACCGATTGAGATTATGGACCGTGAGATCAAAAGGCTGAAGAATAGCCGTATTCCGATTATTAAGGTTCGTTGGAACTCCCGACATGGACCGGAGTTCGCTTGGGAACGTGAGGACGTTTTCCGTAGGAAGTATCCTAAACTTTTCATGACATCAAGCAACTCGGAGTGAAACCCGGGACGGGTTTCTTCTGAGGCTGGGAGGATGTGACAACTGGCAATTTAGGGAGTCTATTTTAGGTAACTACATTACGTTAAACTAAACTGAGCTTTTGCCTTTATCACTATTTTATAAACCATGACTTGATTTTATATCGTCTATTGGTTTCTACGGATTATTTCATTATTAAATGAGTTATCGTAAGAGTTTTAACTCTATTTGGTAGGCACTATTCGATTTGGCACTAGAAAAGCCTAAAACGAGAAAGATTGTATCTTTTAGACCGTAACTCAAAAATTGACAAATAAATAGTCAAAACTCGTGGAAAAACGTAAATAACGATGTTAGAAAGTTGAATGAACGTCGTGGGACACTCGGAGGACAATATATGAGCTCGGGAATGGGTAAACGGAACGTTTTATGAAAAATGGCGACCACGGCCCCTCCATTTCTCCTAGGCCGGCCACCCCTCCCCCATATTTATTTATTTTTGAGTCCCTAGTGTCCTAGTATATATACCCCATCAATTCCCCATTTCACCTCTTTCATTCTCTCTCTAAAACACACACACAATCCTCTTTCTCTCTCTAACCTCTCTCTAAAACAAACCCTAGCCACCATCACCCACCACCGCCGGCCACTGTTCCGGCCACCACGGCCCACCGGCGGCGCGTCACCCCCACCTCCACCACCATCTTGAAGCTCTCTTTCTCCTCTTTCCAACCATATATTACACGCTCCATTTGGACTTCATTAACACCTTCAAATCTTCGAATCAAGATTCGTACTTTTAGGGTTTCAAGTGGGTTTTGCAATTGGTGCTTGAATAAGGTAAATGGAACAAGATTAGAGCTTGTTTGGGCAATAATAAGCCACGAATTGAAATCTAGGGTTTCGACCTAATGATGAAATTTGGGGCTTTTGGGTGGAACATGAAATTAAGTCTAATTAGAGTCTAAATAAACAAGTAATTAGTGTTTGGTAAATGTGTGGTGTATCAATTTGATGGGTTTATGCATTTTAGGTCTAGTTTCATATTTTGATTAAGAATAGTTGATGGGTTTTGTGTTTGATTAGTGATTGGACCTTGAATGATTGTATTTGGATGTTGTGGAATTGATTTGGTAGTGTTTGGTGATGGTAGAGGGACGTACGCACCATGAAGCCCACGTATGGGTCATGGTTGGTGTCGTACGTGGCCCACATGGACCAAGGGTCCGAGTCGAGTTGTCATGGTAGCTTGTTGGTTGATGTAGTTGAGGTTTGGATGAGACGCGGGGAGCTGAAAAGCTTCTAGAGTTTGCTTGGTTCACGTGGTCTTAACCGTGACCGTGTCATGACCATTAGGGTCATAACATTGGTTTCGGGTACATTTGGTTGATTGATTGGTAGGCGAAATTGTTTTGAGTTGGTTTGGGATTAAATTGCGCTATTATGACTTTTAAATTTGGACTTGATATATATATTGTTGACTTTGAGCTACGTCGGCGTTACTTTGAATTTTTTGTAAATAGTTGACTCCGAAAAAGCCGTAACATGGGCTTTAGTATAATTTGGACTATTGATTGATTAAAAGCCGAGAAGTTATGACTCGTGCTTGTGGACTCGAAACGAATAACGATATGAGATTAATGTTGGAATTTGACGAAACATATATTTATACATGAAAATGCTAATAGAACTATGAAATGTAAATAATAAATGGGCTTTTGTACAAAAAATATCGATAACAAGATTTATCTTGTTATTTACTATTTTTAAACGGAAACTAACGACTAAATTGGAAACGTTTTGTAATGAATAAGTAATTAATGTTTCGAGTACACGTTTATCAATAAATGTCAATTGTGGATATTTAATATTAGTTAAGTATTTATTTACTTACGTTATGTGCATGGGTTACGGATAATCTAACGTTAATAGTGTTGATCCACGTGGGTAGCGGACTTTTTAGATTGACGAATCTAATAAGAGCCCGGTAGGTATGTTGGATAACCTTATTAATGGGTGAATTATCCTTATGACTCGTTAGGATGCGACCGGTTTATGGAATAATAAGCGATACGAATGAATAATTGAGTTTATCGAGTTGACGAATTCGATAAGGTCTACTATTTATTCCGAAACTTATTAGACTATGGAGCTTATCGCTTAGACGTCTCATGGTGTCGCATTGAGTCACATATTGTATTGAATGGAGTTGTGTTGAAACCAAGATCCGGACTCAACTAGGGTATAAATGATATCAATTGAATGAAAGCACAGCGGAATGATAATAACAATCAATATCACTAATAAGGTTTTCTCAAGAAACAATGATCCTCTATGGATCTTTTTCACTCTCCCTTAATGTGTTTCTCTGTAATGTCTTTTTCAAGAGTTCTAAGAGTGCTTAAAAACAAAAGCTATGAGTTCCTTTTATACACAAGGAACCCTAAATACACAATAATATAAAATTAATGCATATCACTACCTAAAATAGCTCATGCATATCCTAACAAACTAATACTGATTGACTATATCAGTAGACATACTATAGAATACGCGGAATACTATCTCCGCAGAAACCATCTACACAACTTCACTACTTCAGCAGAATTATATCTTCAGCAGATTCCACACTACTTCAGCAGAATCCTTCAGCAGTAATTTCAGCATAATTCATACTTCACAGAATTCCCAACAATCCTCCCCTAAACTGGAATTTGACTTGGTTAAGTTCTAGTTTCCTGATAGGTCTTTAAAAGTGCAGAACAAGAGGATTGTACTCGAACATCAGTAGCAAAGAATCAAAATAGAAACATCTCTATGATGACAAAACTTTGAAAATCCAGATCTTTGCAGCAACAAATGACAAAATGTACATCAAAACATATTAGTTTCATACTATTCTCATCACAACCAGGTGTGTTAACACCTGTGAGAGGTGAATCATTGAAAATAATGGATTTGATGTCTCTTTACCAATAGCCATCACTACTGGAGTAGCCAAATGTTTAAGTTCGAAAACCATGGTACACTGATAACCATCTGATTTATTAGCAAATCAGCAACTATAAAACGGATTTGATATGTCTTTACCTGTAGCCGTTTGCTCAGGACTAGCCAATGTTTGGTGTGTGAGACCAGGGTACATTGATAACCCTCTGATTTTTAGTAAATCAGCAACTATCAACGGAAATAAGATGTCTTTACCAAAAACCGTTTGCTTTTGGACTAGCCAACTCTTTGATGGAATGCCGTCAACATCATGGTGAGTTGATTACCATTTATGGATTTCCGCAGCCTTTACCACAAGCCATAATCCTGTGGGCTAGTCAACTCTTGTGTCAGAAAGACATGGTGAGATGAAAACCAGTAGTTGAGTAGTAATTAACCAACACCAAAACCTGCAAGCAAGAAAGAGTAGAAACCGAACACGCATTAGAGCTTTTTTTTTTTTTTTTTTTTTTTTTAATCACTAAACACAAGAAATAACACGATTTTTTTTTTTTTAATCACTAAAAGAAATAACACGATTTTTTTTAAACGAAATATAAAATAAAGGAAAAATAAATAAATAACCAAAACAAGGAAAATAAACCATCAAGCATCAGTAGAAACCAAAGTCAATTGTAGTGTCAGCAGAAACACTAAGCCTCCCCTTAGGCTTATAAGGATTCAACAGCTGCAAAAATGGTTAGAATACATAAAATACAACAATAAGCCTCCCCTTAGGCTTATGCCTCCCCTCAATCAATGCACCTGACAAAGACTATTTTTCTTGGGTACCCAGAATAAACCTTTCCTTTGAGTTTTCCAAGAATAACCTTTTGAGGGCTTAATAGCAGTTGCCACTCCAACTCCACCATGTGCCATATTCATATGAGATACATAAGGTGTATATGACTGAAAATAAGAACTTGTAGGTCTATAGGGCCAAAGTCTAGCATTACTGTTCCACCAACCAGTAGTAACTGGTGAAGAATAACCTCCACCAGAGGGAACTGGAAAAGGCCTATTAAGCCTTTCAGCAGAAACAGATGCATACACATTTGGTTTACCAGTAGAAACTGGTTTACCTGCTTTCACATGTGCAGCTTTGGGAACAAATGGAGGAATACTAGCAACATTAGTCCATGTGGGTCTAGAAGTCTTATGGCCAGAGGAAACACCCATCCTATTCTCATGATAATCACAGTCTTTAATAAGATGGAGTTTACTACCACACACAAAACAAGATTTCTTCTTAAAAGACTTATTCTTAACACAACTTTGTTTATTACATTTAAATTTATCAGAAACAGAACTAGCAGCAAAATTGTGTTTAATAGAATAAGTAACTGGCTTTGTTTTGGGTTCAGAAATATTGGGCTCAACATCAGCTACTTTGGACATGGGTGTGGTCTTGGGTGTCTGCCTAGATGAGTCAGACTTTTCACTTGTATCACATGAGGCATAGTCAGTGGCCTTTAGGTCTGATGACTTGTCACTTTTAGAACAAGAAACAGAGTCATTAGTTTTGCTACTAAGGTCTGGCAAGTCACTTGACTTTTTGCCATATAAATGGTGTGATCCATCAAAGTCAACTGTAATGGAAAGATCAACATGCATAAATTCTCCCCTAATAGGACCAGGGATAGCATGTAATACACCTTCTTTTACATAATTAGCTGCTTCCCTGGTGTGGATTTACCTGTGTCATCTCTAGCTTCTAATCCTACATATTTCTTAAAGCCTAAGCCTATTGAAGTATTAGGAGTTTGACTAGCATAGATGTGACTTGCTAACTTATTCCCATTCAGTAACCATTCGTTATGCCTAGCAATTTCAGCATCTAATTTTTCTTTCAACACACTGTTTTCAGACACCACATCAGCTCTTAATTTCTCAGAATATTTCAACTCATTCGTAGCACATTCAAGATCCCTTTCCAACACACTTATTTTCTCATCATAAGCTATTTGATTCTTCTGAAACCACACCTTTTGTCTTTCTAGTGTTTTTAATGCCTGTTTATAAGCTTCAACTTCAACATAGCATTCATTATATTTAGGTTTCAAAATATCATATGCTTCTTTAAGTTCATTATATTTTTCGCTACAACCAAACACACAATTATGTACCTGAGAGATGCCCATGAATGCAAAGTGTGGACTGGCAAGTTCTTCAGCATAACCTGCAGCATCAGCTTCCTTGCTCAACTTCTTGACTTCAGCCTTTCCACCATACCTTTCTTTGAGTGCATTCCATATACGACTTGCATCATCCATATAACGAAAATCTGCTACATGATCAGCAGGAATAGATTTAAGCAAGGTAGTTCTGGCCTTTGACTCTCTTTGTACAGCAATGTTTTCATCTGTAGTCGTTGGAGGATGAAAAAAGAGATTTCCATCGCGATCACGTCCAGTCCTTTTCAAACTATTGCCATTTTGGATCACCTTCCAGATATTCATATCATTATTTTTGATCCAGTGTTCC
Organism: Chrysanthemum makinoi; assembly: GCA_910596185.1. Classification (NCBI taxonomy): domain Eukaryota; kingdom Viridiplantae; phylum Streptophyta; class Magnoliopsida; order Asterales; family Asteraceae; genus Chrysanthemum; species Chrysanthemum makinoi. Next base: position 164,161,722 of record OU343216.1, on the reverse strand, counting down.
ATCTTCTTAGCCCAAACATCGTACTCATCATCCATCAAATAAGGAAACATAACATCATCCCTATTATTATCAAATTCTACCATTTTAAAAGAACCAAGATAAACCAAACAGCAGGAGCCAACCAGTAGTAATCAACCAGAAGAACAGATCCTCGTATAAATCAAATAAGTAATATCCCCAACATCAAATCAAAAATCACGTGACCCATTTACATTAGTGGAAACCAACGAATACCATCAGTAGAAATGAAATAATATTCGAATAAATGTCCCACGCGATCATAAATTCAACCCTTTGATCAACAGACACCTCGAACGGAAGAATACCAATTCTGACTTGGTGGAATTAACGCACCAAGTAAAATAAATGAGCTATAAATTTGTTTGACCAATTAAACCAATAGATGATGCCACACGTTATTTCAGCAGCAAAATTAGCCAATAAAAAAAAATTTGCAGCCGGTACTAAACCAATCAATCAAACAATATGCGTGTACAGTTATATATGTGATCCCATCATCCAATCACAAACCAAGGACCATCTTAACTTGTATACACCATACCACACTTGAACCATGAGATCAAACAATTAAAAGAAATCACTGATCAGGCACAAATAAAACTCAATGTGGGACCAATCAATTCGGTACATCCCACGTGATCACTTTGAATAAGATATCAAAGCATTTGACCAATCACAATAATAAAATGCGTAGGTCAAAACTTACTCACGTGGTTCAACCAATCACACACACCAATTAATAAGATGATTTAAATCTTGGGACCAATGAAACAGAGACCACCGATCAATAAAATATATATACTTGATATTGACCCCAGTGATACCGAATAACCAGTGAGTAGGGACCAGTATGTACGATGAGTAAACAATACCAATTCAACGTGCTGTATCCAATCAGTACGTCACGATAAAACTGTAATCGTCTCCTCTTCTTGCCAACAAACCCCTTATTACTAAAAAACCTTATATACCCTAGATCGAGAGCAACCTGGCTCTGATACCAATTGTTGAAACCAAGATCCGGACTCAACTAGGGTATAAATGATATCAATTGAATGAAAGCACAGCGGAATGATAATAACAATCAATATCACTAATAAGGTTTTCTTCAAAAAACAAATGATCCTCTATGGATCTTTTTCCCTCTCCTTAATGTGTTTCTTTGTAATGTCTTTTTCAAGAGTTCTAAGAGTCATTAAAAACAAAATCTATGAGTTCCTTTTATACACAAGGAACCCTAAATACACAATAATATAAAATTAATGCATATCACTACCTAAAATAGCTCATGCATATCCTAACAAACTAATACTGATTGACTATATCAGTAGACATACTATAGAATACGCGGAATACTATCTCCGCAGAAACCATCTACACAGCTTCACTACTTCAGCATAATTATATCTTCAGCAGATTCCACACTACTTCAGCAGAATCCTTCAGCAGTAATTTTAGCATAATTCATACTTCACAGAATTCCCAACAAGTTGCATATTGTGTTGCGAAGCATAACATATTGGTTGTTTGAGTGCATTCATGGCATCATATTGAGTCGATACACCCACATGAGGAATACCAAACACTAGGATTAAATGGTGAAACGAGACATTTTTGGAAATAACGAAATGGAATACATTGGGGTAGATAGCGTTGATTTTGAGGAATATAAATATTGAAGTTGGTCTACATTAATAGGTTGTGCCGAGTCGATAGTTGCTGTGCCGTGATTACCGTTATCTTCTGCTAGTGTTTATTTGTGCGTTGATTGCTTGAGGTGAGTTTCATAGCCCTACTTTTATCTATGTTTTTAACTATATTGGGGTGAGAATCATGCTACTGTTTTCGGACCGTGAAAACTATTTGGATTTGCTTATGTGCTTGACTGTGTAGATAAAGGTGCGGTAGTTGTTGCCTTAGACTAGGTTAGACCGTTACCTAGCTAAGAAGAAATTTTTACCTCGACCTAGTCCGGGGTTGGCAATTGTTCTAGATTTTGCCACGACAGTGCTGGACTAGAGTCGCGGGGCCCGAGTAATCCCTGGATGCGGGATATGATTGGAGATCTGGGTAGGATCAGTGTGTGAAACGGTATTTATCTATCTTAGGTCTTGCATAGCAAATCAACTCTTACAGGTCCACTATGATTTTGTTGAACTTAAACCTATGAACTCACCAGCGTAAGCTGACCTTTTAGCATGATTTCTCAGGTATTTGAGAGATGTTTGGAATACGTGATCGGTGGAAGCTTGGCAAGAAGGCGGGGTTCAAGGATCATTTCTGACTCTGATAAACTTTGGGGACCTATTTTATTAAAACATGTGTTGGGCCTAATATTTACACTTTTGGATTAAATGTTTTGAATAACTAAATTTGGGATTGGTTTTGAATGTTAAATGACTATCTTTTTGCTATACTTGTGTGCGTTACCAATCCAATAGTAACGCCCCGAAAACTTGATTAAGTCTTCCGCTGTACTGAGATTTGGGGGTGTTACAATATGATTGGACCAGAACACTTATCAAGTCATTACGTGGATATCATTTTTAATACTCTTTGTGGGTATAGCAATCTTGCTATGCGATATGCATTCAAGTTTTGTTGCAGGGTTACTTAAGTGAAGTTTGATTATTACGAGCTAGGTGTTCAAACATCTTGACAATTTGTTTGTTGCATCGCAAACTTATGGTTAAGACTTGTATAAAACATATAATGATAGGCCTGCATGGTTAGAAATTCTATAAACCAATGATAAGCCTGACTAAAAATTGTATAAACCAACGATAAGCCTGACTAAAAATTGTATAAAACATACACACTGAAAAAATGAATATTACTCTTTCTTTGAACGAACAACAACGACATGCCTGAATCAAAATTGTTCAAACATTTATGACTACTTGATTTGTTAATTGACACTTGTTATACACAATTTATCTCTTTTTGTTTCAACTTTAAAATTTTACACAAGTTACAATATTCTTGTTAGACATGTTTTTAGAAAAAAAAAATAATAATAAAAAAAAAAAAAAAAAAAATCTCAATTATGTTATAATTGTACAAAAGAATTGATATTTGATAAACTTTATAAGTGGCCAACTTATAAATTCTAACTCTCGTCACTAAAATGTAAAAAGTATCAAGTTCCATCAAGGGCAGAGGGACATTTAATGGAGAGGGGGGCGGTGCCCTCAACGAGCACAAGAAAAAGGCCTATAAACTACTTGATTAAATCTGATTTAATGAGAAAGTAAAGATATCCATCAAAAGGCTTTTATGAAAGTCTGTAACTTGATTAAATCTGATTTAATGAGAAAGTAAAGATCTCTAACCGGAAAGACTGTAGCCACCAATTTGTTTATGTGGCTTTAAATGTTCTACAATTTTATTCTTAATTTGTTGGCGTATTGTTATGATATAACGATGAAAAGGTTATTATGTTTGAATTTTTTCTGATTGTTATATTGTTTAGCCAGAAACTATACAAGGTTACCATAAAGAAACCGGAAGAAGAAATGTCCCACTTATTGAGTTTATGATATATAAAATCCAATAAAACATAAAGACATCAAGAGTACACAGCGGAAGACTAAAGATCACAACAAATATATAATTAACTGAAAGTATGCGTAACGTACCTCTTGCGAATGTCAGATCCTTTGAGCAAAACAAAGGATTGGTTTGAAGAGTTGTCCCTTACCGTTCTACAACTCAAACCAATATGGTGTAAGAATAGTGTCTTACTACCACGTTCTTGTACACACGAATTAACCAACGAATCAAGCGATTGCTAGATCTAACACAAGTCCTCGTTTAATAAAAAACGAAACCAAACTCCCTTACAAGTGGGGTGCTCGGCCGAAAATGGGACAAGAGAGAGGAGAGATCTAGGGTTAATTCAATGCACAAGTGTATGAAACCCTAGAACCTAACCCTCTTTATATAGTAGATGGAATACTTTGGGAACAAGTTAGGGATTGGGTTGGGACAACCCATTGTGGCCGGCCATAGGACAAGCCCACAAGAAAAACCCATAACTTTTTCTTTCAAGATTTTCCATTACTAGTCCTTCTCTTTTCATTTAACGGTCGTTAGTCATTTTTCCGTTAAATACTTAACGATCGTTAACCGGACTTAATGTGCAATAATTAATCGTAAACATAAACATTAATTATTAACTTTAATTCTCATTCGCTAATGTGTGCAATCCCGTGGTCACGAGTTCGAATCCGGACATTCACATGTTTGTAAATATATACATTTCCAACAGCTCCCACTTGGATATGTTTACAAAACGTGAAATGACATTGGTTAGCGTCTAGCAACACGCCAATGCCCCCGGTACAACTCGTGTATGGTTTTCTGGAGAAAAACCAAGTTTTTATGATTCATCATCATATTCATCATTTTGTTTCTAATACCATGTTAATAAGAATATGGATCTCACTCATTTCTTAATTAACTATTATGTTTCTCGCTTTATGTGATTGATCAAGATTACCAATTCTTCTGAACATATTCCAGAAGACCTTGGGCATGGCCATGCAAACATCTTGACAACCCTACGAGGGGGCCAGCAGTATTATACTTCAAAATAAATTTGAAGGAAACAAATCCCATTTTGACTACAAGCAGGATTCACAAATTTCGCAACACTTCTGAAAACAACCCTTATAACTACCAGTTACGTATAGCGTTAGATTGCTTCACAGAAATGCACTGCATCCATGACATATCTCTTGCATCTCAAGTCAGAGGATAAATATTCATGATATACTTAATGACTAAGATCCATAAAGTATCATCATGTGGGTGGGATAAGTCCTATACTCAATTCATTGAATATTATCTGAAATTAGGCATGCTACGCATCAATATACTTTCAAGTATATTCTAACTAATACTCAGATTTGTCTTAATTCAATATCATTCCCATGTTATTGATCGACAACGGACTATTTAGAATAACTTAAGTTATTCAAGGATTTAAACATGCAAATATAGGATACAATATTATAAATGAAATTGAACGTATAAAGTACTTTAATTCATTATAAATAATAATTGTTTAACATCCTTTATCCAAATACTAAATAGATCAATGCATGATAATACTAGTTAATGAATTTTGCCACAAGTCATGAAAATCATACTTGTTGACAAGGCATAATTTCAACTAACTTTGATCTATAGGAATTTTGAGAATACTTATTTCAAGAATTCAATAAGTGAATTTCTTGTATGTGTTAACACATATCTTGATATTGTCATATCATTCCATAAGTTGCGTGACAACCTGAACCACCTTTATATGACAATCATCTTTCAAAACTTTTAAAGTTTAAAGTATTCTTTATTCTTTAATGTATAATGCAACTATACTCTTAGATGAGCATAACTAGTCAACATGGTCATCATCAAGAGTACCATGACTAGAATTGAGTGTCATCTCAATTATACTAGCATCATTGTGTACAACAATATGCTCTTTAAACATCCGTAAACTTTGAACAGTTATAGTGTAATGTTGATGCCTACCCAAACTCAAGTTTGTTGGCAATGACAATTATGAAACAATTGTCATATAATCATCCATAGAATCTAGGAGTATCTCCAGACTGTGGAATGTGATTCTAAATCCAAACATATTCGTTTTAAAATATTTATTACACTAACAACTTTTAATATTGTCAAATCATCTTGTAATCAAGCATGACACAACAATCTTATACACAACATGATGTTCATGTTGAATCTTCAAGTTAAACTTTAAGATCTCATCTATCTTGTCAAAGATATGTATTCATCATGTTCTATTTGACTCATTTATTTACCGCATATGTTTATAATAATAAACATATATTCCAAAGTTGTATATATTATTTCTAAATCTTACAAACGAAGTTTCATTCCCAACTAAAACTTAATTTAAGTGGAATGTAGTTGCCCATACAACATATAAGATTTAAGAAAAAATAAATAATACTCCCACTAGCTTTCAGGAATACTTATGAGCAATCTTATTTTAATTATTAAATCAAACATGGATTTAATATTAAACATAAGAAACATATCCTAGATGCTTGCATATATCCATTCATGGATTCTTGCAGTTTGTACATATCCAAGGATTATTTGAATTCATAAAACTTCTTTGTATTACTCATCGTCCTCGCAAAAGTAATTTCACAACAAAGAGTTATGACATTCATTGTCAAAATTTCATATCAATGAAACTAAGTATGACAATTATAATCTTTATACTTCTATTTAATGTATATAGGAAAGAATATTCAATCATAGTTAATTGCTTAAGTATGATTGATATTATTATCACTAGACATACATTAAATACATGTACAATATTGTCCATATGATTTCTACACAAAGATTTAAACCACTAGGGTTTCCATCCTTTGAAGAAACTCATTTTCATTATTAAGATAAACCAAGTATCTAAAGTTGATTATCTTTATGGACAACATCTCTACATTCATAGTATGATTGATTTTCCACAATTCAACATTTGGTAAATTTATCATTATGATTAACAGGCTTACCATGATCCTGTAACTCATATTCCTCAGCATATTAAATATCTGAGATATCCTTACGGATCTATGAATGACAATTCCATCATATTAAGGTCTATCATTTTCATGTTTAGCCTCATCATGATATTTGCTAGTGCATTTTAGAAGATTATGTATTTTGTAATTCAATCTTTCAAGATCTAAACAAAACTCCCACTTGCCTTTAATAATTTAAAGATTACCTTTAAATAGTTTAGCAAGTAGAGCAACAATACATTGTTCTCTTTTGGGATATTACAAAAAACATTGACAGTTCCTAACATTAGTTTGTTACAACCCACTCTATAAGTAGTTTAACAAATTCAGAACTTCATTTATAAGACTTAATGTGATTCATCACATTCCATAAACAAATGGTGTCTTATTAATCTTCTAGGTTGGAGTCTTATTGAGTATATTCAATCTATACTCAATCTACTAACCTTGATAACTTTTGGAAGAAACTATAGTTATCTTGAATCAAATAATGCTAACAGATTTTGATTATTCTAACAGAACATACCATAAAACTATGGTATTTCCTTAGAATTAATATTGTAAGAAAATCTAACAATATTTTAGATAACCATCTACTATTTTGGCTTACCTATTTACCAACAAAGTAAAACTTAATGGTACAATAGAATTACCAAGTCAATTGCATGTATTATAACACAAATATTTTTGACCAAGTCAAAAGACATATTAGTTATAATCCCACTATACGTTATAAGTCATTGATCAACTCATTGACTTCATGCATATGTCTTAAAACATAGCAAGTTAACGTCTTACTTTATATTGTAAGTCTTGTATTAAAAGACTTCATGTTTGTGACTTCACAAAATCATAAACATTTATAATTAAAGTAATTATGAACACCACCTCGGGTTTCAATTCATATTTCAAGTTAATATTTACTACATATATTTAAGTCATTCAACGAATACTCAAATTCAAGGTAGTATTAGATTACTTCTATTTAGTTATGTCATTCCATGAAATGTTCCATGTAAGAAACTGCAGAATCATCCATGCTCGTTCTCACGACACGTGGATATTTTACCTTGGGCTACAATCTAGTTCACGTTCTCACGTAACATAAATTGTAACTACAAGTGTTTCTTAAATATTGAATGACATAAATATTTAAAATAAAGTAGTCTTTGTTATCATCTTGACACATGTTTTTAATAGGGCAATCATACATATATAAATGTATACTTCCTATTAGAACGTTATTCTCTTACTTTACAGTCAAGAGAATTCTTTTAAATCATATTAATATGTGTTGTACCTTGCACACAATAAGATTTCTCCCACTTGTGCATGGAACAACATCATGTAGCATATAAACAACACGATACACGTTCGTTTATTTGATTAATATGATTTGTGTCATAGATATAACAAGTAGATGTAGAATATAGTTCTACATCTACTTGTTATATCTATGACACAAATCATATTAATCAAATAAACGAATGTGTATCGTGTTGTTTATATGCTACATGATGTTGTTCCATGCACAAGTGGGAGAAATCTTAATATGTGTTGTACCTTGCACACAATAAGATTTCTCCCACTTGTGCATGGAACAACATCATGTAGCATATAAACAACACGATACACGTTCGTTTATTTGATTAATATGATTTGTGTCATAGATATAACAAGTAGATGTAGAACTATATTGTTTAGTAAGGAAACGTACACGACTATCCTTAAAAACATAAGTGTCTACAATTGGAAAGTAATTATCTTTGAAGATAATCTGGGTTACTACACAGGAAATAAGGCTTGTAGCTCCCACTGAATTAGAAATCATTAAAACAACTTCTTATTCAGTAATGCAACACAAATGCTCCCACTGAATCGGACAACATTGTAAGTGTTGCATAACCAGTGAAAACAACTTGCTTGCTTTTTACTTTCCTACACCTTTGAAGAACCATACGTAATCAGTACTAAGGTACTAAAAGGTGTATTCTACTATATGAATGATAGGTTATCCATCAATGTTATTAACTCAAAAAATTGGGTATGCAATTTCTTCCTCAACAGGCCTACCATCCCCATACTGGTATGTAGTACCTTTAAAGGCTAAAGCAAAACAACTAGATAAAAATATGCTAGTTTGCCTTTTACCAAATTTTGTGGTAATTAGTCTAGCTTCTAATCTAGTAACTCATATACATGTTTTCCAGTTAACCAACATTCATGTTGTTACAAAGGATTCATTCACCAAATGAGGGTAATGAAATCTTTATGGAAAATAAGTTGTGCAATTCATTGCTAAGAGTTACATTAGAATTTAGACAATTCAAATGTTCCTATTATACCTTTCTCATTCATGAAAAGGAATAGGATTGAGTCTCATGCTTCTCTCATGGAAAAGAGACTTCGTTTGTCTTATCAGTAAATTATTCTCGATCAAACATTTGTTTGAATGCTAGAATGGATCAATTTACTAATCAAAGACTAAACCACGTTTACGGTTAAATGTTGCATTTATACATTCAAAAGAATTACAAAATTCAATTTTAGTATTTTCGATAATTAACGTTTTCAATAAACAATTAAATACCCAAGGTTCATATTCATACAACCAATTAATTATTATTGAAAACTAGGATCCAAATTGTCATAATTTTATCACATCAGTTGATCTGCTAGTAATGAACCTTATACAAAATGGTAGAGCTATTGCTCAATTGCCAATTTCAATTGCAATTCCTAGATTTATGGGATTTACATATAGCCAATATCAATCGCCATGTAAACATGTTTTATCCCATCTTATGCCTTGAGTTGCCAGCTCTCACTACAAAACTCAATTAAGTTGTCCAACTTAAGAAACTGCAAAATCGTCCATGCCCGCTCTCACGACACGTGGACATTTTACCCTTTGATTACGATCTAAGTCACGATCTCACGCAAATAAAAAGTAATCTTAGGTGTTTCCGTTTCGTTGGATGGCATATAACTTAAATTAAAGGGTAATAGTTTTGATGTTAAATCAAATATGTACAAAGATGTCATGCATTCATCTTTGTAGCATAGTTTTTATTAAAACATTTATATCTTGTTTTAATGTATAAGCTTTTCATCATCAAACTTTAACTGAGGTATTGGGTTCACCAATTAAGGAATTTAGTGTTAATTATCATCCATTATACCGTACTTTTGCATAAGTGTAAACACTTAGTGTTTCGGATAATTACCACCGAAGTGGCGCATGGAATTAAAACTAATTCGCCCTTAAGATGAGCTTGCACATTTAATGGCTTACTAAGTAGCTCCATTCGAACTTACAGAGTGCAGAGGACCAGGTACGCGCTAAAGCACAACCTTAGACATCCTTTCAGTGTGACTGTGCGCACTTCTTTAAACCCCTTTTATTAGTTCATTCTCATGGGTGAGCCTTTCAGACCATTTGTACCAAAGTCATCAATCACTTAAACGATTATGATTACTATTCTTAAAAATACATGTTTCACCATTGTTTAGGTTAGTTTATTTTTCTTGTAAAAATACCCTTGTTACACATAACAAACAAGCAAGTATTTATAAAAATAAACAAATAAACAATGAATGCATAACAAATAAAAGTCATGCATATCAAATAGCCACATGCAAACGTTTTGATAAATCCTATTAATAACCAATTCTAGATCTGTCAATATGCATATATTTAATTAAGACTTTCACCCGTTTTCATCTATGTACAAGGTGAACCACATGCATCGATTCATCGATTGCGCAAGTCAAAATTAAATACATACTACATAGCACATAATTGATTAAATTAATAATTATTGAGGTCTTCCCCAATTTTAGATCTATCAAAATTTAGTGTATATCACTTAAACAAGAAAGACATACAATAAAAGCAGATCCATGATAAAACATGCAGATAATTATCATGGACAAAAATTACACTTAACAATTAATGCAATTAAATCAAAGTTACGCATATACACATAAAGTTGCATGCATCTTAGGGTTTCTAATCCAATTAAAACAATAGTTTACAAAACCCTAATTAGGGCACCAAAATAAACGCCCCCCCTCAAAATTAGGGTTTAGGTTTTGCAAACCCTAGATCTAAGCAAACAAATAAGGACACATTCATGTTTATTTTAATTATGTGTTTCAGTAATTAATTACTTGTTAAACCTTGCTCTGATACCACTGTTGAGTTTATGATATATAAAATACAATAAAACATAAAGACATCAAGAGTACACAGCGGAAGACCAAAGATCATAACAAATAAATAATTAACTGAAAGTATGCGTAACGTACCTCTTGCGAATGTCAGATCCTTTGAGAAAAACAAAGGATTGGTTTGAAGAGTTGTCCCTTACCGTTCTACAACTCAAACCAATATGGTGTAAGAATAGTGTCTTACTACCACGTTCTTGTACACACGAATTGACCAACAAATCAAGCGATTGCTAGATCTAACACAAGTCCTCGTTTAATAAAAAACGAAACCAAACTCCCTTACAAGTGGGGTGCTCGGCCGAAAATGGGACAAGAGAGAGGAGAGGAGAGATCTAGGGTTAATTCAATGCACAAGTGTATGAAACCCTAGAACCTAACCCTCTTTATATAGTAGATGGAATACTTTGGGAACAAGTTAGGGATTGGGTTGGGACAACCCATTGTGGCCGGCCATAGGACAAGCCCACAAGAAAAACCCATAACTTTTTCTTTCAAGATTTTCCATTACTAGTCCTTCTCTTTTCATTTAACGGTCGTTAGTCATTTTTCTGTTAAATACTTAACGATCGTTAACCGGACTTAATGTGCAATAATTAATCGTAAACATAAACATTAATTATTAACTTTAATTCTCATTCGCTAATGTGTGCAATCCCGTGGTCACGAGTTCGAATCCGGACATTCACATGTTTGTAAATATATACATTTCCAACACCACTTTCATTAACATCCAATAGTATTGTTTTTTTTTACACCAAGCATTTATAAACAAAACAACACTCCTTACACTACAAAATAAATGACATTTTGTGACTGATATCTTTAGGGACTGATATTGCAATTGTAAGTAAAGAAGTTAAAAATAGTGCTTATAAGTTATTAAAAGAAAACTGAATATAGGGAAACCAAAAACACACATTCATCACTTCATTTCCTCTCAAATACTCTCATCTCAGATCACTTCCGGTCATATCACCGTCTCCAATCATCTTCACCATCGCCGATCATCTTCACCGGTTATATCACCGTCGCCTGTTATCTACGCCGGTTATCTCACCATCTCCGATCTTCACCGGTCATCTCACCGTCTCCGATCTTCACCGGTTATCTCACTGTCTCCTATCATCTTCACCGGGAATATCACTGTTACCGAACATCACGCCGTCACAACTCACGGCGGCGACTTGGTCGATCACTCCGATCTATCTGTCATTATGAATCAGGTATATTATTATAAAGTTAAGGTTTGGATTTATGTTTTTTGAAATTAGGGCGCGTATTGTATTCGTTATGTATGTCTATCATTTCGTATCAATTGATTATACAGTTTATTAAATATCATTTCGTATCAATTGATTACAATTTATTAAATTTTATGTATGTCTATCATTTGGCACGTAATGTTATATTAGTGGCGATATTGCTTAATTAAGCTGATTGATCGACTTTGGAACATATTAGGATGTTGACTGATAGGTATATTCAATTATTCATGAATTAGTTATACGTATTATCGTAATGAAATTAGTACTGAGATTATTCGTGAACTAGTTAGTTGATAGTATTATCGTAAATTCGTAATGATATTAGAAGTGAGATATTCTAGTTGTTGATTTAGGTGACAACTGATGACCTGCAATAGTAAGTTACATGATTTGACAGTTTTTATAACTTGCAAATTAAGCTTAACTACTTAAGAATACTTGCTTAAATTAATTAGGATGGACGTCGAGTTCATGTGATTGAAAGGGACTCGACCGAACCTGATAGAATTGTTGGTGAACTTCTTCAACCAGGAGGTTATTAGAAACTAATTGAGTTGGATCTTGAGGGCAAGATTTCACTTTGTTAACTTACGCCTAATTATGCAACTTCTGGAACTTTAAATTTACAAATGTCTTATTGTTGAGATATTGCAGATTGTGTGGATGGAATTGAGGCTCAACAGGTATTTGGATATGCCATTTATATGGATGGTAAAAACACTAAACTTTCTTATCCGTTGGAAAAATTCGACTCTGATATCTCTGGAAGAAGCTTTCACAATGAGCGTTTTATTCGGCGGATGAGGGAGAAAGCTGCAACTCTTCCAAAGTATGCTTTCTTTACCCTCAATACATACAAGTAACATTATTCATTCTCATATCAGTTTACTGATAAAAAGCTTTCTTGAATCTTTTTGTTATCAGTGTTAAACTTGAAGAAGGGACTGTAACTTCATTACTTGAAAAAAAAAGGGAACGGTCCAAGGAGTGTGTTACAAAACCAAGGATGGGGAAGTGACAACTGCATACGCACCTCTCACCATTGTTTGTGATGGTTGCTTTTCAAATCTACGTCGCGCCCTCTGCAAGCCTAAGGTAATTTCATTTCAAAGTCTTCTTTTTCTTCTTGAACTTCAGTTTATTTGAACGATCTGCAGTTTATTTCAACTTCAAATTTTATAATGTTGATAGCTTGATAGTGGTTGAATTAAGACTCAGAAGAGATGATGTAGAGTATTACTATTTGATTAAATCGGCTTTAGTTCAAGGTTATAATGTGTAATGGTAATCTGTAAGTCTGTCACTATCTAAAACTAAGCTAGCTACGATGTAAATTTTTGGGCACCTGTAAAATTTTGAAAGCGTTATATACTTATTTAGAGGTTTATTAGTGTTGATTTGTGGATAATGTGCGAATTCGCTTGTAGAGAGGATATTCTATACATTGTATTGAGCTTGATTGTATCTGTGATTGTTTCTGCAGTGATTGTAAATGTTTGTGAATAAGAGGTAAATGCGCCTATTTTGAAGGTTAACGCTCACAAATGTGGCGGTGTTGTTTGCATATAGGACTTCTGGTTTTGTGTGTATGCATACAAGCTTGTTTGACTATTAGGTTGATTTTATAAGTTTATTGAGCTGTTTTAGGCATAGACTATCTGCAATTCTGCATACTGTTGGTTAGAGTCTGTGGAGACAAAAGAGAACCTGATGACCCCAGCCACTACCTATTGGCAATATGGACACCAGGTTGACCAAATAATAACTACATAATATAAACCTATCAGATGACATTGCTTATTTTTACCTCAACCATGATATGCTATTACTACCTCTGAATAGAGAGTGCTTTTTGCCCTTGTTCTAATAAGACCTCAAATATTATGGTAAACCACCTGTTACCTCCCCTGCGACCTTATTTACCAGCAATATCAACGGGTTGCCAGTTGATGTAGATGGCACAAAGTGCTACACAAGAAACATAATATAAGATTCAACTCGCCTAAGCTCCTACTCTATGCCTTGCAGACATATAACTGATATATGTGCACTTGTTAGATAAAAGGACCGTTAGACAATTTAGTGTTGGTTCAATGGTTTCTTATTTGATTTATTACTGATTTTATGTTTACATGTAGTTAATTTTTTGAGTGTATTCTGGTTACTTTTCATGACAATCTTAGCTGATGCAAGGAGTTTGGTTCAACAAGCTAGGAATGAAGCAGCCGAGTTTTGTTTTAAGCATGGATACGAGATGCCTGTTGAAGTATTGGCTAGATGGTACTATTATTACCCTTTCAAGTTTAATTATGTTAATCAGGCATGATACTTTGTTCAACTACATATCTTAGAATGTATATAGTGTACCGCAATGACATATGGTTTCATATGCTCCCATAGTTATCTTAAGTTCTTCATATGAGAGTTTATAATCTCTGTTTGTTCCCTGTCACAACTTGTAATGCCTGTATTTCATGCATTTGTGTTTGCAGTGTTCATGTCAGTTATAAGATCTTTCTTTCTGATATGTATACCTTCGATTTTCTCCTGGAGTTGATTCAAATGGCAGTTTGAAAAAGGAAGCTTCAAAGAAATTATTGAGAGGTTATATATATATGAATATGTCAAATATAGATTGCGTTGTCTCATTGTGGTGTTGGGCTCATCTTTTGCATGTTGTTCACTTTAACAGGGTTTTATCAAGATCAAGAGAAGTAAAAGTTAGAAAATATGATGGCTCATCTGATGTTGAAGATCGATGTCAGTTGCAGAGTCTTTAAAAAGCTATGGGTGTTCAGTGGTTTTGCTTCACACCTCTCTCGACCATTACCGATGCTGTAAGAGTTGGCACAAAACTTCTTTGGGAATTGATTCACAGGTAATATTTTTATTTATAATCATTCTCACTGTGTTGGTTCTTATTTGGTATCAAAATTGGCTGCTTTGTTTCAGCAATGTACTGTTCTTTGCTTCAAGTCGCCAGTTGCAGGTATGTTTTTTTGCATTCCATTAATGTTTCAGGCTGATTTCATGAAGATGCCATTTCCTGATAACAGTTTTGATGCAGTGTATGCAATTGAAGCTACGTGCCATGCTCCAGATGCGGTATGTACACCAATTTGTTGATATTCAGACATTTTTTGTTTGGTTTATACTTATTTCATATTTTGCAATTCAACCATGCTTATAGAGAGTCTGCATACGAGTGGTGCATGACCGATGCATTTGACCCCAATAACCAAGAGCATCAGAAAATTAAGGTATATTTCTTGTACATGTTTTCTGTCATTTTATTGGACATTTGAACTCTGTGTCAGCAGTGATTAATCTTGAACTCTTTTTATGTCTCCAGGGGTGCAATTGAAATGTTTGAAACTGAGCTTTGAGAAAATATGTACTTCAAATCTAAGTTCAATGGTATTTAGTCTATGATATCATTTAAATTCTTTCCACAATGAACTCTATTTGGATCCTCATAGTGCTGTAATAAATTTTGTAAAATTAGGCATCATCGTGGTACTTATATTTACTTGAATTTGAGTTGTTTCGACGTGTTTTAGGCAATAAAGTTACTTTGCGGTTTCATATATGTGATTTTCTTAATAATTCATGTTTTATACAGTGGTATATAAAATGCGGTAGCAATGAGAAAATGATTGTTTGAGACTTTTAGTGACTGAATAATTGTGTCAGTATTGAATTATTTTAAGTTTTTTTTTCATAACCTATAGTGACACATAATATCAGACATTAAATCTACAAGACCTTTTGTGACTGATATTAAGCGTCAAGAAAGACTTTTAGTGATGGTTCTATTAGTGTCTCTTTCTTTTTCAGTGGGAGAAGACCAAAAGGCCATTAGTGACTGATTTTAGGCTTTTTGTGACACTTTTTTTCAGTCACTAAATAGCATTTATCTTGTAGTGTTATTTGTAGTTGTTTTGTTTACGCTAAAACTTGATGTTTTTTAAACATAAGCGGGGTTTTCATGCAATATTTTGCTCGGATAATTGGTTTTCTAGTTGCTCAACATCAGTGCAATCGTGTTGTAGTTTCTTCTTAAAGATAAACGGTTTTTTAGTGTGCATTTTTGGCACGATATTATAATTTTTTCTTTTTGTTTTGCATGACATAAGTTGTATTTTTGCCGTAGCTTTTTGCTCCTTGCACACGAATGACTGTTATTTTACTAAGTGTAAGTTATTTTTTTCTAGGTTTTACACAATACAAAGAAGGTTTTTCGTTGCGGTTTTTCCGTATATTTACAGTTATTTGGGCCAGTTTTTCGTAATACAAGTTGTTTTTTTTTTGCTTTTCTTTTAGTGCGAACGACTATGTAAAGGTATAATTATTTTGGCTTCCATGCTCCGGTGTCCTGGCTTCGCCCACTGAGTTCAATCTCTGCTTGGTGAAAATAACCTAAATTGACTACTTCAGTTTTATCAAAGAAATGAATTTCACCCGATTTGAGTCTGTAAGACGGTTGACTTAAACCTTAGTCCGTCGGTCAAAAAATTAAATACGATATTTAAAAGACTGATTATTGGTATGTGTTTTAGGTTCAACGGGTAAACATAGTACCGTAAAAACGAGCAAATACGTATTTCTTCTCACCAAAAAAAAGAATATTTGGGTTTTAGCTAATCAATTTCAATGCAATTAAATAGTATTACTCCGTATTTCTTAAATCAAACTATCGGCAATACACTATTTTTACAACATAGATATATTCATCAGATAGTTTTAAGATTTAAGGTTAAAGAGTGTAATATGTGATACTTTGATGTTAATAATTTCATAAGAGACCTAACTAGAAACTCTGTTTGAGAAAACTTCAAAACTAGCTACCAAAATATCAGTTAAGCCGAGTATATGAGAGCTTAAAGATCTCGATTTTCTTCATATAACCAAAACAAAGTTCCTTCTTCATATGTTCGCCTGCATATTTGGTTTAGTTTGATTAAGTTTGGTTAATTGCCATAATCTTCGTAATACTTTTCTATTGGTTTGTCAGCGATTGGGAGAAGAGATCATGCACATGATGAGAACATGCATTGATACGTACTTTTATTAACCATTAACAGCGGATGCAGAAATGCCAATAAAAAAAGAAAGCAAACCCAACTCCCAAACACCCCCTTATTTCCCCATATAGTATTACTCCATTTAAACACCACTACCTCATCCCCACCAGCCACACACCACACACACATCTAAAAATGTAGCCAGCAAAAAATATAGCTGCCGGAATCCGGAAAACTGTAAGCGCTTCTTGAGAATCCTTTTGTTTTGTAAAGTTATATAAAAGGACTTGGGTTTTTTTTTTTTTTTTTTTTTTTGGTTAGATCCAAAGATATATAAGTTTTTATCATGTTATGGCTTTTGTGTTTGTTAAATCTAGTTTGTTTTAAGATAGGTGATGTTTTTTAGGCTGGTCGTTTATATTTTGAGGTTGGATCTTAATAGATCTACAAGTCAACCTTAATTTTTGTAGCCTACTTTGGCACGTACAGGCAGGGACGGACCCAGGATTTTTGAGAGAACGTTGCACAAAATTCTTTTTATGACAATGAGTACTAAAGTTGCTCGATAAATAATTTATTAGGTAAAAATAAGGTGTTGCACGAGCCCAGAAAAGACATCTTTTATAAAAAGTTTACGCTTCGTGACCTAAAATTGGGTGTGGCCCCCACACCCAGCTCCCATGTGGGTCCGTCCATGCGTACAGGGGTAAATGACTAGTTAATATTGCATATTTGCATCTATGTATATATAGATTTTGTGATATTAATTGTAACTGAGGCTTGTGACTGGAAAAGTTACTAAGCACGACTTGATAAGTTCGTAAGCCCAAAAAAAGGACATATGAGCTTTTACATTTTCAAATAAGCCCATAAGCATAAGGTAATCTAAACACTACCTAAATCTACATTTACATCTAATCATACATTCATACTTTTAGTAAATAAGGTTAGATTAGGCGAATAGGCTTGTATTTAGATTGTTTGTGAACATATGGTTAGGCATGTTACATGAATGGATGAACTAAAAGTTATTAGTAACGTTGTAAGATCACAATTTTGGAATCTGTAGAAAATTGAGATCTAATATTTACTCAAATTTTGTGATTACGATGTATGGTATGAAGTTACAAGTTACCATGGTATTAAATGTATGGTATGAGCTTGTTCATCAATTGTGTGGACTTTTAGTTTATTAAACCCGTTTCCGTGTTCATTATTTGTACCAAGACATTGTAATTGTTTGAATATTTTTTGAGGTTTGATGTGTTTTTATTGCTTGAACAGGTAAATTAGCTTCTCATTTCAGCAATCAACAAATAATGACGTTCTTTGTAAAGGAATCTGAACATCTTGAAATCAAAGAAGAGATCAGATCAGCCACCAACAAGGCAACAACTTTAATGATAACAAAGTGATCGGAACTAGTAGTTTTATTGCAAGAGAAGTGTCTCACTCTGGCGGCTGAAGCCTAGTTGCTTTCAAGCATCTAGATTATAAATATGGGCAAGGAGCCCCTGAATTATTTGAATAACTTATGATGCCTTCATGTTACAGCATGAAATCTCAGCTCTCTCATGGGATATTGCAGCGACGAGGGTGACATGATCCTCGTGTAGCAGTTTGCATCTCGTGGAAGTCTTGATCTCGTATTAGAAGACGCTACTTTCACGTGGACATAGCTTCTCAAGATATGCCTTGATGCTGCGAAGGGACTAAGCTTGCATTAAAGCATATCATCAGACGCTGTGTCCACATGAGAGTGGCGTCATTTAATAGGTGGTCAAGACTTCCACGTGATGCATACTCGTACATGAGGATCATCTCACCCCTTCGCTGCAGAATCCCATGAGAGAGATGAGATTTCCGTGCCTGTAACAAGAAAGCAAATTGATTTATTAAAATAACTCAGGGTCTCCTTGCCCATATTTACGATCTAGGCGCTTGAAAGCAACAAGACTTCTGCCCTTAGACTCTTAGAGTGAGACACTTTTCCGCATATACTTTTCCAAAACTACCGGTTCTGGTAACATTGTTGTCTGTGACCAAGTTCTTTACTAGGTGATCAAAATATTCACATAAATATAAAGTGAAAATCAATATAAAGATACTCGCATAAACCTGAGGGGCTGATTGACTATCTCCAAACTCTTACTGCCTTTTTAGTGAGTCCATCCCTCTGAGATGATTCCTGAGATGGCTGGAATGGTCGTTGGACAGAAAACAACTTTTCTCGGTTAGAAATATCTCTCATACAATCCATGATCGGTTCTTAATGACGAATTGTTTGGGTAGAGAGTTCAACTGGGATGCTTTGTTCCCCTAAAATCCATGTCTTCATGTGGCGGGCAAGTCATGCATGATAGGCCGTCAAATCCTTGGCACCTTTGAGACGAGACGTATTTAGAACCTTTATGTCCCCTTTCTCAGAGTGTGGCAGAAACTGCGAAGCATATTCTTGTCAAGTCAATCTGTTTCCATTTTAAATGCAAAATTCAGGAAAGTATCAAAGGTTCTTCAGGACGTTTGCTATGTGGCAATGTGGAGATGGCGGAAGCAGTTCTGAATGAAGACATATTTCCCAAGCTTCAGAGTTCTTATATATTTTGGATTGCAAACAAGATTGACTTGTATTCTCTAGCTAACATATTTGGATTTCTATATAGGTTTAAGATTGTAACTTTTTAGTTACTATTAATGAAATACAGTTAAGTACAAGGGACTTTATGTGATACCACCGAAAAGTATAATGGCTGTGATGCAACCAAGGGATGCATATTTCACGTATCAAATCGATTTATATATGCTAACTCTTCGATAAATACATTCCAAAAATTTATTTAAGGGGCATAGTCAAAATAATCGAACCTACCCCAAAACCTTAGGTATTCGATCTGTTCGAGTTTCAGTTTCAGTTTGGTGTTGAGGTAATTCATGCTTAAACTACAAAGTGAACATGTTGATAACATCATTATATGTGGATTAGTCAGTTTCGTGTGTTGCTAACGTAGGGTTTAAGGTTATAAAAATAGTTGTAGTTCTGTTTTGCAACATAATTGTTTTATGTGTCATTGCTAATCGGTTGCCAATTTTCAACTAGAAATTTCGGTAAATTATGCTATTTGTGTGGCGAGAAAATAGTGTATGCAAGAGTTCACGGTAATTAATGAAGATTTAAACTCTTAAACATCAAGTTTGCGGATTATGGATATCAATCCTAACAGTTTTTAAATGTGACCATGTAGTCTGTACATATTATGAACATGAGGGCATGAGGCAGTTGTTATTTAACACGTATTATAATCAATCTATTGGTTATTCATATATTGCAGCTTAAGTAAATTTAGGTAATAAGTTAGCTTGGGCAGTGTACGAAAGTATCAGCAACACAAGATGAACAATAGAACCTTTATTCAAACGTAAGCCTCAATAGTCGGCTTAGATTAAATCAACAATAGTATCCAAAGTGTTACAAGGTTAGATTAATGTCAATGAGACAATAATCATACAAATACAAAGAAAAGACAAGATCAATGTAATGATCAGAAAGAAGAGAATGTGAGACAATGACTGCACACACAGTTGTGTCTAACCCTAGATTAAGGGACTTATTAAATAGGAGATAAAGATACACAGAGACCCCTCTAACGGCTATAAATGACTCATCAGCAGAAATGAGAAAGCCTTCAGCAGAAATGAACATCTTGAAACTTTAAACCATTTATGCTTTGACCATGATCAACCCCTGTAATAAGCCTGCACTGAACATAACTTGAAAACCATTAACAATTGATAGAATGACATGTTTGCTACTGATTAATACCCCAAAATTTAACATTCCCCCTTAATCTGATGAGCAAACATATCAAACAATATCAATTTTTCACACAAGAATTTATGCTGATAAACAGGGAGGTTTTTAGTGAGAATGTCAGCAGTTTGGTTTGAAGAGCCAATCTTTTTTGCATTTATAACACCTCTTGCAATTTTTTCCCTGATGAAGTGAACATCAATTTCAAAGTGTTTTGATCTTTCATGGAAAACAGGATTGACAGCAAGTTGCAAAGCTGATTTATTATCACAAAAAAGATTAACAGGGAGATTGATATCAACTTTTAGATCTTTTAAGATTTTTTGAATCCAAATAATTTCACAGGCAGCAGTAGACATAGATCTATACTCTGCTTCTGTGGAAGATTTTGAAAGAGTGTTTTGTTTTTTACTTTTCCATGAAATCAAACAATCATTAAAGAAGGCACAATAACCTGTGACAGATTTCCTGGTTTTCTTGCATTTAGCCCAGTCAGCATCACTATATCCTTCAAGATGGTTTTCAGAGTTGCTGAAATTGTACCTTAGACCTTTTCCTGGAGCTCCTTTTAGATATCTCAGAACATTGAGGGCACATTCTAGATGAGATTTCAAGGGAGAATGCATATATTGTGCCAGACAATGAACTGAGTATGAGATGTCAGGTCTTGTATGGGTGAGATAGATAAGTTTCCCAAGTAACTTCTGATAACCAGTGATGTTGATAAGTAAGGGATCATCAGCAGTGGGAATGTATGGAAGAACAGAGTTGGGTTCCATAGGAGTGGACACAGGTTTGCACCCAAGAAGGCCAAATTCTTTGAGGAGTTCAAGACAGTATTTTCTTTGGGTGAGACATATGTCATCCCCAGTTTTTAAAACTTCAATGCCAAGAAAATATTTTAAGTTTCCCAAGTCTTTGATATGAAATTTTGATTTTAGAAACTCTTTGAATAGGTTTATCTCATCAATGCAGTTTCCAGTAAGAACAATGTCATCCACATAAACAAGCAGAGCAATAAACTTGTTATTCTCTATTTTGGTGAACAAAGAATGATCATTGACAGATTGAACAAAGTTGTTTTCTTTTAAAACACTAACAAGTTTTTCATTCCATTTCCTGGGGGCTTGTTTAAGGCCATATAGAGACTTGACAAGTTTGCAAACTTTATTCTTATTGTTCTCATTACAGAACCCCTTAGGGATGGTCATATAGACATCCTCATCAAGGTCTCCATACAAAAAAGCATTGTTAACATCAAGTTGGAAAAGAGGCCATTTGTTTTTCACAGCTAAGGCAATAAGACATCTAACAGTAGACATTTTCACGACAGGGGAAAAAGTTTCATCATAGTCTATTCCTTCCCTTTGGTTGTAACCTTTAGCAACTAATCTAGCCTTGTATCTATCAACTTCACCATTAGCTTTATATTTGATTTTGAAGATCCATTTGTAACCAATGGGAGTTCTATTAGGTGGGAGATCATTTATATCCCAAGCATGATTTTCATTTAAGGCCTCAATTTCAGAGTTCATAGCATCAACCCAATTACTATCAAGGATAGCTTCTTCATAACAGGTAGGTTCAATACTTTTATTAAGACTAGAAGCAAAGCAGTAGTTATCTTTGTTAAGGTTAGAGTAATTAACAACCTTTTCAACACCATATTTGACTTTCCCTTCTATAATAAAGTCATTAAGATTACTGGGCAACTTAGAAACTCTGGTTGACCTTCTAGCAGTAGTGGCTGGCAAGCCTCCTTCTTGTTCAGAGTTCTGATTTGAATTAGAAGATGTATCAGCAGAATCAAAAGATGCATCAGCAGGATGTGATTCATGTGATGTGGTGCCCTCAGGGTGTGTATTATCATATATAGATGTTGCAACAGGTTCATCATTCCTAGTAGGATGACTCAATACTGTGCCATCATCATAGGATGTCACTCTCCCTTCATCATTGGGACTTATTTGTGAGTCAAAGAAATTTTGTGATTTAAATCTTTAGGCACATAAGTTTCAACAAAAGGTTTTGACAAAGTATTTTTCATTTTGAAGGGAAAAACAGTTTCATAAAATTTGACATCTCTGGAATAAAAGATATTTTTTGTTTCTAAACTTAAAAGTTTATAACCTTTTTTCTCATTTGAATAACCAATAAAGACACTTTTCTCAGACCTACTACCAAATTTATCAGAGATGTTGAGAATGGTGGCATAGCATAAGCAGCCAAAGACTCTAAGGAGAGAGAGTGAAGGGTCATGCCCATACACAAGGGAGAAGGGGGACTTGCCAGGCAGAACTGAAGAGGGTAACCTGTTTATGACATAGGCAGCAGTTAGAACACATTCAGGCCAAAGATATAGAGGTAATTTCCCCTGAAACATAAGGGATCTAGCCACATTAAGGAGATGCCTATATTTCCTTTCTGCAATACCATTTTGTTGTGGTGTATAAACACAAGAGGTTTGATGTAAAATTCCTTTTTCATGAAAGAAGTGTTGAAGTTTATTATTGACAAATTATGTCCCATTATCACTTTTGAAAATCTTAACATCGTGTTCAAATTGATTTGATAGCATATGAGTAAAGTTTACAATGGAAACATAAACATCATCCTTCCCCTTAAGCATATAAACCCACACTGTCCTGGAATAGTCATCAACTATGGTTAAAAAATATTTGTAACCATCTCTGCTAGTGACTTTATATGGTCCCCATACATCTAGATGAACAAGTTGACCAATTTTAGTTGATTTATGTTCACTTAGAGGGAATGATTCTCTGGTTTGTTTAGCTTTGTTGCAAGTATCACAAAGATGATGAGATTCAGATGAACTATCAAGTTTAAGAGTGGATTTAAGTATATGTAGGACTTGGTCAGAGGGATGACCAAGTCTTTGATGCCAGAGATTTCTAGAAACATGACAAACAGAAATGCAGTTATTAGAAGTAATCTTACATGTAGAATCAATATCAAACATATATAACCCATTGCATTGTTTACCAATCCCACAATCCTTTTTTGATGTAAATCCTGTATATAGCAATTAGAGTCATTAAACCCAACAAACATCTTATTGTCTCTAGCAATCTTATGAACAGACAGACCGACATTGTACTCAGGAACAACCAGAACATCAAAGAGAGTTAGGTCATTATTGACCTTTAAATCACCAATTTTAGTAATTAGGGCCTTAGTACCATTGGGATGTCCAACAGTTAGACCAAGATTAGAAATGTCAACAACATTAATTAGAAATTTGGCAGAAACAGTCATGTGCTGATTTGCACCAGAGTCAACAATCCAACCAAGACTGATGTTTCCAGATAAGGTTTTTGTGTTGTTGTTAAAAAATTTGTTGAAGTTTATGTTAAACTTGACACTGCCATTAAAGAAAGTTCCTGAAAAATTTTTACCTGCCATGTTGGCATTAGCAGAAGACACATTGTTGTCATTAAGAAGACTCATAAGTCTGGAGAGCTGTTCATTAGACAAAGAGACAGGGGAGTTGCTAGCTCTATTATCAGTGATATGATTAGCATCAGTGGAAACATTGTTACTGCTGACAGGTTTAGCATTAAAATTCCTTTTGACATATCCAGCAGGATAACCAACAAGATCATAACATCTATCAACAGTGTGACCAGGTTTTTTGCAGTTAGTACATTTGAGATTCATGTTTGGTCCTCTGTTGTTTGAGCTGTTACCAGCATTAAAACCAGAACTTTTAAAATTGTTGTTGTTAAATCCTTTTTTGTTTTCAAAAAAATTTCCACCATCAGAAGTTTTTGCAGCAAAAGCCGTAGCATTGGGTTTAGCAGAGCTATTCCCAGATGAAACATTTCTGTGAGATTCTTCTCCAGAGACAACAGAGAAGGCAGTTTTGACATTAGGAAAAGAATCTCTGGTTAAAATATTGCTTCTGATGGGAACATAGGAGTCATCAAGACCCATAAGAAATTGCATTAACTTGATTAGCTGATTGTGTTTTTCAAAATGTTTTGCAGCCTCACAAGAGCAGGGAGGCAAGCTAATAATACAATCAAATTGTTTCCATAAAGAGTTAAGGTTGTTATAATAATCAGCAAGAGAGGACCCACTTTGACTAAGAGAGTTTATATTTTTATGCAAATTAAAAATAGCTGAACCATCAACCTTATCATAAGTATCTTTAAGATCATTCCACATTTCAAAAGCAGTTTTAGCATAGATAGCACCAACAAATAGTTCAGGGCTGAGAGAGTTAAGAATCCAAGTAACCACAACAGAGTTACAAGTATCCCATTGATTAGCAAGACTAGGGTTCGAATCATCTCTTATGCAAGTACCATCAATAAACCCTAACTTATTATGATTCCTTAAGGCAAAGGTCATGGCCATATTCCATATTTTATAATTTTCAGTTCCAGTGAGTTTGATAGAAATAATGGGAGTACCATTGGTGTTATTAGGGTGTAAATACAAAGCATCACCAAAGGATAAGCTTTTCTCAGTGGAAGAACCACCACCACCACCACTACCAGTATTATCATCACCAATAGCCATAATGCAAACAATAAGACAGACAGATAACACAAACAGAGAATAACAACTAGAGCCGATAGACAGATAAAGAAATAAATAAGACTTTGTAATTAAGAAACAACAAGCACCAAGTCTGTGGACTGGGGTAAACCAGAGCATGTATTCATACCACTCAAAGGTGGCAGATCAAGATGTTAGTCTACCCGTTTGCACCCGCAAAGACTTAAGTACTGTATGTTTGAAGAAGAGATTAGACTTAGACATACAGAGCAATATGCAGCGGATAGAACAAATCACAATTACCCTAGATTCACTTAGTCTAGGGCTAATTGTGAATAGAAAATAACCAGTTATTATGCCAAAGCAATAACCCTAAACCACCAATTTGTTGCTGAAGAGATGTCCCCAAGTTTCTACGAAGAAACCCTTGGATGGTGAATCAATACTGATTATGAGCCTGAAGCTCTGATACCATGTACGAAAGTATCAGCAACACAAGATGAACAATAGAACCTTTATTCAAACATAAGCCTCAATAGTCGGCTTAGATTAAATCAACAATAGTATCCAAAGTGTTACAAGGTTAGATTAATGTCAATGAGACAATAATCATACAAATACAAAGAAAAGACAAGATCAATGTAATGATCAGAAAGAAGAGAATGTGAGACAATGACTGCACACACAGTTGTGTCTAACCCTAGATTAAGGGACTTATTAAATAGGAGATAAAGATATACAGAGACCCCTCTAACGACTATAAATGACTCATCAGCAGAAATGAGAAAGCCTTCAGCAGAAATGAACATCTTGGAACTTTAAACCATTTATGCTTTGACCATGATCAACCCCTGTAATAAGCCTGCACTGAGCATAACTTGAAAGCCATTAGCAATTGATAGAATGACATGTTTGCTACAGATTAATACCCCAAAATTTAACATTCCCCCTTAATCTGATGAGCAAACATATCAAACAATATCAATTTTTCACACAAAATTTAACATTCCCCCTTAATCTGTTAATACAAATATCGTCATTAAACGTTATTTATATTTTTGATCTTTACCTAAGTTTTGTTAACGACAAAAGTAAATTTAATTTGTATAAAAGCTTAAAGCTTGTCAAGTTTAATAGATATTAAAACAAGTCTTTTTCAAACAATATATTCATCATTCAAGCATTTACATTTATAATTAGTAACATCTTGATATGACTCTAATCATTATGTATGATAATAGTTTTTAGAATGCGTTAGGTTCTTAAAACCAAACACTACTTAAGTACTTGCATATTTCTAAAAATAGAAATACAACATATGACATCATGTGATGCATCATGGAAATCATTGGAAGATTTCATTAGATATTTTGTGTGGATTTGTACTCTTCATATCTTGCACAATCTCACTTAGATAGAGTTGACTTTAGCAAAGATTTGATATCTTGGCTGTCAGACCGGCGGTACC